>JAHLSL010000017.1:19941030-19956979 GCA_025920805.1 Petroica traversi
GAGGGACAAGGCCTGCCTGGGTGAGCCCTTCAAGGAGCGCTAAGTTTGCAGGCACAGCACCTGCGAGGCGGGGTCACCACGGGGACGGCGGGGTCAGGAGGGCTGTCAGGGGGGCATTTGGGAAGGAGGATTTTAGGACGAGAGATATGGCTGGAAAGGATGAGATCTCTGCAGGGTCAGCAGCAGAGAGCTACATCCTAGGATATTAAGGCATCAGTGCTTTATCATCCTGTTATGAGGTTTAATGTGAGTTTTTAAAAAGCCTTATTTGTGAAAGTGATGAGCAATATCCATCTGAGATAAAAGAGCTGCACCGTTGTGTATTTTTCCAAATGCCGATTTTGCAGGGACACAGAACCCAGCTCTGCAGTGAAGGTCCGTAACAACATGCTTCTTTCAGCCTTGCCTCACGAAACTGAGAGGTGTGGGAACTTTTCTTCCTGCATCCTCTGATTCCATGATTGTGACGAACATTCCAGAGAATTAAAAAATAAATCCAATTATTAATGATCCATTCATAATCAGCAAGACTGGAATGTGCTTTGATATATAGGAGAAAACACTATTTTGAGAATTGCACAGAACAGCTCTACCTTTGAGCAGTTTTCACCTTCCTACTGGATTTTCTTAGGAGTCTAGTTTCTGTTTTCTGATCTGTGAAGTTAATACAAAAACAGTATGAACCAAAAATCTCTGCTTCAGTCTCCAACATACCTCCATATTAAATTTTACATACATGCCACATCAGAGGAGTTCAAGTCTTTTTCAGATGAGAATTCCTTAAGACACCTTTACAGCATGTGGACCTTCAGTTAAGCCTACTGACAGATGAGTTGTTCTGGTTTAAGGTGTTTGTAAAAGGTATCTAGAAATATCCCAATTCCTCAACTGCAGAGCAGACAGTAACAACTGGAAAGTTAGTTCAGAAAGGGCACCAGGTGCAGTATATGGAGTGTAATGTTTTGGATAGTAATGCAAAGCTTCTCCAAGTCCAGGGTCAAGCAGCTTGGTGCTTATGCAGTGCAATACCAGGCAGAGGCGCATTTTTGTTCCAAAACAGAAGCATAAAGGCAAGGCCAGTGCTTCGTTAGAACCAGGTAATTCATGTACAACACAAGAACATTGTGGCTACATACTTTTCCTTGATCATGTCCAAGTGGGTTTTGAAGTCTCCAGAGAGGGATACTGCCTGGCCTCCCCAGGCAGCCTGTTACAGGGCTCTACCACCTTTAATGTGAAGAAGTTATTATTCATGTTGAGGTGGAACTTCTTGTGTTTTGGTTTATGGTCATTGCTCCTCATCCTGTTGCTGGCACCTCTGAAAGGAGTCTGGCAATACATCATAGTGAACATTAGAAAAAGTCACAGAGATTTAAAATTATCTTTAGTCTTCTTTTTGTAAAATTCTCTCTTCTGGAAACATATAACGAAGAGCTTTCTTACCTTCTGAATCCTGTTCCCAGCACTGGAGAAAGGCTGCAGATTTTCGATGATCCCATACACAAGACAAATGAAATGTGAAAGGCTCAAAAGAAATACCTGAACACAACAAAAGTGAAGCTTACCAAATATTGGGAAAAGGTGCAGCAAAATGAACCATTTCAGCTACTTATATGAATGCTTATTCCAGCTGATCCTACTGTTTTTTCCCTTACCATTTGTATGAAAATAACTCAAGCAGATGGACCAGACCTTGTTAGAACTGAGAATATAAGCTTGCATGAGGTAAAAACACTTCAGTTTGGGGCAGCTGATGAAAGAGTTTATGAAGCTAGAAATACCAAGTAATCAATTCTGATCCATGAAAGAGTTATTGCTGCTCTTGTGGAAGAAGACACAGGGCATCCTAAGAGGATCCATCAAGACTCTCAGAGAACAACAAAGAACATCACTAATAGCCACAGTTTCTCCCACATCTATAAATCCTGAGGGGAAAAAAGGGTACAGTGAAGTATGCTAAGAGAGCAAAGAATGTGATGAAACCTTAAGTTAACCAGCAGTTGCCAAAAGGAGCTGTAACTGAGGAAGATACTGAAGAGATTAAGCACCTACAAGGAGACCTCACTACTGCACAAGTGTAAACTAGAATCTATATTTTCATTTAAAATTCATCTAGAGCTTAAAGGAAAGCTGACAGTTTGGGTAGAACAAGTTGCAGAGTATAATGAGATAATGAGCACCATGGAAAAAGTAGTGAAAACAATCACTAAACCATTCACAATTAATAAAAGCAATGAAACAATGAAAACAGATCTGCAATTCAAGAAGAAATAACTGAAAAGAAGCACAGACAGATCCACAAAAAACAAGATTCCTGTTGCTGAGAAAGAATATATGGTTCAATTCTGAATACACAAAAGCTTCATAGCACAACTTGCCTTTTGGTCAGTACTGTTAATATAAATCATGTATCTATGCAAAACTGTATCATAAGAGAAGTGTTAATTGACACAATGCTATCATCCAAATAGATTTGCGGGAGATATTAATGCTCTGGTCCAAAAGGACAAGATTCAGTTAGTGAGAACTGTCTGAAGCAGCAACAGATGTTGACATCTTATACATATATTATGTGTCCTCCTATCAGTTGTTCAGCAGATAATATATTTGCATTAGTTGTATTAGGGTCTTTTACTTCTGCTAAAAAAATTGCTGACCACTGAACTTTCTCAAGTGTCTGAAAATATGTTACAAAATATGACTGTGCCATTTGCTAGTAGAGCTGAGCCATTTAAGTTGACTGAGAAGAAAATATCTGGATCAGGAGGAGCATTAAATATCTTGACAGCAATGGTGGAAATTGTCCTGGAACTAAACTGTTTGTTTCTGAATAACATAAGGAAATTTTTGGTTTTATGAGATGGGGGGCATAAAAAACAGGATATCTTCTTAGGAGATCTCTGTCTCACTTTGAAAAATTTACAGCCAGTGTTTTTTCTCAGCTGCAAAGTACTGTGGGAATTTAAGAGAAGTGGAAGTTGGAAAGTGTGTATATACAAAGAATGCAAATGAATTCGTGTCCTCACTGAAAAGCCAGCTGGACCTTTGGCAAAAGACATGCAGAACTTAGCTTGTATATTGTCAAAAAATGCAAATTTGAAGACTACCATCACTGCTGGGTAAGAAAATGTTTATCCATAAACTATAGACCTAGCCAGTAGTAACACTGCTTCAAAACAAATTTATTGCATCTCTGGGTAATTTCTTTCAAAAGCCCAAGGACATAAATGGTGGGTTATGGCCATATGGTTCATGGAGATAAATGAAGATGCTGGTGGAATCCACAGTCTGTTCTCAGCAACTTCTTAGCAATCTAAAAAATGCATCTCAGGATACTGGTAAATTCTGGGAATTTAAAACTGCTTAGTCAGCTTTATGGATAAGCAACACTCCTTCAGCAACAAGAAACAGCAGCTTCAGTGTTCAGTCAGGGAACAGAAGGTTTATGATTGAGATCTGTATTTTTTATTGGATATTTCGTTCTGCATTAAGGTTGCAGTAGATACAGTTTGGAACTCCCGCACTGTAAGAATATATCCTTCAATATTTTTTATTATATGCATATCAAGAATACAAATAGTTGTGTTCAAAGATCCTTGACATACTGCTGGAACTAAAACAAACTAATTGACAATTTTAAAAGCACTGGAATTCACCCATGAGAGCTACAAACCTATGGCCTATATTGACCTTAAAGAAGGAAAAAGTATGTCATGGTGCTGCCAACCAAGTTCAGGGTCTCCACACCTCTGCTCTCATGTAGAGGCCTGACTGAATGATTCCTAAAAAAAAGGCTCTTCTTATCAATTTCCAGTTTGTGTTCAGTAAAAGCCAGTCAATAAGAATGAATTTTTTAAAAGAATGGAATTGTCCTGTGGCTATTGAAACCTGGGAGCTAGACAGCAAGCAATTCTGTGTAATGGGGAGATGCAATGGATTTATATATTATATACAACTTCTCTCAAGAACAGCAGTGAATTATGACTCGAAGCACTGACTGTTAAAGAGACAGAAAAATTACACTTAAGTAAAGGCTTGTCAAGCTCTTTTACTTTATCTCTAAGAGCTTATATTGCAATAACTATGCTCCCTTATATATTTTTTAGAAGACTGACTTCAGAGATTGGCATCAGTGTAATTTTTTTATCACTGCAACATATGGCAGTCTTCACTGCTGCCAAAACATGGCCATGTTTCAGCCTCAGGGTACAGCTGGCTTGAACTTAAAACTGAGACTGCTTTCAAACATAAATACAGAATACTGTGTTGCCCCTTCAGACACTATGAAGGAAAGTAAATACAAATTTTCTGTCACTGGAACCTCTATGAACACTATAGTGCCTCAGGGTTCCAGCCACATTGGAAGTATTTTTTCCTTCTAGTTTTTGGATAACATCTAAAATGATTAACAGTCAATGTGTCAGAATCATGTATCACTCAGATATCCATACTGAAAACTTCTTCAGTTCAGATTCCAGAATGGGTTTGCAAGATTCTTATCTTGTGGTGATTTACGATGCATTCCCCACATAGCCACAAGTTACAGCAGTCTCTGATCATGTGCAATCAGTGTTTGTGTAAACCTCCTGTTCAGAGGGGTTTTTTACAACTCATCTGAACTGAACCCATCATATCCTCTTACAGTGCTCTTCCTGATTTGCAAAGCTGAATGTAAACCTGCTGTACTGGTGGTGCATGTTATCAGTGTTCTGAAAATTAACCAGATACACACAGGCAAGTCCTAGTTATATCCGAAAGTATAGCCAGCACCACTATTTTGATTCAAAACATGAAAACATCAAACACGACATTATGTTCTGAGCAGTTCTCTCAGCTGAGAATTTTCCAGGTTACACATCAGTACCACAAACATCTAAAAGAAACAAATAGAAGAAAAGTCCAACATCAAAAAAAGGAAGATTATGTAATATCTGCAAACCCTCTATACTCATTGCAACTGGAGGTAGAAGAAAACCCCTAAGTGCCTCAGGCTTTCTGCTTGTTGGTGGAGCTGACAAACACAAACTACATGAGAGCACCTGCATAAAAGAAGCCCAATGGACAAAAGAAAATTAAAACAGGTAAGGGAGTAACTATTCCCTTCTCAGTAGAAGCTATATAAATAGTAATGTTATCTGTAACACTGAAGTTGTCTAGGTTACTGCTTTGACCTGGTTCTTTCATCGGGAACAGATTTAGTCACATGAGGTGGCATCCCCTGCTGGAGGAAGGAAACTTCCTGGCAAATAGCAGGGTCTGTAAGGTCCTGCTTGAACCCTGCAATGCCTCCTCTGCTATATATGTTTTTTCTGAATACAGCCCTAGATGCAGCCCTTAACATTTACAAAAAGGGAAAAAGGAAGTGGAGGTTAGAGAAGAAACTAAAAAACCAGTTCTCTAAGCAAGCTGTACAGTATTTTTGGTAGGTAAATTGCTGACCACTGAATGTTTTTTATTCCTTCATCTCCCTTTCCCAGATTCCCCTATTCCCAAAGAACAGCTGAGTATGGCTCAGCCTGAGGCTGCTTTAAACAAAATCATTCTCAGCTTCTAAACTGTTGAAATCAAAATAGTCTGGCACATTAGATGTGATACTCCACAGCTTTTATTTCTGTGAAGTAGGAGGTGTATTTCTAACATCATGGAAACATATTTTACTGCCAGTAGTCTGAAAATGTAGCTGCTCCATTCAGCATGTGGCTGCTGCAAGAGCATCAGGCTGGAGGCTCTGATGTATGAAAACCTCTATGATCAGACGAAACGGCTCATGACATGGCTGGCAAAGGAAGAGTAAGGATAGAGCCTGAGGTCAGGAAGAGGGAGAAAGACCATGCACTCCTGCAGTGCTTTTTACACTGTGATAGATGAGCGTGTATATGTAACGCCTTATAGAGCCTGTTGCAAGCCTTGGTACTGTCACTCTGCTAACAAAAGCATAGGCCTTTGTGTAGAGCTCTCTGCAGGTCTTTGTTTTCAAAAGTTTTGAAAACAGTGAGTTTTTCCTTCCTTTTTTTAGTGTTGGGCTTTTTTTCTGTTTGTATAACAGTGTCTTCCTTTGGCCTTTTCTTACATTCAGGTCCTTTCTGCAATGGAAAGTAGCATATTGAAGATCTGAAAGAATGGCTGAATGTTTGCTTCACTTTTAATTCTGGGCAATTAGACAACCAGTTTTCCTCCTCATAAGAGAGAGGATGCAGGTGTTAGAAACCTGCAGGGAGAGGGAGAGCTCATAAAAATAATTTACTGAGCTTAGTCTGTCTGCAGAACAAAAGGATTTTCTATCATCCCTTCCTCAACTACAGCTGGCAGAGCTGACCTCACCGTGCTAACTACGCACAGCAGCAACTCCTTCCTCATGCAGTTAAAAAAAAAAAAAGTTAACTGTTCAATCATAAAGCTCTCCCAGTTTCTTACCTCTGAAGATGAAAAGAATAAGAAGAGCCAGTGGGAACACATCAGAAACACAGCATGGGACAGTGAGCATGTGTAGTCTTCCTCTACTTGGGACTATTCACTTTCCAGGCATCATCTCGAGAATAGTTGATTCCATATCTGATCAAGGACTTCCAGTATTTCCCCATGCAAAAGCACCTGCAGAAATCAGTTATCACAGGCTGCTACACCCAGCACTTACATTTTGAGGTTTACTAGCTTTTAGGTTTTTCAGCAAATGCTACCAGCCTTTCAGTCTTCTCAGTATGTGTTCTAACAGTTCTCTGTGGGTTTTAGGGCATTATTGAGGGTTCTCTATGGCTTCATGTTGTCAGAGCATGAATTCATAGACAGTGGTAGGAAGAACTAGGTAGATATCTTAAATAATGATATTCTGTAGATACCAGCAATACAAGGTCACAGCTTACTGCAACTCCTCAGTGTCTGAACTATGATCCCTGCACCTTTGTCAGGATTTGTGCACTGGTAACAGAAGATACTCTAGTCAACACCTTCACAGAATAGATGAGTATGAGTCCACTCACAGTGGTTCTTAGGCAATATGGAAACCTTAGTTTCTGAAAGCCTGTTAATTTCATGCACATGACTGCTGCTGTTAAATCGTGGAGGAAGAACTTTCTTAGTCGAACTAGTGGCAGAATAGTAACGATACTTATTCAGACCAAAGATTCACCTAACACAGTGTGGCAGAACCCTCAAAAGTTGACATTCCAATGCTTAGCTTCTTAGTTAAGGAACAGTAGAAATCTGGAATAGAGAGTTTCTTAAAGGAAAATATATGGGCTATGCTTCTTACTCACCCTCTTAAACAAGGGGTATCTGAAAAAAAAAAAAAAAGATTAAAGAAAAGAAAGTGAGTAGTTTTCTGCACAGGCAGTAGGTTGAGCTGACTTACTGGGCAGGCAGAGGAGCCCTTCTTACCAAAGGGGCTGAGGGATGGTTACTGGTAGAAGAAGGATTTCCTTTAGGGACAGTGCACTGTTAGACTGCAGCCTTAAATTGCTTCTGGTAAGCACACAAAAAAGGTACTTGAAAGTAATTTCAGGATGATGGATTCCACTCTGGGAAGCAGGCCCTCATCTGCTCATATAAAGTCATAATGCTGCAGGAGATGCTAAAAGGCAGATTGAAACTAACTTTCAAGAGATGTGCCTCCAATTTATGAAAAAGTCTAAATCCTATTTAAGGTTATAGCCTATGATAGCCTACTTCCAACTACAGTCAAATACAATTTTTTAAAAAAGTTATTTTATCCAAAACAACTGAAGTGACTGCTCAAATCATTCACCAGAATGAGAAGTGGAAGTTGAATAATCTGAAATCAGGAAGGTTGAAAATCAGGATGATTGAGTGTTGTCTGGGGAGTCACCCTGTACATCTGAGATGAAGATACAAAAAGCAGCATGGAGGGAGACAGGTTATGGAAGTCATTAAATGAAACATGAGGATTGTGACAGCAAGAGCTGTAGATGACAACAGCCCCTCCTGTCCACAAAAGCAACAATAGCATACAATTGTGTGTCTGTGTACACGTGTGTGTGAATGTTGCCTTGAGGGCCTGACACTGAGCACAGAAACCATCTCCTGATTCCTGCTGTGTCCAGACAAAAAAGGGGTTTATGTATTCAGTTTGAAAGGAACAGAACTCCAATGAGCAAGATGCCTACAGAAGAGTCGCTGAAGCCAACTTCTGTTTCACCCAGTGAAGAATAACCTGCAAAATCAGAAACACCAGATAACATTTTAGCATTAAAACAAGTACTGTTGCCATTTAACTCCCAGTCTACAGGGGCAATAAAGAAATGTATAGTTGCCTCTGGCAAACACACATCATGCATTAATAAAATGCTAAGCTGTAGTACTTTCAGATTTTCCCTATTATAAGGAAACAGGAATGCACTCTAATAGCTTTTCATAATTTTTCATAATAGCTCTTGTATATTTGCTGACTTTAGCCTATTTCTCTCTATTTTCAATTTATACACTACAAAAAAACCCCACACACCTTATTTATGCCCCAGAAAGAAAAACATCTGTAAAACATATTTCATTTTAGCAAAAAGTGTAACTGCTATTTTAAAAATTGCAGGGTTACTTTCCACTCCATTTTTTAACCTGTTTTAGGATACTGTGGAAGGGCCTGAAATACATATGAATGTATCTTGCTTTGTTACTGGGAGCTGCTGGGAGCTAGAGGAGATCACTGGTATATGCATTTCAGCACTTGGAGAGAGAGAGAGAGAGAGGGGACAGATTCTGAAATCGATGTTGTTATGTCTCCCATGTGAAGAGTCTGTAGTTCTGCTTCTTGACCCATGCCCAAAACCAGAATATAGAACATTGACAGGAGTGTCACAAAGAAATGAAAACACCTCATTGTTGGCGTAATTAATCACTAGAAGATGACCCTCATTTTCCAAACAGAGTAAAGTATTAAACAAGAACAAATAACAGCATGTTCCCTCTGATATCTGAGCAAGAAGTGAAAGACTGCAGGAACAGCTGGCAGAAATCTAAAAATCTCAATTGTTCTTGGGGTGAGAGGTCAATTTCCCCATGCTGCAGAGAGAGATGCCCTGCAGGGATCATTTCTACAGTCTGACAAGAGATTTTGCACCAAGATGAAACTGGCCCATGTCACAATCCATTGAAGACAGTCTGGCAGGACTTCTGACAAGAGAAGCTTTGCTGCCATAATTCAGACAGGCCATCAACAGACATTTCCTCTGGAGTAACTCAGTGTACTGAATTATTTAAAGTCTGTCATCCACAGGCTGAGATCTGCTACTTGTAGGTACAGCAAGGAACCTCATCTATGGCAGCTTTTAGAAGCTGACACCTAGTCCCACAGAAAGCTGCACAGAGGGGTTTTCTAAACTAATTTCTACCAATTTTGTGCATGTGAAATTTATCATGTTATCACTCATTATACATCCTGTAGGCAGTTCCTTAATTCATGTTAGAAAAACATGAGACATCCTGACAAACTGTCAACTAAAGAAAACTTGACCAGCATTTACTAGCCAAAAAAAGTACAATAATACCTATAGAGTCCTGAACTAATGCTTGAGAACACTTTTTAAATAAACGCTTTTGTGTTTTATTATGTATTTAGGAAAGTGTGGTAGCTTCATCCTTCCATAAAGAAGGAACTCTGCCTTCAAGGAGTCTCAGTAAGTCTGCATTAAAATACTGGAGCTTTGAAGCTTAATCGTGTCCTTATACAATCTAAAAATGAAATTTTAGTACATAGAGGTAGTACTTTAAATATTTGGGGACCTCTTTAATGGTCTATTTTAGTAGCCCCCAGAGCAACCTGACACTTGCATATTTAACCACTGTATGTGTCTATATAATTAGTAAATGTAACTGTTCAAAATACATCTGTGTCCCACATGCTGCCCCTAGTTTTTTGATGCTGTGGGAAGAAGAGGCACACAAAAGGGCTCTCTAACTTCAGTAATTATTTCCATTTGAACTCGAACACTGGTAGGCATATGTTGGTATCATTGAAACCTTTTCTTGTTTCTTTAATGCATTCTCTAACAGCACAATTTGGATATGTAATCACTAATGTAAATGAGTGATACATACAAATGAAAATGCTCAGAAGACATGTAGGAAGAATGTAATTAATTTTCTGTATTATTGTACATAGAGTATTAGGGAATAATGCAAAATTAACTAAAACAATGTAGCATTATTTGTCTTAACTATCTATTGCTCTGTGACACACATTTATGGGTACTACTGCAGTGAGTGTAGAGCAAATCCTTTGTAGTGGACATTATTCCTGTTACAACACTGCTTCAGTAATCCATACTGGTATATTCCTAAATCAAATCAAATGTAATATTTTATGGTAAATGAAGCAAGTAGATAATAAATCTTGTTTTGCCCTGGTCATCAATATAAATACATGTTATCTAAAACTGTTCTCTGATAAGGGCTTCCACAGGGTATTTCACAGCAAAGTGTAAAACAAACAAAACCCATGTGGTAGACAGAACATAGTTGTGAAAAACCTTCCTTTGCGTATTTCTTTTCTGACATGCACTGAACTAATTCTAAGAATTTTTAATTTTTAAATTATTCATTTTAAATAATTTTTAAATTATTAATTTCAAATATAGATTTTTGTCTAGAGCTTTGGATTCTTTCCCACTATTTTCATTCTTATTTATCCTGTTCTGTACAAATGTTACAAAAGTCAATAGGATTTCATCAGTTTTATATGTTTTAAGATCAGTTCCTAAACAGTGCTACTTAGAGTTTAGAATACAATTATTTCAACCAGAACTTTAAGAAAAAAATGTATTTGAATCAGCAAGACTTTAATATTGTAATTCTACTGGTGACTGCACATCCTAGACTATTAATTTGTTTCTTGGACTAAATTCTAAATGAATTTAATGTATTTTCTCCAATCTTCTGGTAATGTAATATTGCACATTCATCTTTACTTCAAGGCTTTTAGTTAAAGGCTGTAGGTTGTAACCCTATGGTCACATTTTCTTTGCTCTGCAGTCTGGTAGCTTCCCCTGATAGAATCCTCTTCCAGCATTAGTGTAGGTGCATTTGGTTTTTTGGAAAGTAGAAAACTTGAAATGGCTTGTGGAAGCAGCCAGGAAAGATGTGAAATCTCAGTATGGTATTCCTTGAATATCTGCAATGAATCCTTCACGTGCTTCAGGCAGATTTTTAGCTACTGCATCTAAAAAAATACAGGTATAGGACATGGACTCAAATGCTACTTACCCAGCATAACACTGACTAAGCCACTGAGCTATTAAACCACACTGTAACTTCTCCAGCTTCTTAAGATCTATATATAAGCCTTCTTTAAGACTGAGATATATATAAAATGGTTTTAGAAGTGTTCACTAAGGTCAGTTTGGCTTTCCTGTTCTGCACAAAATTTGGCTCCCCACAGGTAAATAAAACAGACTCCAGTTTTTAATGTAATTCACACTGGCAAATACACAATTTGCAAAATTGCAGAAGGATGCAATTGAAGTGTAAAAGGAATAAATAAAACTGGTTTTGCAACTACTTATAAAAGCATGGAAAATCAATACCCTGAGACATCAAGTCACAGATAATAGAACTAAATTACTGAGTTATGTATACGAAATGCATCACACTTGTATAAATATTTATGTATCATCATAAATTAAAACCATAGAGAGAGAATAGAAATATCCTTTAGGAATGGAAAAATGTTACATTATTGTAGAAGAGCATCTTGCCAGGACACATAGATTATATACTTGCTATTTTTTATGTTATATTTACTGAAAGAAACTGCAGCAGATAGCTAATATTCCATTCACCAATTACATTCTGGACTATCAGACAGCTACTGCAGTGGCAGTGGAGTAAAATCATGGCTACTGTTACTGCCTCAAGTCAGTACAAAGGATGTTGGGTGATGTTGGATCACCAGCAAAGCCAGCCCAAGATGAGCCAGCCACCTCTCCATTCCACCCAGCCTCTTCCCACTGCTGGTTCACCTCCTCCTCATTGGAGCTGGTACAGTTGCTCCTGTCACTGCTGGAGGGAAGCAATCTGGGAGCAAAGTGCAAACTCTCACAAGAAAACCAACCAATCAACCTGGCAGCAATACCAGTTCAAGGTATTCACACTCTTCCTTTCATATGCTTTTTGTTTTTCCTCCTGTGTTTGCAGCAGCTTTCTGTGGACCAGTTAAACCATCAGTGATTGATACAGCTTAGAAAAGTTAAGGGAACTCTTCTCATTCTTAAATCAGCCCATCTGTATTCCTACTCCCTCACTCTGGCAAGAGGGATGAACTGAAGCCAGAGTTACAGGAAATAATAAGGCTGTCAATTTTCTCAATCTAGTATTGCCCCTGAGAAGAGGGCATGGAGTACTGAACCCTGTGACAGGAGTGTCACAAAAAATGAAGTAAAAAGGAATGTGTAAGTGATGAAATTAATAAATTCCAGTACCAGGCTATGCCTCATTCTCAAATATGCTGGCTCCTACTGTGCATTTCCAAGTCAAAGTAACCTACTAATTGAGATACAACAATCAGACAGGAAAAATACGGAAGATGATGTCAGATATATCAACCCACAGTCAATCAAGAGAATTTAAATGCAATATAATTGAAATTAGTATTATCTGACAAAGAGCTACTGATCTGTCTGGGCTGGTGTGTGAGTCTGTAGCACTGAGCTTGCTGCTCTTGCCATAAACTTCATCCACATAAGGACTTGACAAAAACTCCTTTAAATAAAGCACTGCAGCCACCTAGCCTTGAAAATATGCAAGTGTTCAGAAACACACTGATCACAGACTGGAATTAAGCAAAGTCCTTAATTGTATTTGTAGATAGTCAGAAGCCAGTAAAAGATGGATCACTTGAAACCAGTAACAGAGAAACAAACTGAATTAAGTAACAGAACAATCACTGAAATGCAAAAGTGATCCATCAGTAAGTCCATCTCTCTTGAGTTCATCTTTACAAAGTTGCAGGACAGTCATTTTTACTTGGCTCATAATCAATTCTTGCTAATGCTATGTTCTCTGGTTCTGCCTAACACTGATGAGATAAGGAACAAAAGGATCAATGCTCTCATTGTGTTTACTGGTAAACCAGTAACCAGGATAGAGGATTCAATTCCCTGAATCTTAATGATACATTAATTTGTTCAAGTATCCATTTAGACTGACATCAGTTTTGAATAAACAACAACAAAAAGATGAGAAGAGGAAAACAGTGGCAGAAAATGTGGACAGAATAAAATATAAACCTGTGCTACTGCTGTATAAGGGCATTCCTAATTTTCCTTTGTGGTCCACTGTTGTGCATTCCCAGACCACAAATCATGAAGCAAACCTCCCCTGCCTCCTCTCCAAAATTCTCCAGCTGAGCACCTATTACCAAAAAAAGAGTCTTATTTCACTGAGATTACCTGCCCATCTGGACTCATATTCTAATTCCTGATCTTCTGAGTAGTAAAGACAGCAAAGAAACCTTAGTAGCACCATACAATAACACAAGTTAACGACAGACATTCCTATTCTCCCTTCTCTAAAGGGAATTTTCAATAGGTCAATCAGACTTTTGATGCTAGCTAACTACCAAAAATAATTTCTAATTTTCCATTCAGCTACAGAACCAGCTAAGAAAGAAAAAATATACACACAATATATAACCAAAACTGAGATGGAAAACAAAAAAGACTGAAAGAACAGTCACAAATGTACTTCTTATTTTCCTTCTAAAGCACACAGTAGCTTTAGAAATTATACATCTTAATACATCTTAAGAGGTATGGAAGGATTAGTGTGGCAGCCTATGGCACACACATATCATGCGAGTTACAGTGTTTTTCTCTGATGTGTTTGGTGCTGTCCAGTGTTGAGAACAGGCTGCTGGTGTACATGAATTCAGCTGGATAGTCTGTGTTCTTCTCATGGGCTGTTTTGTTATTTTTAAATTCCTTAATTTTCTTGAACGAGGAATAATTCAGACTCCTCGTTCAAGAAAAAAGCATCCCATTTGAAACTCTATCTAAGCTGAGTACACATACATTCATTTTTTAATCATCCCACTTGCAGATGCTTTATATGGAAAAAAAATCCGACCTCTCGATTACTGATATTTAATATCAACATGGTCACATTGTTAAGACACCAAATTATATATAAAAAAATTTTCCAATCTCAGTTCTTCTGCTTGCTACAGTTTAAGAAAGGTTATTCAGAAAAAAATCTTGAACTTTTGATGTGTCTTTATACAAGAAAAGAACAGCCTTGTGCCATTCTCAGTGGTAGGAAGTGACAGGCAGAGCATGACATCGCTCTTTATTTTTAACTGACTGCCTTCTGGTGAATTTATTTTGCTGTCTGTAAATATTACAGCAGTGTTAAACACACTCAGGCTTCACGAAGACAGAAGCCCTGTGCTGAGTTTGATCCCAGAAGCTGGGAGCTGTTAGCTTTTGAAAGAGAAACTTTGTTTCCAAATTTGGCATAATAGCTGATCCACAGACAGATCAGAAAGAATATGTCTCAGAAATGCTAAAGTAATACTAAATGAAAGGTCTACAACCACCAGAGGCATCCATGTGGATTTTTCCATAATAGCCACACCAGAGAGACTCACCAGTTACAAAAGTATCAAATCACAGCTTTAGTCAGCAAGTAATTAACTATAGATATGTAATTAAACTTGTCATCAGTCTGACTTCAGTAGACTTTCACAGCTTCCTATTATCACTGCATCGCTTGTCTTCTTAATTCATTCGCATGCAATGTCTAAAATAAGACAGGGTCAGTAAGCTTATTACCAGAGAAGAAAAACATGTTTCTGTCCTCCTACAGACTGTAAGTCTTTAAAATAAACAAATGCAGAAACTGCACCTTCCTGATTCTCAAAGAGAGCAGAAATCCAGCACAGACCCATGCTTATGTTGTCCTGTCTCCCTTGCTTTTCTAAATCTATTTGGCTCCTCTCTAAGGAAAACACTGCCATTCACTAATCCAACATTAAAGCACGCTGTAGCTTTCACAACTATCACATCATAATTGTTATTACTTAATTACGCTACCAGTAGAAAACCAAGTTCTGAAACCCCAAGTTTTGTATGCCCATAATAAGAAGAAAACCTGAACAGATACAAGGGCAGAAAAAAAGTGTCGTCGTCGCCCCCCCCTCAAAAAAAAAAAAAAAAAAAAAACACATAAGGAAAAGTCTGGTCTTTTCTCTGTCCTTCATTAACACTCACATTCCAGGTCATTTTATTCAGGAAATACTACCATGCACTAACTAGTGGCCCAGAAGGCACTAAGACTTTGCAAACAGCATATACACAATTTAAAATCATAAGGGAATTACTTATTGGCTAATTCACACAGCAGCTGGAGTTAACGAGTCATTAATCTCTGTAGGTAAGACACCTTATCAGTCGTGGCTGAATAAAGTAGGAAACCATCAGGCTTTATCGCTTTTAGCATCAGGCCAATAGCTTCTACTCTTGCTCTTTCTGCCTTCCTTTCTCTGGGGATTTTATATCTTTTCACACTTTGCTTCTTGAATCTATGAACTGCTACTATTTCCATCTCATTTTTTATTCTGTCGACAAATTCTTTCTTATCATGGCTCAAGGCCTTCCTCAACATTTTCTCACGAGTAGTTTTCGCAACTTTTGCGAAGCCAAAAGAGAGGTCATTTAGTTGAGCTGAAGACGAGTGTCCGCACCCCGAGAGCGCTGCGCACCCTTAAATTCCCAGCAGTTCTGGGGAATTGTCCCTCGCTGCCGTTCCCAGCCGAGCCCGCCCCCGCGGCAGGGCCAACCAAGGCAGCGCCGAGGGCAAGGAGAAAGCACCGGAGAGAAAAGCGAACGGCCTTATCTGTCAGTCTGTTTATTTATTTGTTTGTTTGTTTGTTTGCCTGCCGTACCGAATTATTTTCTTCCGGTGCACGTGTCGGCGCGGCGCACGGGCCCGCCCGGCCCGCCCGGTG
>JAHLSL010000017.1:19957379-19983716 GCA_025920805.1 Petroica traversi
GCCTGAGGGAGGCTGAGGGGCCGCTGCCCGTGGGCGGTGAGGGCGGCTGCTGGGAGGTGTTGCTGGGACGGCTGCACCGGGCGGTCACTGCGTAGATGGGTCAGGCCCTGGGGTAGTTGATGGAGCGGGTGAGGTTCCCGGGACGGTCGGTGGTGGCAGGGAGCGCTTGCTGAGGCCGTGCCCAGAGACCTGTACCCTGCCTGCCACAAGCCTGGGCTGCCCGCTGGGCTGTGCCCGGTGACCGGCCCAGCCCCACCGTGTGAAGCGGTGTCGCCAAGGTCAGGGCTGTGGGAACGATGAACAGCGTCCCAAGAAGGAACGTGAAGCTGCAGGAGCCATGCTGTACCTCAGGGGAAGCGATGAGCTGGCAGACCCTACAGAAAGGAAACCATTTGATTCAATCAATTTTTTCTCCTTTTTTTTTTTTTTTAATTCCCTTCCCTTCTTCTCACTGCCTTTAGGTAGTCCAGAGATAAAAGAAGAAGTTCTCAGAAAGGATGATCGTTTCCTCACCTTGCTAAAAGATGTTTATGTCGAGTCCAGAGATCCACCAGTGCGGGTGAGTGTGTCCCTGTGTGAGCCACACCAGCATCAGCTTTGTGGTCCTCAAACTCCGCACAAAGTTGGCATAAACAAAAGTGCTCTTAGTGCATAGAAGCTGCCTTTTTTCATTACTTAAAAGTGGTGTTTTTATTACACTTCTGTATATCAGTAGCACTGTGTCTGATCCCAGGTTATGAACATGTGACAGATTGTGATTATACAAGCTTGTAAATGCTGACACAGTTTTCCTTTTTAACATTGCATTGATCTTATACTGTTTTTCACCTAGATTCCCACTTATTCTTCCTATGAGGTAGGATAGTTCTCCAGCCTTTTGCAAAGATGAGGGAGATTGCCAGAGGTCATTTGTTGAGTTGTTAGAAGGGACTGGAACTGCTGGGGGGGACAGGGATGTGGTAGAGGACAAAGATGTTTACATTTTCATGAAGCCTTTAACTAGTGATGTTAATGTCTTGCAGTGCAGAGCTCTGAAGTGCCTTAGGGTTTTTTTGCATAATATTATGGGTTGTATCATTTCCTTGTTGCCACTGGCTGCAATCTTTTACTTGAAAGTCAAAGCATACTTCATAAAACAGAGATTGGGGTTCAGTGTCCTCTTTTCCATCATATTATGATTGTGTATTTTACCTGTTCCGGTACTGGACCACTTTATTCCAGCTACTTTTTTTCATCTATAACATTTTTATAGTAATCTAGTAATATCCCTGTATCTTTCTAACGTGCCACTTGCATGGTATTCAAGTCTAAAAATATTTAAGATGCAAAGATTTCTTCAGTCTCTCCCTGACATTTTAAAGTAATCACTATGCCTAATTTCCATCACAGAGGTAAGGACTCTAATCTTGAAGTGCTGAAGGTCTAATTTTAATATCTTCCAATATTCATGTATAAGGCTGTCAAGTAAGATTTGAGAAAAAGCCAAAAGTGGAACAAATCTTTGCTTAATTCCATGCCTATTCTAGAGTTTGCTGCCACAGAAGACTTGCCCTTATGCTGTGTCTGATTGCAGTTGTTAGAGCACAATTAAAGTGTAATCACAGAGGCTTGTGGGCAAAGCAGTGCAAAAGCTTTCTCCCATTCCTGATGTTATCCTGACGACTTTGTGCATGGTGTACATGAAGTGTACACACCTCTGTCTATATTTGGGATGTCTGCCTGTGCTAGGTGGAAAAGTAGCAGCTTGGAAGTCATGAAGTGGCAGATTCCCAGAGTCAGATAATCTAATTAAGAGTTGAGAAATCATTCATTATCCGAGCACAGTTGTAGCACAAAGTAGAAGACATGGAGTACAGCCCAGATGTTCCTTGTAGTTCAGAAACAGACACACAGGAGCTGTAGCATCCACATAGTCTTCTCAGCATGCGAGTTAATACAGAGTGTCTGGGTGATAATCAGTGTCTGTGGGCTCTGATTACTATTTAAGCACTCCTAAATTTATGAAAGGTTTAATTGTAGCTTTTTTTTCCCAGTGTCATCCACTGGTTAAGGAAATAAAAGGAAGTCAAAGCTGGTTTGGAAATTATTTGAAAGTATGAAGGGACCTTGGAGAATAAACTTTGTGTGTCTACATGTTGCAGTAGTCATTGCAATTAAACTCCCTATGGTGCTGCATAATAGCAGGAAAACTTGTTCTCTAAATAGAGCAAAAGAAGGGATTCCTTTCAGTAGCAAAACTAAAATCTGAAAACAAAAGAAAAGGGAGAGAGACTACATAAAAAAGTGTTTCAGTGGTATTAGAAGGATACCAATTTGATGTATGATTTTTTTTGTCCCTTGTAATGAATTAGTACTGAATATTAGGTTATCTGCATTTACATTTGGCTTCCAGAATCTGTAGTTTGCCTTATATGAAGGGCTGCCAAGCCAGTACAACACTTAAGAGTCCAGTGAATAGGAGCTTTGCAGCATTTGGTTGGGAGTTGACACTGTAGGTAGAATGGCTGTGGAAGAAGCAAGGCTGGCTGAGCTTTAAAAAAATAAATTTGGGGAAATCTAACAGGAAATACCATATTTAGGGAAGCAGCTTAGCTATACAGTATTCATAGTAAACAGAACTTCTCTTGAGCTCTTTTTGTTTTCCTTTCCTCAATTAGGTAAAAGATGGAGGTGGTGAAAATCTTCCGCGTAAACTGGAGGAAAAAAGACTTACAAAATTAGGCCACTTGGAAGGTCTAGATGTTAACAAAGTTCCCAAAGGCAAAATTTCAATTGTGGAGGCTCTGACGCTTCTTAATAATCATAAAGTTCAACCTCAAATATGGACTGCAGAGAAAATAGCAGCAGAATACAGTCTGGAACTGAAGGAGGTCAACTCTCTTCTGGAATTCTTCATTCCTTTCACGGTGCAGGAATTTCCTAAAGAAACCAAAAAAGCCATAACAAGCCAGAAACCAAAAAGGTTAACATAAAAATATTTGCCAAAACATTTTGTGATCTCAGTCATGTCTTCATTTTATTCTCAAGTTTATTCCATGTCTGAAAATTCAGTCGATAACATGTCATCCAGCAAGGCTGCTTCCTTATGCCAGTGAGATGCATTCAAGTAATTCCATTCTAAATTGGATGGCTTCAGTGAAATGCAGCAATTGCAGTTTCTAAACCAGAATATGACTAATACATGGTATGAGAGCATGTCACACATTTTGATTATTCCATTCAAATGTTAGGAGTTCTGTTAAAGCATTTTACCTTGAAAGATTGCCTTTCTCAGCAGAGACTTCCTGGCCTGGAGTAAAGAACTGCTCTGTGGGTGTTGGCTCTGTAATTTCATGTTGCACTGCTCTTTCAAGGATTTGCTGTTGAGGTGTGTGTATACAACAAACAGCTGTACTTCTTTTGTATAGGAATGGAATATTATTTATGCTTTGTAAAGAAGGTTAACCACAAGGGCATTTGGGAAATTCAGCTGTGTCAAATGTGAAATAAAAAGAAGGTGAACAGCAAGAAGGCTTCTTTCTGGTGCTGGAACAGTGGCTTATATTCTACTCTATTCTGCTTTAGTTTTAATACCTGCACCTCTCCAGGTGCTGTTAGTTGAGGAATTTGTAGAGTGATGATCTTTTGGCATGCCCATGGCATCTGCTGTATGAGTACTTCATATTAATAAGTAGCAAGGACATGCAATGGGTCCTTGGACCCATTTGTAGGGCTTCTGTGAAATGTTTGCCTATCCTGGTACAGCAGTCCTTTTTCCCTGTGGAGGCCATGTCTGATCCAAGTGTGGGCAAGATCAGGTCATGTTTACTCACACCATCCATCTAGACAGATGACACACGGGTGACACAAACTTGGAGGCAGCAGTGGTGGATTGTAACCTCGATATGGTGACAGTTCACATCTGTGTAGGTAAGAAGTTTTGCACTGATGGTTAATCCTTCACCAAAATGTGGTCAGATAAGCTGGGGAGATGGGGCAGATAATCGGAATTGATATTTAAAAATGCATTGTGATTGCCTTCCTTCAAAAAACAAACTCAAAATCATTAATTTTGTGCCCATTGCCAAAGAAGGTGAATTTATTCAAAAAGTCAGTGCCAGGCTTAAAATGTAACTTTCTTTTCAAGAACTTTTCTGCCAAGTCTTAGATTTGGAGTCTGGTAAATATCTTACCAAGAAGATGATCAGCTTTGTTATTTCACAGCAAGATTCCTTCACCTTCTCTGAATTGGGACACTTATCTCCAGTTTGCCACAATGTATTTCAAGGTTATGCTTAATTCACTTCTGAAGTACATAATGCTGTGCCATAGTGAAAGATGACACTGTGCATTGTATAAAAATTCAAAATTGTTAGTCTTTGGATGTCTGGCTTGTAATTTGTCCTCTAATACAATGGGGTACAGAGCTGCACTCTGAAACTAATGCACCTGAGTTAAGTACCACATTAAGATACCTTTGCTTTGCACAAAATACTTTGTTTTATAGAATGTTGTAACAGAAATACTTAATGGTTTGAGTACTGTTCATCCTAACGTAATTTTTAATATTTAGACAACAGTGGAATGCATTTGGTACAGATACTGTTGATATTGAAGATGCTGCAATTTTCTTTAAAATTAATTTTAATAATGAAGCTGATTTAATACACTACAATCAGCACCAGACAACAGTTTAACCATGTCCCCTTGACCACCTTGGTATGTATTTTGGCATCTTTTGTCTGCCTTCATGAAAAGTCTTCTGCTGTGTCTGCACCATGACAGTGCCCTGTCTCACTTCATGGTACACTACTGTTCTGCTTACACGCTGCATGCATGTACTTTGAGATGTTTGGTGTCATCACGTTCAGTGCCCCAGCAATACCTTCAGGACAAAATCCTGCCTACAAATGTGATGATTGCAAAGCTGTTCTCTTCTTCAGAATGAATTATCCACAGCAGGGAAGCGGATGTCCCACAACAGATTTGGTATAGGGATCCATCTCCCTGCAAGCAGGTGAACTTGTGGCCCCAAAAGCTTCTCTGGAGCAGGGAAGTTCTCTGGCAAAGTGCATTCACCCCAGGAAAATCAGATGCAATGCAATCTGTCAGCACAGGTTCTTCTGCTGGTTACCTGCCCCACCTGCTGGGCAATGCCAAACCAGCATTACAAGGGTATTACCGATGGTACAGGATCATGTAAAAATTTGTACCATTATCTGTCTGAGGTGTCAGTGTTCAGCTTTCACTGTCTTCCAACATGAAGCATGTTAGTTGCCTAAAGCTCACAAGAGTGTAGGATACTGACCACAGCACGTGTGTGTGCCTACAGTGTTCCAGTATGTCTTTGAAGGTAATGCTTTCTTTAGGGTGGATGTCTGGAACAAGACTATTCTCCCTGCTTCATCTTTTCTAGAGCTACTTATATCCTTTCTTCCAATTTCAAGGGACATTTTACTCATCAGTTATCTTGCCTGGTTACAAGTTTCTAATTGGAAGAATAATGGTATTTTCTTTACACACGAAGCATGGTTTTGTGCGTGTCCCTTTATGTCTATACACCTTTTCTGTTTGGCTGTCAGCTTAAGAAAAAGGTATTCTTTAAGCAACTGTTTTGAAGAGGTAATTATGGGGACTTTGTGGGAACCTGCAGTTCAGTCTTCTGGTACTTCTATGTGAAGAATTTTTCATGTCTCATTGCCATGCATATGGTGCACCGAATTTAGCTCAGGTGGTTTTGGCCGCCATACAGAAACATTACATTTGGTAGGAAACAACCAGTCTCACTCAGACTGCTTTGTTCTTATGGAATTATCATAGAACGGGTAACAAGTATTAGTTTTGTGAGCCTGTAAGGGATTTGTTTCATTTTTTGTGTGGCACATGATTTATGAACTTCTTAGATGTGATGTTATTATACCAGTTCTTCAAAAGTCACTGAATAAATTCCAGGCCACTTTGGGCACTGATAAAGGAGCAGGCTGAGCCTCATTTGAAAATGAGGTGAGACATAAAATTAAATTTCTTCAAGGGAGTTCCAGCAGGTATACTGGAATTCCTGGCTTGAATTTTTTTTCAAGAAAATTTCTTTAGGGGTAGTCTAGTAGTTAACTTACCCAGGTTTTCTTGGATACAGTCCTGTTCCTCTAGCCTTGTTCTATCATTAAGTCTATTCCCAGCCTTCTGCAGCCAGGCTTTGCTGCTATGAAAACCCCATGCAGTTGCATTCTTGCTCTGTTCTAGCTCACATGCAAATGTTGGTTGTATTCTGCTCTTTCAGTAACAATTATTTTATTTCTGCAGACCTCTCTTGCCTTCTCAGAGTAGCACATCTGCTGAGGTAAAGATGAAAAGACTGAGCACTCTTTGCACTGCAGAACTTACAAACAGTACAGGTTTTCAAAAGGAATTTGGCTTTCATATCTTCAAAAGCTGCTCTTTAGGGATATGTGGACCCAAATAGTCTGTCTCACCACATAGGTATTAATTGAAGCTTGGTTCCTGCAGACTGATAGCAAGACTGGAGCTGTGAGGGAGGAAAGAGTTTTAATTCTGCTTCCCATAGTCAGAGGGACCTTCTGCACAAAATGTGATTTTTCTGTAGCCTTCCAGCACAGGGAACTTGTCTTTTAAGCTACCTCTTTTTGCTCAAGGAGGAAAGAAAACTATATGTGAGAGGTGTGTATTAAACTTACAAAATGGAATGTCTTACTTCAGTATTGGAAAATCAAATCAAAGCTCAAGTAGTCATAAAACAGGATCAAAGTGTAATTTAAAAGGGTGTCTGTCTCACTTTGTTATATGTGAGCATCATGCTTGCATGTTTGAGATTGCATGAAGCTTCACATTTCACGGCTTTTTCTGAAGCCCCTTTCTATACAGGAGTCTTCTGGCTCGTAATCAGATGGTGCTAGTGTTGAACTGACAAGGCAGGCATGACCAGAGCAAGTGAGCTTCAGGTGCAAACAGATTTTGGTACTTGAGACTGTGGCAAGTTATACACCAACTGATGTGCTATTAGCAAGCAAAACACCCTGTTGGTGCCTGTTACTAAATCTGTTTCCAGCAATCTACATATCTAGTGAATTCTGTTAACCTTTCACAATTTAGGTACTGCTGTGTTGTTACCAGAGGTAAGTGTTTTCTGCTGAAAAAAAGCCACAAATCCCACGGATTAAATTCTCTCAGAAACTTAACATTAGTTTTCTTGATCTGAAACAGAGGCTTAGATGTGATAGCAGCAGTGATAAGTAACAGCAGCACATCTGTATCATGCTGGAGGGAGAGCACTGTGATGCTCTTGTGTCTCTGCAGGGTAGAGTGGGGTTTGATGTGTCTGCCACCAATAAAAAAAATTTAAAAATTAAGTCTGCCAAGGTGGTTCTTTTGTGCAAAATCCCCTTTCAGTGTGGGTTATTTCAACTGCAGAAGCTATTTTTACGTGAGATGTTTTTGCCTCCTGATGGGAGCAGTGCTGCATTGCCCTGGAAGCAAGGAACTGAGGCCAGAGAGATTTCACAGTCACCTCATATAAAGATTCCTTGCACAGGAATAGAAAATGCACTATGCCTTGTAAGCATGAGGCCACTGTTTTTAGTAAGCTGAGGGAAATGATGGTGTGGTTGCATGAATCTCTACTTTTACAAAAGTCGTTCAGTGGCACCCACACCTGGAAGCTGGGATCACATAGACTGAGGAATCCCACTGCAGTTTAGCCGCACATGGTGCTGGTGAAAGCTAGAGTCATTCCTGCCATCTGGCTGCTGGAACTGGAAAGTCACAGCTGGAAGCTCTGCTTACACAGAGAGTGGGGTCTGAAGAAAGGACATCAGACAGCACTGGTAACCCTGGTGCACTGGGAGTGCAGTGGTGGTTATAATTGCCTTTGTTGGCTGAGTGAAAAGAGATGAAGCTGGAGTCTTCGAGACATTTTCTCTGACCTAAAGTGTGCCCTTTTGTTAATTGCACAGGGCTTTGTAAAAAAAAAAAAAATCAACACAGTTCATGACTCCGGCCAGCAATGTATTGAGTATGAAGCAGAGGCAGAGCAATGAAGTAGGGGCAGAGCACAAACTAAGCCTGGAGGGTCTGATCCTTGTTAGCTGCCGAATGTGTGGGAGTTGTACATTGCATGTCACCCTTCACTGCCCCCCTGTCCCAGTCTCTGAGGTTCACAGCACAGTGCTGTAGCCTAGAGGATGCCACAGGCTTGATGGTTAGGTGTTCCCTTGTAAAGTGAGGGTGTGGATTTGCATCCCTCTTAAGGTCAGCAGAAACTGAATGTTAGGTAGAGCCTATCTTAGCAGTCTCCATGCCCCCTAAAAGCTGGAACCTATGGACTGGATCTCAGTTACATAATTCCTCCACACCATGAATTTTCTTCATGAGCACCAAGCATAGCAGGGCTCAAGTGCCTCTTGGTGGGTCTCAGGTGGGGCAGTGGGAGGGGATACAGCCTGGTGGGCAGGGGAAAGGCTCACTGCTGCTCATGGAGGGACACCTTCCTGTTCCTTTTTGGCAGAAAACAAACCAAGAGAGATATTTTTAAAACTGAGAAAGAGAAACCATCTTTACCATTGTCAGCATCAGTGGCTATCCTTTGGCTGGAGTCAGCATATATTCAGCTTACTTGTATTATCAACATGTTTAGATGGAGAAACAAGTTATTTAAATTGGGTATGTTTTTCTTACACAAAATTTAGGGGCAAAAAGCTTAACATGCAGATGTACCAAAATTCTTCTATGAATTTCTTTAAATGCATTATCCCCAGGTTATTTGAGCTGGGATTGGAAAATCATACTGTTAAAACCTTTTTTTTTTTTCCTTCATTTTGAAAGTGTATTTTGGTGGTATAAGATGACATTTATTTCTAAGTACAGTTCAAACTAAATACAAAATATTTTGTTCAAACACCCTTCTTGTACAAAATAATGAGGATCTTTTTTTTCCTTTCGTCAATCTCAAAAATAAATGCTAAGACTCGTGTTAAACAAAGTTTGTCCCATTCAAGTTACTAACATTCCCACCCTTACCTAAATCCAGTCCTCCTCATACCCCTCTACTTTGTTTACAAGTGTTTCTAGTCCTGTTTCATAGATAGGCAATTAATTGTGTACACTGAGTGAGGCTGATTTACTGTCTACCTAAAGCTATCGTGAAACTGGAATAAATAGAAAGCAAGTACATTGAATAGCAATGAATCAGTGTAAAACAGGCAACTAAAGATGTCTTCGGGAAGAAATAATGTCAGACTCTTGGCTTTGCTTCTCTGCAGAGGAGGAAAGTGGAAATAAATTTCATACTGTGTTCTGCCTTTCTCAATTAGCTGTCACCAGTTAAAGATTTCCTTTGTGGGAACAAATTCACAGTTGTCATCACTTAACAAAGATAAATTCTATCAGCTCACTTCCGCACACGCGATTCTTCAACATTGAACTCTTTTTATATTGCGAAGTTTTCATTAATGTAGCAATTTGAGAAATGAAGGCATTTTTCTTGTGACTCTCTTAATAGGTTGACATTAAATCATGGCTTCTTAACCCTTTTGAAATAAATGTGCTGTTGAGTACATTCTGAATAAAAATTACTTGAATTTTACCATGGACACATAGCTATGATTAAAAGCTGAGAAGATGCTACTAAAAGCAAATCTGTTCTTTCAACAAATAGCATAAATACCCTTGTGATGCATAGGGTCCATGACCCTATACATACATACATATATTATTCTCTAGCCTTCAGAAAGCAGTGAAACTGAAATGATTTAGAGATACACTAAGGAAAAAACGTAGTTTAACTGGCAGAGCACTATGAGAAACCCTTGTTAGATTTTTTAGGCTGAAAAATTTGTGCTATCATTCTGCTGCAGTGGAATTTTGTTACAGAATTCACCCCTTGCCACAACATTGCACTCTACCATAACATGTTAAATGTTGCCAAAACCAGTGTAATTAGTTCTCAATCAAGAACTAAAGCCGAACTGAGTGCAAGCCCTTCTTATTCAAATCCTCTTGAGTTTGCTGCAACTCGAAGTATACTTTGTGAAAAAGAACTGCTTCCTCTCTCTTAGCTGCTCAATACTTCTGAAAATGAAAGATGAAAACCTAAATGTAGTTAAAGTCAAAATGCAAAACATCTTGATATAAATTACATAGGGCCCTTGATGTGCTACTACTCCTTTCTGTCTTGAATTTCACCCAGCCTCTGTGACAATTTCCCTTGTTTTTAGTTTTTAACAATATGAAATGCCTTTTATAAATTATATTTTGTCCTTGGTGAAATGGTAGCATCTCCTTTGCCTTCTCCTGCACAGATCATCTTGACTTCCTGAATGAGAGAGGGAAACGGTAGATAAATATTCAAATGCTAGGTTAAAGAATGTGTCAGGCAGGATTTTCAAATGTTACATTCTTTCCCCACCTGGTACTAGACATGGATACACTGCATTTTTCCAGTCTTCATTCAAGGTTTGTTTCAAATAGAAGACAATTTGAATCTGAACTAACTTCACATTCTGTTGGTTTTCAAGCTATTTTCATGATAAGAAAAAATTATTACTTAAGAGAGAAAACCCAGTGTGCATTCTAATTGATCAAACTGTTTCTGAAGTTGCTGAGTGGTTATCTAAAGATGCAGCTGAAAAAATGTGGCTTCAAGATGAGACAACAGCTTATCTGTTGCATCCCTTCACTAGATACACTAGACAAAAATAGAGTTTCAGGCTACGGAGAAGATGCAGGCAGATGGTTTTGTTGCTGAATCCTTACAAATAACCCCTCTCTGCAAATCAAACTTTTCCCCAGAGCCCTAGCAAATCTATATATGCTGCAGGTGGCCAGAGATTTTTATAAGAACATCATTAAATTTATGCAGGGACATCTCAAGGGACCTGTTGGCATCATTGGGGAAGGTGACTTACCAGGATCAACTATTAGATGTAAACTATGAGAACAAAAATAATATTTGTTTTCTCTGTGTTCTGCAAGGACGCTTCACTCCATAGCTCTTGGAAAAGTCATTACACAAAACATTACTTGATTTACTGCTATGTTTTTCTCTCTGTTTTGCTATTAGGAATAATATTACCTCTTTTTTTTTTTTCCCTGAGGTCTGCTAGCAGCAGAGTAGGAATAAAAAATTATGAGTATGAGAAATTAATACAGACTTTTCCTAGGCATGCTTTTTTACATATGCATCTCTTGCCCTGCTACAAAAATATTTCTAATTCACTTTTCAATTTTGCTCATAAAGTTGCAGATCATTAGCAGCATCTGTAAGGTCTGTAATACTTTCAGAGCTTGTCCTTGTTCCATCAAGGCTATTCAAAGGCAACAGGAATAAGGAGCACTAGGCTCTTACTGACCTGCAAGACCTAGATAAGAGTTTTAACCATGGCTGGGCACCCTCCAAGTCAACTGCAGGCAGCCATGTAGACACTTGGGATCTAATGGCAGGAGGAATGATCTTGGAAGAACTGAGCATTTCATCTGGGAATGAGGGAGACCACTTGCTACCTGAAAACATTGGGCACCGTGTTGTAAACATTTTTGAATTCACAGAATCACAGAGTAATTTAGATTGTAAGGGAATCATTTATCTTGTGCAGTCAAAGTTTGAATACTTGCAAAGCTAGAGATCTACAACATGGGCAACCCATTCCAGTGCTTAACTGTCTTCATGGGAAAAGTAATTTCTTTGCAGCTGGACAAAATTTCCTGCTGCAACTTGTGACTGTTGCCCATTGTTGTTCTGCTAGAGGACTGGAAGATGGAAAAGTAACTCCATATTGCTTATGCCTGGCCAAATATCTTTCAGCATCACCAGAACATTAAAAATTATGGGAAAAGAAACTTTGTTCCATCCATCTGTGCTTTACTCCTTTGCTGGGAGTGTCATCCTTCCAATTCCTGTTTCTACTGGGAGGTAACTCTACCACCTCATCTATAAAACATGAATAGAGGAAAAAGGCACTATAATATAGCTTAAAAGACAAAGAAATCATTCAACAGAATAGAAATATACAACTTAAGGATTATTCCTGCAATAGTAACACCATCAGTCTTCCTGTCAGCTTGCGTATTTTCTCTATATATACTTAGAACCAGGCAGTGCATTTGACTCTAGAAAGCAGCAGCCAGGGCTGTGGGTGGGTGAACAAAGAAACGAGCAAAAATCCTAGCAAAACTTACCCTTGTTTTTTCTCTGTGGTTTACCAATGGAAATAATATTGCCTTATTTTATTTAATGAACAGTAATGTAGAAAAATTATACATAAGCTCACAACTGCTCCTCTTCTCTTAGCAACTCCTCTGTAGTAACATTTTCTGCTAATAAGGTTACAGGATCCACATTACAGTCTAAACACTTTCTGAAAATTGTTTCCATTTATTACATGCTTAAAAGATCCATAGTTATTAATTTTCTAAGGCATCAATCTTTATGAAAGATTTGGAAACAAATCTTTTACAGACTATTATGATGCCTTGATTCCATGTTTTAATGGTATTGATGCATAGGCACAAGTGAAGTGACATTTTACTTTCAAGTTCTCCCACATTTTCTTAATGACACTTCACAAAAAATTACACAATTTCTAAATGCCTCAGGTCTACATCAAACACATGAATAAATGTTGTTGCTATTATTTTTATCATTGCCTTAGGAGCATACACCAAATTGTTGTCATGCCACTTAAATCACTCCAGGAAGACTCTCTGATAGTCCTGTGACACACATACATTTGTCTTTCTGGCAGGTGCTTAAATTCAAATCAAAGGTAAAAGAAAGCTGACAAATTCTGATCTGACTCAAGAGGGTTGCAGGAGAACTGGTGAAGTCCAGCCTATGCCAGTGCAGGGGTGCACCATTATCCTCACCAAATGAACAGAATGAACTAAACCCTCAAGTCCTGATCGTGCGACTTAGATATGAGCCTTTATTTACATAAACGGTCAGGTTTCCACCAAAATAAATTATGCATATGTGATAAAAAATATGGACAATTAGGTCTTCAGATTAACACCAAGGTGTCTATAAATTTCTCAAGAAATAAGACCAGTTCAGATCCTGTTGTTCAAGGATTTTTTTGGCCAAGAGATAAAAACATTGAAATATACTCTCTGTGAAAGTGTGAAGTGGCACTCTGTGAAGATTTCTGAGCAGTAAAAGGCTCAATAATGTTTAAATCATATGCTATTGATCTGACCATGTGAGAACACCCTTAAAGTACAGATGATGTTAATCAAGTCAGTTAGTCTAACACCCTAGAGCCTTCCTTCTAACACATGGTGATACAGCATTATGGTTATGAAATACTGTACATCCTGAGTCAGTAAATGTCAGTGAAATTTAAAAAGAGAAAAACGTTATGTTGCTTACAGACAAATATGATTCATTTCTGCACAGCAGAGAAAGACATGTACACACAGACACATGGTATTATCATTCTTGTATTAGATTTTGAGAGCACTCAAGCTTACTCAAGTATGCTAAGCCACTTCTGGAAAGGCATAATATTCCTGTTCTTTTCTACAATTTCCCAAGAGAGAGATTGTAAAATCTCTGGATCATCAATTTGTGCTGTGTCATATGCTGGCACTGGTGTGTGGCTTAGTTAGATCCTGGATAAGTATAAAGGCATTTCACCTGCCTGTACTGAGGAAAATACATGCATGTGAAATGAAAAAAGAAGTGTGGCCAGCAAGTCAAGAGAGGACTCTTCTACTCCAATCCAGTGAATCCCCATGTGGAGTACTGCATCCAGCCTGAGTCCTCAGCAGAGTAAGGACATGGACCTTTCTGCTGGAAAGGGCTCTGGCCAAACCTTAGATGCCTTTCAGTACTTAAGGATGGTCTGTAAGAAAGAAGGGGACAAACTTTTTACAAAGGCAGACAGTGAGTGATAAAACAAGAGGGAAGTGCTTTAAATTAAAAGAGGGCTGATATTAGATTAGGTTATGGAATTAGAGATTAAGAGATTAGATAAAAGGAATATTTTTTTTATGACAAGGTGGTAAAACCTTGGAACAGGTTGCTCAGAGAGGTGGCAGCTGCCCCATCCCTGAAAACACTGAAGGTCAGGTTGGACAGGGATCTGAGCAACCTGACCTAGCTGAAGATGTCCCTGCTTATTGCAGAGGGGTTGGACTAAATGACATTTAAAAATCCCTTCCAAACCAAACTATTCTGTGATTCTATAAAGGTTAGACTATTTCATGTGTACTATTACCAACAAGAAAGTAGCAATACTTTATCTCTTTTCAGTCATTATTATAAATAAACTGGGTCTCCATCCAGATTTACCACATAGGTAGATATCAAAGATTTGTATAATAATATTTAGTGTTTAGAAAATATTTAAGCATCACTGTAGAGTAAAATTTGCATTATTCCAATTTTTCATGCCAATTGGATTTGTAAGGCAGCCAACATATGCTAATTAGAGAATTTCCCTAATTAATTTCTGTCAGTGTGCTACCCTAACATGAGTTAAAATGTACAGCTTAATGTATTAAATGTATTAAGATTGCTTATACTTCCCATTGTAAAACAGGGAATAATATGCTATTAGCAGCAAGTCTTTATAACAATCTTTAGATGGACATATTCTAATTAAAGTGAACATTCAACATGTTGGGCAAGGATGACTCATACTTCACAACAGCTCCACAGGGAAGAGATCTGAGTTGTGTATTCTTCTAAAGCAATGGCCAAAAAAATTAAATTACTTTCTTTTGTGGGAAATGTATTTTCTACTGCTTATTGAATGCCTAAAGGATAAATGAACAGGAAAGTATGAAGCCTGGAATACATACTGCATAGGACAAGGATAGCAGCTGTAATGGAGGGCTAGAGGGAGCTATTTGAAAACCCAACCTTTTTGTTGCTAAGCACAAAACCTATTCTACGTGCATTTTTATCACTCAGGAGCAAGGTACCAGCATTATGCCACCCTAGTTACCATGGTTTCTATTCAGCCACAGCGCCCTCTTGGAAAAGAAATAACTTTTAAATTCATTACATACATCCCCTAGGTATTTTAAAACCAAAATTGCAACTCAAATTATCTTAAAACCAGAATTACAACTTGTCTTATCTATGGACAGATCAACATGATCTTGTGTTTGAACACAATACATACTTTCCCAGACCCAAAGCAACTCCTCTCACCCCAGCAAGGTTTGAAAATAACCACACTCACAGAGATGCCTTTTGTCAGAGTGCCAAACCTTCTGAACATCACAGGTTTTGATGAATCCTGACAGCAAATGGGTTTCCCAATCCACCTGGCAGCACCATCACCATGGTACCACCATGTTCACTAGCCTATGGTCACCAGTCCATGTCACATGTCACGTGGGCAGTGATGGACCTAAGAGCTGGAGGAGGCTGCTAGGAACCTCTGGCAGCACCAGTGCTGCTGCTGCTGCTGCTGCTGGCCCCTGCCAGGAGGGAATGCTCTGCTGCTCAGATGGTTGAGGTGAAGAAAACAGATCCTCAGTATGAGAGCAGAGCCCTCTCAAAAGGAGTAGTTGCTTGTTGTCTCATAAAAGAATGAAGGTGTTTTGAACACAGTATTTTCTGTAAAGGTGTCAGGTTAGTTCAACAGCTTCTGATCTTTGCAGTTTTCAACAGCTCCAGAAAGTGCAATGTGCACTGATGTGCTCTCTAGCAAGGCACCTTGCTGTCTCTAGCTATATTTAATTCACACAACTTTAACTGTGATACTTCCCTAGGAGGATCTACACTAGTCTAGTTTGGGTGATACACTATACATGCAAAAAGCAAATTATGAAAGGGATTAATGCTATCAGAACAACAGCTTATGTTCTCATTTTGTTCTTTTTCCACCTTTTCCATGCAGCTATGGTATTTTCAGCATATGATGAACAAAGATAGCAGAAGCTGGTCTTTAGGTAGCAAATTGCATGCCAATGACATATGAATTGCGCTAAAACAGATGGGATAATCTCACTTTTCAGTGCGGAGAAACAAGCAAGAATGAAATAATTATTCATACAAAAACTAATTTCAGTAGGCTTCAGAGTCAGATCACAGTCACTGAACAAACCTGTTTGTGATTTTCTGACCCATCACCATTTTGACTCCTACAGATCCTAAAATACTTGCATAATGAGGCTCAACTTGTTACTAGAAAATGGCAAGGAAAGACACTCCCTACCCCAATTGTCCTTCTTTCTCCTGCCTCTGCAGCTGATTAGAGCTGTGGTAAATCTGTAGTAAATAACCATTGGAAAATGTTGACAAGTTAATTTGGCTCATAACTGTGAAGGCAATGAGACTTTTCTGCAACTGTTTAGATCAGCTTTGTCAGATGTATGTCAGTTACAAAGGCAACGCATTTAATTGTACAATGAACACATGCAGAATAAATCAACTTTCAGGCTTGAATTACAGTGCAGGAGGGATAATTACCAGAGCAGACATGTACTTAGAAACAAAAACCTTTCGTAGAGCACAAACACCTGGAACATAAATAATCCAAAAATTTATGCTGAGTATCCAAAAAAAAAAAAAAAAAGGAATAGGAATATTGAATAAAACCATTTTACTATTTTTAACTATGTGAATTCTCAGAGGGGATGGAGAAGGGCAGCTTTGACCAGACTTCCAGAACTTATTGTGGTGATGCTAATGGTTCACTAGGCCTCCATTTTTCCCTCATAGTCAATGGATGACTATGGAGCTGCTTGTTTCTTATTTGCTCCACAGTCCCTGCATGCCTGGTAGGTGGATTTCATGCATGTGCAGTCTGGAAGGCTTGCTTCAGTTAGAAATGTATATAAATCAGAGCCACTTATGATAGTTAAAAGTCTATAAAAAGCCTACAATGAGTTTTGAGATCTAGGTTGACAGAATTGAGCTCTTTTAACTGCCCTGTACCAATTTTGCCGATACTGTGTTCAGCTAACTACAAACTGGCAATTTATTCTTCTTGCTACATGTATTATCAGACATTAAAAACCTGTCCCTGGTTTAAAACTAGCAATAGTATATATTGTGCTAATTAAAACGTGTGTGATATTTCTATCTAGATAAAATAAACTCAATCAGGTGATGTGATGAATTACTAAGTTTTTCAAAATTCTATCTGTTACAAAAGCCTGGGGTCCTTGTTCAGCATACCACTGAATGTTCCTATTAATTGAGAACATTTTGGAGCAAAGCACATACATTTGAAAAGAAGTAACATCTTCACTTTGGAGTCACTTAATCTGTATGAGCTTGTTGGAATGCAAAGTGAGGCTACAAAACAATCTAAGTCATTTCTCATTACAACAAATGGCTACCAAGAGGTCGGAATTACAATATTATTCAGTCCCAAGCATGGTGAAGTCTTTTGTCTCAGTCAAGAATTGTATTACTGCCCTAAAGCATCAAAGAATTTTAAAAGAAGTATGGGGTTCCTAGGGTTTATTTGGTTTACAATTACTAAAGCTTTGCTGCAGATTTATAATATTTTCCCTACAATCATAAGGCTTAGAAACTTCCATTTAAAAAAGGATGGAAATAACGCTTTTCATCCAATAACAGGACTGAAGGATTTAAAACTTTCAGAGTTAAAAAACCCATAATATAGTTCTTCTCTTTGAGAAAAAAAAAATCTGTGTTAATGTAAAATCGATGATATTAAATACTGAGGATTAATTTGGAGGATTTTTTTAGGCCCATAGTTAGGCATTTTCTTCAGCAGTGGCTCCTTATTATTTTCTGAGAAGAGGAAAATGGACAGCAGCTCATATATTTTGCCTCCAGATGGAATTATCTAGATACACAGAAATCACACTGCTGATCCAGAATACAGTGTAGTACTGTTGATAATTATATTTTTTCTACTCAAGAAGAGATTTCTTTTTGGAGGCACATGAAATATTCCCATAAATTATCTGTATACACTAAATGCATGTATTGTATAAATCTGCAGTGTTGTTGTTGTTAGGAAAAGCCCTCAGCAAGTTACTATAGGTTTTTTTGTTTAAACTATCTGCTCTTTATTTATTTTGAATTATTCCAGAGGAAATTGTGTTTTTCATTGGCTTATGGTTCTTCTGAGTTCTGTTTTTGTTCTTAGTTCATCAATTATATAATCTCAGATATGACCACTGTGATGCTCTAATGTGATCTAAAATAAAGTGATGTAATGCTTCTTTAATTTCCTATTTCTTTGAAATACAGAAGCAGCTTATGAGAAAAATAAGATACCCACTATTTATCAAGTAATTTCCAGTGAGAAACAATCCTGCATAATCCTTAGAAAATTACCACAGTGAGTTACTACCTTCATGTTTAAAGACTGAGCTCTACTTCTAGACTGACTGTTTGTGGTAAACTGTCACCAATTTGTTGCCTCTTCTTTAACCAATGTTTATAGTGTGGAAAACCTACTGTATTCCCCATGAAGATACTCCCAAACTGTGGTTCACTAATATATCAATGTAATCTCTGTAATGCCTATACAAGGAAATGCACAAGTGTTAGTCCAGCAACAGTTAAAGAAGGACAGGAAATATCTTTAGAACTACAATGGTCAGGAAAATGACAAGCCTACTCAAAATATCAACTATTCCAATAGAGATGTTCACAGCAGCTCTAGCATGAATCCTGTTGAGGAAAAGCACCCTGGGGGCTGTAGAAGTCTTTGTTTTCGCACCCTGCAGACTGTTCTGAGACCTGCTGTATCTTTTAAGTACACTGATGTTATCATGTCAAGCTGTGACTGAAACATTTTCTATTAAGGCTGGAACTAACACTATGATACAATAGATCTATTCCATTTCTAGCTTCTCTGTGTCCCTGGAGGCTGGAACTTTGCAAGGAGGGCACTAAAACGGCAAACAGGCTTTGAGGAATGTGTAGCTGCAGCACACTGCAAGTCCTACAAACCAGTCCTTCTTTTAATGTATAATTAAATTGTGGAACTCATTGCCATGAGATGTTATGGAGGTCAAAAGCATAAGTAGATTTAAAACAAAGTAGAAAAACATCCCAGAAAATCAACACTGATATAAAAGTTCATGTGTAGCTAATAAACACAGCAGTTGGGAGGTAAGTCCTAGGAAGAACAAATGGTTTAAGAAGTTTGTAAGTCACTCACTGCTGGAAAGCAGATGGAATCATTTGGTACGTTTCTTACTTCTTGTTCCTGTACACCTATTGACATTCATTGGTCAAGGTGTCAAAAAAACCCATTTCAGCACTTGCAAGGATCAGCTGAGTGGTACAGAACCATCCAAACAGGCCAAGAAGAAATGGGCATCAGGGCAGCATGAAAGCAAGCACAAGTCTGTATTGCCCATTGATTTTTCCTTCCATCTATCAGACATTTCTCAGTGCACCACAGGAAAGCATCTGAGAATGCATATGTCTGGAAGCACTGTGTTTTCAACCTGTCCAGAAATGTTACATGCTTAATATTTCAGCAGTCCCCTCTGCAAGGAGACTGCAATTCAGCTTGAGGCAGAAATAACTGGTTGCATAGATACAGCTACGGAGCTGTGTCAGTCACCACAGAAATGGCAGAAGCTGTTGCTGTCCTTTCTTTCTGAGTTCTTTTTGCCTCTTGAGCTCAGTTCTGGAATGGCCTTTGTGGGCACTCCTAATCTACTTCTGCATAAAGTCAGCTGGCGTCATTTAACCTATTGTTTAATTTATTTTGAGCTAATCTTGGCTGACCTTTTGCTGGAGAAAATAAGAAACACTTGTATGAGCCTTCCTGGCAGCTCTGCTCTGATGGCAGTGCCCTCCAGCAGAAAAACAGTTGTGTCTCAAACTTCCACCAATGCTTACACAAAAGTTATGTTAAATAACTCCACAGCTCTGTAAACCTGCACAGGCAAGGTATAGTCGAGAAGAATGTGGATTTTTTCCTTTTAATCCCTAAATTAGAAATGCAGCTACGTCTCCACATAGACATCAGGATGCTTAGACTGTGGAATTCAGGATTGGAGTTTTTATTTTTTGGCTCTGCACAAGAAATAAAGACTGCAGGCTATATTACAGTCTTGTGATTAAGTTGGCAGAGCTAGAAATCACATATGTCATCTCTGCACTGAAAGATCACCTCACAAAGATTTCTGCTGAAAAACTATTCCAGAACCTGATTCTTCTCATTATTAGAAACGTTCTAAATTTCAACCCTAAATTTATTCACAGCTCTTCTCTGTCTTTGGTGATTGCCATCTCACTGCCTGTGTACTTACAGGCATCAATCATAATATTAGAAAGGACTTTATGTAGAGCAGTCAGGAGAAAAAGGCTTCAGTAAACATGATCTGAAATTGAAAAAAGGATGGCGTTATCAAGTTTTTTTTAAAAAAAACATAACTTTGCTGTAATCATCTCTGCCTGCATAAAAAAAATAATCGAATCTGGCATCAGCTGGTCTATTGGAAGGCAAAAATGGGGTAGGCTGATCATTAGTAAAAGGTTTATTCCTCAAACTTGTTTACTTTTAATAACACAGAGTTGCTTTAAAAGAACATAGGGCTTTTACATTAACCTTCCCAATCATCTTTCCCCCTCCAGCATTCAGCATTCATATGAATTGAACAGTGTGGAAATACTTATTTTTAAATAGGTATTTTACTTATAATTTGGATATTTTACAACACTTACCCCCTAAAAACCCCTAAAAGGTAGCACCTTCTTTAATTGCTATAAAAAGGGATATAAAATGTCTGGATTTTTAAAAGATAAAACTAAAACAGCAAAGAACGTTATAAAAAAATAGTCTGCTGTCTGTGCAATTGCCTTTACAGGTGTCCTACATTATTATTTTATACAAATACTGAATAGACAAGAAGTAATGTGCCAAGTAATATGTAAAATGCCTGATTTCTAGAAAGCAATTGCTTCTTTAAGGAAAATAGATTTCAAAAAATATTCTTTCCTTGCCTGTATCTCTTTCTTTGAACTCTACTGCAAGGCCTTCAAATCAAAGAGTGCATCATACGAGGGATATCTGTACACCTAGACACAAAAACAGCTCAGTGTCATAAAATCTCTGATAAAAACCTCTTAGTTGTTCACTTCTGGCATTTATGCATCTAAAAATTAGAAACTACATTAAGAAAATGAATCAAAATCTATGAACATTTCAATGATGCTTAGGGAACACCACTTCCTCTCCTCCTTCCATACTCAGCATGGAGATCACCAGCCCCAAAAGAAGCTTTTCAATCTTAGGTCTCAGGTACTGATCCAAAGGCAATTCTAATTTGCTCTCTCTGCTGTCTCCTACCTAGGATCTATGGTGTTTTCACCTCATCTACTTATAGCAAAGATATGTTTAAGCTTATTGAAATAAGAATTCCACTCCACTCCAGCTAGAGGTGTTCCTTTGGAAGACCTACAGCACCAGGACTAATAGACATATTCATGCATTGTACAAAAACTGGTAAAAGTAATTGCTTATGGGATTCAAAATGAAATTGGTCTTAATATCTGGAATAGGACATGAAAAAGTTAGGGAAGACACAGATGACAAGTGAAATTATCAAAGGGATAAAAGGGAAAGACTGTCTTAGGAGATCAATTGGGAGAAGGTAGTGGTGAGACTCATTCACGCTTTATGAAATCATAAAGGGGGTTGAAAGGATGAATATAGAGCCATTTTTTATCAAATTGCAGAGTTTGGCCCATTCAGTGGAATTCAATCAAACAGATAAAAAGAACACATTACTTTACAGTGACTGGTGTATTTCTGGACTTGCTGCCAAAAGAGGTTGTGAAAGCAGATCCCAACAACAGGATGGGGAAAAAAGTTTATAGTTTCTCTCTAGGAAATCTAGGGAATATTTTTTGCTCCTGATTCCTGGATTACAGAACAAAATGAAACAAATGTCATATTAAAAAGAGTTTATCAGTTTCAGTAATACTGGATGTTGCCTCCCTGTCCAGCATATTAACTACAAGAGGAGGTTTGCTGGTTCTATTATGAGAGAGTTCAAATGAAGAGAAATGTTGTGAGTCTCATTCCTTTCTTAAAACTGGGATATGGGATGAAGATACATGCTTCTCAGAATTGACCTTTAAGAGCAAAATATCACATTGGAGACTATTCTGTGCCATGTCCTCCACTTCCACAAGCTGCTGAAATTATTATCATTGCCCAGACATTATTGGGTCCTGTAGACTGGAAACTGAATGATGAATTTTCCCAAAACACTTTTTTTCATGCTCATGTGGATGGTGCACAGATGCAATAGAGCTCTAGTTTATCTTGCTTCAAAGGCACACAGTATCAACTGAAGCAGCAAATGGCCTTTTAGAGGCAGGTGAATTTGTGAGGTTTGTTGAAAATCTTTTCATCTTTGCTATGAGAAATAAAAGAGGAATTACTTCAATAGCAGTCAGATGGCCAAAAGAGGACAAGAGATGCTGAATGTGTGGCAATACCTGAAATTGTATACTAAACTATCTCCTATCTGCTTGACAATGAGAAAAAATTTGCTGACATGCTTTCTCTTTCTCTCTTTCTCTCAGAGTGAAAACAGGAGATAAAACAAAGTAATGAAGCTGTGAGGAAATGATTAGTTGATATATGCTCCACTGCAAACACAGCTCTAGAGGATTTCATTTTTCTAGAGAAAAGGTGTGAAAGCATTTTCATGCAACATTTCAAACTCAGCTCCAATTCAAAAGACTTCTGCACCAATTCTCAGGTCGATGCCATAAATTTCCATTTCAAACTAGCAGCCTGTTTTCCACTATAATCCTTACTCACCCAGTCTTTCTTCCCTTGCTCCAGTTAGGGAGGGAAGCAGAATAAAATACTTGTGTAGCTTCAAGCACATGAATAATCCACCAAGGTCAGACCCCAGAACTGTCTCTTCGTTGTTATCCTATACTGTGTTTTTTCATGTCTTCAAATTCATTCTATTACAAAGAAAAAAGCAGGCAAAAAGGACGGTAAGGGGTTTTTTAAGTTGCATATAGCAGAAACTACATTTTGAAGTCTCTTTTCTCCAGGGTACAAAGTTCAGAGGCAGCCTTGAAACTCAAGACTCTATTGGGATTGTATACAACTCTCTGCTTAATAAAGTAAATGCAAATATAAATTCTCTTAACATCTGACTTTTGTTCTGTTCATTTGCATGTTTTCTTGCTACTGTTAGAAAAAACCCCAAACCTAACTGGATTATTTTATCATCCATGTTATATGCCTTGAAAAAGTAGACTGATTTTAGGGAATGAAGTCTACTGTTACCCCTGCCCCAACATTACTCTTGGCCTATTCTGTTAAAAAAAAAAAAAGAAAAAAAGAAAAATCTAAAAATCTAATCTGCGAAGCTGAACTGGAGTAGATACTCAAGAGCAGTAATGCCCTGATTTCCCCTCACACTATACTAATGGTTTCACAAAAAGGTCTGGTCGTTTGCTCCAAGTTTCTACATACAATACGAAAAGAATAATCAAAAAGAGTCTAAATAATGTCAAAATGCTTGTCTAGGTTTCTTCCAATTGAGGACCGTTTCAAGAATTCTGAAAGTTGTGCAGAAAGTGAATTAACATAAACATTATGTTACTTTCATTGTAATAATAGTAACAATTTAATGTAATCAGTGCAGTAATGGAGTAATGAGTCATTGCTTTAGGAAAATGACCAGGGAGTCTGGAAAAGGCTAACAAACACCATAGTCAGTGAAGATTGCCTGCCTTTAGTATACATCAGGAATTAATGAGACCTGACTCCACTATGGAATGGTAGACAGAGACAGTCCACCTTCCAGGCCTTGTTTGCACCAAGGCATTAGTTTGATCAATCCTACCTTACCCGACAGCTCAGTTTGGAGCAGTAAAGCACACCAGCCTTCAGCAAGTTGTTGTCCAACCCCTCCCCTGGTAAATAAAACAGAAAAGGCCAGTGCTTCATTCAGCACTGCTGGTCCATGCCACATCACGGGGAGAGCCACAGACATTACTGCTACTGCAAGAGAGGGGGGAGTTATGGGGGAAAAAGAAAAGAAAAAGAGCATAGTTCATGGCTGCTAATTAAGTTCAGGCTCCTTGTGGAACCTGCTTCTGGGGTGAGGTAATTCAGAGGATCCTCATTTGTACAACAGAATTTTCTCCTAACTCCTTCCCATGCAAGACCTGTTTTTCCCTGCTTCTTTGGGTCTGAATGACTAAGCTTTTCTACAGTCTTTTTTTCAATAAAACCTTTTTGCTTCCGCCCAAGGAACAGTTAGAATAACTAGCCTTTTGTATTTTAAGTTATTCATTAAAGTTAAATGGCTTTATCTTCAAGCTTGTCCTAGGGCAACTATTATAAGGTTAACCTTTTTATAGCAGTGAATTCAGATAAGTTTCTCAATTTTCTCTGAATCTGGCCAGACACAAATATGTATGACTATGGCCTTGCTATTGTTCACAGTTGTTGCCTCAATACCTGTTTTGATTTCCCAAAGCAGCACTGAACATCAAGGGGAAAAAGGTCACACACCATGAAAGGTGGTTTCAGAAAGACATGAGAGAATCTCATAATTTCTTTTCTTTTTTTTTTTTTTGGTAAGAGAGTGATCCTCAACACACTGTCCAGATACAACTGGATTACTGTACTTAATACAGTGGTAACATAAAACCACCAAAACCACACAGACCAAACCCCAAACCCAGTAAATTCCCTACAAAGCAATCTTCCTTAGCAGAGTCTTTACCCCAGCACCATATTCCCCTCCAATCACCATCCCCAAATCTCTCCCAAATTTAGAGTGCTCCTTGGCAACCTCACCTAGAAAGCAGGTTCTTTTCTTCTTTAGCTTGGCTTTTCAAATTAGGCTCTTCGAATGCTTTCCTAAAGCTCCTTTCCAAAACAAAGAAGATGTGAAGCTCATATCTAAAACCAAGGGACATTTACACAAATCCACTGGGTACAATTAGACAAATTAAGACTTAAGCAACTTCTTGTATTGCTATATGTAGTTCTTTGCTTTGGTAGTACGGTTTAATTACTCAAACCACACAGGATCATTTTAAAACATGTTGTTGTCTCTTCCACAAGATGGAGTGCAGTGATAATATCTGAGGATTTTCAAATTGAATCAATATATCATGTCTCCCCTATGCTATGAAAACATTTTAAGAACTTTATCCAACCACAATAACACAAATCAGAAATCCCTATGGGACAGGTTAGTTGTGCCTGTTTCAGATGAGAGGAGTTCAGAGTGCATCCGAAAAAACAAAGCCCAAAGGTTCTTTTAGGTCTTTTCTTTTGCATTCAAAATGAGCAGTAGAACTTAACAGTGATGAGAACCGAAGTTAACTCTGACAGAAAATCACAACCAAAAAATAGTGCTCGCATCCACTTGTAAAAGAAAATTTAAGAATAAAGAAATAATTTTACTCAGTCAAGAATTTTGTAAAGTAGACAGAAAGAACTGCTTTTTCTCTGTCTTGCAGTTCCCAGGCATAGCCTTGTGGGTGCAGGGCTGCCAAACTCCATCAAGAGTTGAACTCCTCAAAAATCAAAGCAATATCAGTGCTTTGATTGGATGTAGCTGCTAGCATTCTGCTGGCATCCCATCAGCTGTGTGCTTAAGAGATCCATTTGGGAGAACGAGAAGCTTCCTCATTCTCTTCTTTAGTAGTCTGAGTTCACTTGGAGCATTTGCGATCTGATGTAGAGAGAGGAGTGTTTGCTGGCAATCAGGTAAATGTACTTTGAATAGGAATAGGGATCGTGAAAGACTTCCTTCAGATACCAAGCCTTGTAAGAGAATATAGTTTTCCTATCAGTTTACATCCTTTTATAGCCATTTAATATGGTATAGTCTTGGCAATAATACATTCTTATATATTAAAACCATTACTTAAAACTACACTAGCTACCCTGAACCATGGAGACTTTGGCCTGGAGTTATCATCTATGGCCTTACACTTCTCAGAATCAGTAGTCACACTATCCCAGTTTGGAATTGGTAAGGCTGTCAATGCCACATACTATGCAACCTTAGCATTGCAAATATATCCTATTTGGAAGATCCTCCTTACCAAACTGGCTGTGTAGGCAATGAGGAGACATAAAGGCTTGTCTTAGTCCTCAAAAGTCAGCTGGGACAACTCTTTTTTTACACAGTGACGCTTAGAGATTTATTAATGTTCCCTTTATGTAGATAAGGACCGCAGTACCACCAACTGCACACCGTATTTACGTCCCTGCCTGGCAGGAGGCTCGGCGCTCCTGTACATTTTTTAATCCTGCCCGTCAGCATCTTTTACCTGTATTTTTAAAGAGACGCCTCCAACTTTACAGGAGCAGCCTGCTCGGCGCTGGGCGGTGAGAAATGACCCGGGGGGTGTGGATGTGCTGAGCGCAGCCGGCACCGCCGGGGCGC
>JAHLSL010000017.1:19984116-20032427 GCA_025920805.1 Petroica traversi
CAAGAAAACAGTCCGTTTACAGAAAAATACGGGTAACATAGGAGTTTTCAATGCTCAGAGTTAAGCATGGCTGGAAAGTTAGATCCGTGCCCAAGAGGGTTGTTGAGCAAAATTATTTGTCCTTCCTGAAATCGATAATGAATGCTTCAGCAGTGGCAAATGGGTTTTGCATAATGCATTTTCTGTGGGGCATATTGCACATTCTAACATAAGAGCAGAGGCGTCAGAGGCATCAGATTATGAGAAGGGCAGTTTTAAATAGACCATTTCTAGATAAATGTAGAGAAATGTCAAAGAGATTTGTTTTAAGGTTGGTAACCCAGATTAGCTGCATATTATCAGTTATCAAATATAGGGGTTTTTGTTGTATTTGCACAGTTATCTACTGTGAAAAGGCATTTGACAACATTGCTTTAGCTCCAGCATAACAAAATAGACTCACTAGTAATTACATTCTTAGTCTAGAGAAGCAAATTTGGTAATGACTAGTAATTAGAAGACGAATAATTTCTAAATAACTTCCCTTTGAAATATTTACTGCCAAACGATCAGCACTCAAAAGTACAGTCTCTTAGCTATTCTACTTTACTCCTTTAATAGAGAGTAGCCTTACTGTAAGAGCATATTCTTAGTGTATCAAACTCTTTTTTCTTGAAGTGAGAAAATAGATGAGACGCTGGAAATTAGTAGTTCATATGCAACGTCTGCCTACTCAGAGGAAACAGGAAGAAGGCAGGATGAACTCTATGAGTTTCTAATTTTCTTCTTTTGTGCTACGATGCGTAGGTGACTTTTGTCAGGTGCTGCTGATCAGGCATTGCTTGTGTGCTTCGTCATTGCCTTTGCCACTTTAAAAATATTCCTCCAGGAATAATAGCAGATAAAGCTTGGAGAGGCTGTGATCACTTCTCTGCAGTTGATGAAATGCACCCAATACCATTTTCTGGTTCTGAAGCCAAGTGCTGTGGGTTAGCCCTTGTCGATGCTGTTTAACACTCTTGCCTTGCAGAACAGAAAATTCGCATGGGAGACCTGTAGCTGGTGTGTGTTAGAAGGCTGCTGTGCTGGAGTGTGGCATCTCAGCAGTCTGTGTGACAGTGAATTCCTTTTCCAGGGAATGATTCCTGGCATTGTTTGGTTTACTGGTGTGAACTTAGTCTATCTGTAGGTAGTCTACCTGTAGGTAGCCTCCCTTAACTCAGTACTCAATCATAGTGGTCTAATTTCCCTGCATTGAGGATCTCTGGCACTATAAAATGCTGCTTTTCATAGTCGGCTGCTCAGAAGTGCCAGGGCTGCTTTCTTCCTTTTTTCTCTGCTTGTGCATGTGGGTGAAGAGGGAATAGGTGAAGCCTTGGTGGTTTTCCCACTTGTTCATGACGGAGAGATAAAGAGGATCAGGGAAAGGCTTGTGTGACTTGTTCTGGTTGCTTGGGAATGTGGTCCCAGGGCAGTGCATGTCCATAAGCAGTCCTGATGGCTTGATGTCCGTGACCTTCCATAATTATTTTGTTACAAGTAGCAAGTTGGTCAGAGTAAACTGGGTTTGTTGTTTTTTTGGGGTTTTTGGGTTTTTTTAAATTCTCTAAAGGATGTTAGACTTGGTTGTTAAAAATGAGGTGAGGCAAGAGGAAGTGTAACTATTATCCAAGGAATCCTACTTGTTACTACCAGGAGTAGAGTTTCAGGCTGAAAATTGTCAGGTCGCACTGCCTCTCATAGACGTAAAATACTTTGATAGAACGATGTACTTTTTATCCCTGTAATTTGCTGGCAATCTTTATTTTGCTAACCCAGCTAGTAGCACAGTTTGAACTTGAACAGAAAAATTGTTTAACCATCTCATTTCCAGCTGAGGATAGTACTTAGATACTTAGTAAATCTGAAGTATGTGATGGGGCTGGGTTAATGCTCTAAAATACTTTCCCAAACAGGCAGCTTGACACAGTGAAGAACCTGTTGATTTCATTTGAACAAAACCTGATAAAATACAACTCTTAATATTGAGCTATTTCTATGTGTAGTTTAGGAGAAAGGTGAGCAATCCTTTCTTTTTTTCCCTGCCTGTGTAAAAGCACTGGTTCGGTAAGACATATTTACACTTTAACATGTGTTGGAGGTATCTGAGGAGTCCCACTTGTTTGAATGCCACTTTAAGAAATCTCTTGCATAACTGTAACCTAATTTACTTCAATCTAGATGTTTATTATACACAAGCTGTGTTTAAAAGAATATTATCAAGACCACATAAGCGCAGAAGTGTTTGGAAATTTAAAGCTTTGAAGTAGTGATGATGTGGCTTTTGGGACTGTGCTTTATACTGTCTAGGACTCAATGTTTTTCAGAGTGCTTTGCATCTCAAATCAGGCAACCAAAATTAGTGACTGGTTATGACTTCTGGATCTCTCCTGGATTTTCTCCTTGTAGTTACTAAAGCAAGGCTTGAATCGTGTTGATTAAATATGACATGGTGTCATACAATAATTGCAGAGAGAGCAAGGTTTTGAACAGTTGTTCATGTTGGTGAGCAAAGTACCTTCTGAAAGAAGACAGATTCTGTGTGAATAAATAGTATTTAGTCACGTAGTTAAAGCCTGTGTCACAGGGTTTAATTGAAGTCACAGGGTTTAACTGCTACTTCTCAAGTCTTCAGATCTTGACTTTTGAATTGTAATTTTTTAACATAATTTGTTTGGGTGTGTAATTTTTCCAGTGATTTTTATTTTTTACCCCTAAAAGAAATAGAAACAAAAGGTGTCTTTTTTCTGGGGCATCTTTGATCACTTCTGTTGTCATTAGCAGAGTGAGAACCTCTAAATGTCAGCTCAGGCTGTAACTATCTAAAATGGAATGATCCATAGGTAGGTCATGATCCATAAGTGGATTGACAGTGGAGGGAGATAGCACCCTTTATACGTCTGTTATGAAATAGCACACATTACCTCCTAATTTTTATGTTATATAATATAACTGACTTGAAGTTTTGATGCACCATTTCCATTCTGTTGGCCACAGGGCAATGCTGTCTGGTGACTTTGCTCTTGTTTTCCCTGCAATATTCTACTTACCTGTTTCTTTTTGGGCTATCTTATTGCCCTGCCGCTTTTTACATTTTTCTGCCACATTCTTTTCTTTGAGATCATCCTAATCTCATGAGCAGCCCTCTAGTTGCTTGGGTCAGGTCAGCTGGCCAGGCCGATCAGGTCTAGAAAGCAAAGGGCTTGCGGATCCAGTGCTTGGATTTTCCAGGCTGTAGTGTGGAAATAATTGCTGGTATAACCTAAGTGAACTGAGGCTGGGGCACAGAACTACAGAATAACTGAGATTGGAAGAGGCCACACAGGCCACCACTATGCTCTGTGCTGAGTTAGATGAGCTTGATCAGAGTCATGTCCACTTGAGTTTTGAATATCACGAAAGATGGAAATTACGCAGCTTCTGTGAGTAACCTGTTCCAGTGTTTGACCACTGCCACTATGAAGTTTTTTCCCCTAAGGCTTAATTGAAGTTACCATACTGTAGCTTGTGTCCATTGCCCTTGTCCTCTGCTGTGAACATCCAAGAAAAATGAGGTTCTTGTGCTCCTAAAAGCAACAAATATTTTTCTGATGCTTAATAGCACACTTTCTGTTAGGAATTTAGATAACTTTTGCCAAGCACATAAAAACAATTCTGTTCCAGCCGTGGTTGTATACCTTATTGAATAAGAGGCCGATGAAATCATGAATTACTTTTTTGTTTATGGGAGCAAAATTCTTTTGCTAGCCTTGTTTTTTGAAACAGATTGAAATTTCTCCTTTCTCACTCATGATTGTGCATTGAATTTTCCATCAGGCGAGTGCCTCATTGTGTGTAGTGAATAGATGCTGGTGGTTTAGGAGGTAAATCTAAGTCTTCAAGCTCAGCTACTGAAAGCCATCTGTGTCATCCTGTGATTTATTTTTTTTCCACCTTGTTAGGTGTACGAACCTCCCGCATAGCAAATTTAATCCTGCTGACTACAGGCTACTTTTGAGGGCTCTGTTAGAAGTGATCTGCAGAGTGCTGCACTGACACTGAGGTAGTCTCAACTGGCCTTTCAGGCACTGTCAGTGGAAAGAAAAATAAGCCTGTTCAGAAAGTAGTTTATTCTACCTACGGCTGAATTATTTGCTCAGCGTCTCTCTGCTTTGTATGATTTGTGTGTCTCTTTAAGCCTTTCTATCCAGCTTTCAGGACAGCTACGTATAGGCAAGGTTAATACTTAGTGAGCACCTTTCCAGTCCTTCATTTTCTTGTCATTGCTCAATATACGATCACATGTCTTATTTGCAGCCTATTCTGAATGCTTAATAATTAACTTCAATGTGTATTTCTTTTGTGGTGAGGTTCATCTCTGTATCTCAGTTCTTCATGAAAAGTTAAATTATCTTCATTACCCTACTGTCTTGTGCAAGTTATCTTCCCTTTTAAAAAGACAAAAAATGATGGGATGGCGGCAGAAAAAAAGCTATACAAAAAATTTCACAAACAAGAGGTGTTCAGTTTTGATTGCTTTGAGCACAAGGGGAAAACCATGCAACAAACCAGGAAAAAAAGTATGTATTTTCAGTGCAAATTGTAAAATAACAATCCTGTCTTTCTAAAGTCTTAGAATTTCAAAACCTGATACTACTCAGGAGGGCTTATTGCTGCAAGTTTTCCACATCAGTAGTGTAATTCATAAAATTATCCCTTTCAAAGGATTGTACGAGGTTCATTTTCTATAATGATAGAAAGACTGATATCTTGTGAAAAATAGAGATGACTTTCTTTTAGTCAAAGACTTGAAATATAATTTGAAAACGCTTTATATATGTTGATTAAGTTCTTATTTGCAGTAGATAACACTCCAACAAGCCTTTTATTGCTTGATCATTTTGATTTTGACTCTTGTGTCTGTTGTCACTGCTGAATTTTCTCTATACCTTTTTCTTAAGTCTTACATTAGACTGGCGGATGTGTTTAAAAGCACTGAACATAATATACACATGATATTTTGATAGTACTAACTATATGTGTGTGTGCTTTTCCATATACAAACTCCAAAGTGCAGATAATAATTTCAAATTGTATTCATATCCAAATTTCCTGTGCTTTGTCCTATTATCAAAAAGACTTTAAGGACCAAAGTAAATCTCCAAAAAAATCCAAACTTCCCACACCTAGCCAAAGACATGTTATGAAACATAGAAGAAATGTGTGTGCTGTATTTGTGCTTCCATTCTCTCAACAGTGCACACATGGTCACTAGTACCCCAGACCTTCATATGCTTGCATTGAGTATTCTGGAAAAGTTATGTGGCCTGGAAAGGAGCTACCTCTTTATTTTTGAAGCAGAATCAACTGAATGGCAGTGGGGCCTCCCACCACATGCCTTATTTCTGGTTTGAAGGGTTCGTGAGTCGATAGAGCTGAGAAAAGCTAATTCCATCCTTTACATGACTGAATTCATTCAGCATGTCTGTTCAAGCTCCAAGTGTGTCATTTATGATAAGGAGGTGACATTTAAAGAAATTTGACAGTATTTAATAATGACTCATAAAGGCACGTTGAGAGTATTTATAACAGGGAGAAGTTGTACTATGCATTACTGATCCTGGGACATCTGCATCTGCTGCCAGAAATTTCCATTGTATTTATTATGAGGATAGGGATGGGGCTGAGTGCATTTGCTGACTGAGGTTAGGAGTGTTTTCCCTCCGCATTTTGATAAGAAGGCAATTTCTGACTGCATTCATCTGTTCTGGAGATATCAAATCAAAGCATGAAATCTCAGGTAATAGCACTTAGTCTGTTAAACTGCTAGATCCAAATGAACTGGATTAAATGTGTGTTTTCAAGGCTGCCACAAATGATAGACTTGAAAAAGCATCTTCATGGTACACTGCCAGTATGGTGATATACTTCAAGCTATTATCAGCAAGGCTGAAAATGAAATAGCCCTGGAATATTCTCTCTGGTTTTTTGCACTGTTTGCAAAGTCTGTCTCTGTTCTTGGATATGTATTTGAATAAATAATCAGAATCTCTGTTTCTTCATGCCAGTATAAATGAGTGTGAATTAAGCATTGGGTCAGAGACTGGCCAGTCACTTTGGTGGTCTTCCAAGATTTCACGCTTCTGAAATGATGGGAAAGATGTGTTATAGAAATAGAATATCATAGAAATTACAGTATTTGTGGGATCCTGGCAAGCTCCAGAGCACACTGAGGATCCCAGCATTTTAACTCCAGGAAGTGGGCCCTGGTGAGTCACTCCTTGGGTAGGCAGGTGTCAGCTGTCGTCAGGGCAATTTCTGTAGTTTGCTGAGACTACAGAATTGGTGAATATACCTGTTAAGCATTATGTAGATCTTACATAGAAGCATGAGTCAGATTTTCAGGCAGACATGTGCAGACCATTATAGACACCTAGAGGTGTTCATATACAGTACTGTTTTGAAACATGAGAAATAAAATAGATATATGAAATTATTTAGGTGAATTCACTTTCCAGAAATGCACATTTTGTCTGACTGCTGAGTAAGCTTATGTGGTTACCTCAAAGCTGTGTTGAAATTAGGTGAGATCAGTCTCAGCCCTAGTAGGAAAAAAAGGAGGAGGAAGGTGGTGTGTGTAAAACCAGATGCTGGTAAGGATACAGATTTCCCTAAGGTCTGAGGTTGGGGCTTCATATTGATAAGCACTTACCAGAGTTGCCAGACATTGCCAAAAGGCCTGCCCAGTTCACTGCTCAGCCTGCTCAAATCTCTCTTCATTGCTGTCAGCAGGTCAGGCAATGTGTGCCACCACTGTACAGCAGAGTCACGCAAAGTTTTGCAGATCTATCACTGAAATGTTCACTGCATGCCAGATGTATTCTGTGGATTAAAGACTGTCCTGCTGTTGATGAGTCTTTGAGATGTAGGCAGTGGTAGTTCTACTCTACATAAATAGATATGTAGAATATCCTTTGCAAGGTTGAAGTTGCCAAATTCACGCAAAATGGTGTATGCTTAAGATACATTCAGTGATTTTAGGTTAAATCCAATCACCGTGGTGATATCCAGTTTCATTGGGAAATGGCTAGTTAACCTCCAGGTCTTCACCTGGCTTTCCTGAATATTTTGAACCTGTCATTTTAATACAGTTGCTGTTGTGGACTGGATTTTTAGTTTAGTTTGTATAGATGATATAAATAGTTTTAGATGCAAAAGTTGAAGAGTAAGTATTTTTAAGACAAATGTCTATACTTTGTAGTGTGATCAACTTTCATCTGGGTTTTTTTGGCTGCCATTAATGTCGTTGCATCCTAGGTCTTTTAAATTATTTCTCTTAGAAAAGACTTAAGAGAACTGATGAACCATGTGCAGTTCTGAAGGCGTCTTCAGCTGGGCATGGTGGAACAAAGATGAAGTATTTTCATTTCTGAAACTCTTGGTGAAAGATATTCTCAGTTTTGGAACCAGCTTTTCAAACCAGAGCAGTGAGAATTTGTGTGTGTTTTAAGGACATTATTGCCTTTCCAGATTCATTTATATGCTCAGTAATCATGATGACTGTTTAAATTATAAATGGTTTTGAGCCTATTTCCGGTGTATGGGAGGATATGGTTTGAGAATTTAGCTTTCTGCAGCCAGATGGATTATAGTGTTGCTAAGGAAACAGACTATAAATGAAGTGGCAACTGGGTGTCCCTAGAATATCAGACTGCTTGGAGCTGGTATTTTAAACTCATTTAGGTGGTAGCTAGATGATGTGATGAGAAGTTAATTTCCTGTATTTTATGCTTCATTGATTTTCATTGCTTTATTAGTATTTACAAAAGGTACCTTACACTCCCACTCAAACTACCTGGTGTGTAGGTCACTGAACAAAAATTTCCTATGGAAATTAGAAAATGAGCAGAAACTGCACAGTAAAACAAGCTCTAAAATAATCATTCAAACTACTGACCATGGGGTAGATAACAGTGTATAAAGACCTGGCAGCAGTATGGGCTGTCTGAAAAACTGGGATGAGGAAGTGATCTGAGTTGCTTCAGAGTACTTGGGAAAGAAGAGAGCTTCTGCAGACCTGGTAAAGTTACAGGCTTTGAACTTAATGTATAAACATCTGTGATATAGCTATTTGGTATACATACATGAAGTTGCTCAGAGCAAAGGAATTGAATTGTGGGTTTGGTACTTGCTCTGCCCGAGAAGATACCTGGCTTTTTTCCTAATGCTTTTGCTGAAAATGTATCATGTTTCCAGACCAGAGTTATTGACTGATGCAGCAGAGGTGGTATTTTTGGTTTTTTTCCTTACCAGAGAGAAGGGCATGCATACCTGAGCCATTCTAGTTAAGCATGCAGCTAATAGGGGTAAAGACTTAAGTAAGCTGAGCCTGCAGGACAGACAGCAACCTCTCCTGTTGGTAAGGTGGACTGGGAGGAGGACAGGTGATGGTTCAGTCTGTGGAGCTTCAGAAACTTGCCTTAGCTACTTCTGTAGCAGAAAGGTCTGGAGAGCTCTTGGCAAGACTGAAAATGGTAAGAACTTGCCAAGCAGAGGTAGCTTGTGAGCTAAATAAGAAGTGGAAGGCTAAGGAAGGCTTTCAAGTATGTACAGGTGGTTGGTAGAATTTCCATTCTATGTGTTGTGAATCGAAATTAAACTGTTTCCAGTAAAACACATTCTGGAAAATGTGTCATTGTTCCAGCAGTGTGAAACCTTCTCAACATGCAGCATCTGACCTGTTACTTAGAGTATGTTTGAGGGAACTGTTTCTGGTCTGTTCTGCCAGGTAGGCAACAGATGTCTTTGTGGAAATGGCATTAAGGGCACTATAACTTTTCCCTCCATGAATGTCAAGTAACTGCATTTATTGTATTTATATGAGCTCTGTCAGATTTCTGACTAGGATTGCTGACTATTTCTCCAAGCTAGTTGCTGTCTTAAAGGTTTTATTCTAGTTGGCTAACATGATCCAAAAATAATTCTGAAGCTATCAAATCAGTTAGATGACTATTAAGAATTTGATAGTTTATTTATTCTCTGTTTCTGTATTAGGATAAACAAGTTGCTATTATTATGTGTAGCTGATTTTTAATAGACTAATCTAGACTAAAAACAAAGTATAGGTAAATCTGGAGGAAAAAAGAATTTTTATAAGTTGAATTTTGTAAGCCCTTGCTTACAAGGGAAGACAGTGGGCTAACAGCTGTTGTCCAAACTGCTGACAAACCAAAAAATTCACCTTACCCTGCTTTTAGCAGAAGAAAATGGAATAGTGTATGTTGGCTATACTGGGACACTACAGAGGAAGTAAGAATGATGTTATGCAAGCCACCTTTAGATCTTTACCTTAAGGTATATGAAGGTGAAACTTTTTCACTGAGCTCTATCTTTCATTCAGAGAATATACCGGAGAAGTTTCTGTAGTTGAAAAGCCAAAATAGCCTTAGGACAACTCCTTTGAAGCTTGCTGACTTGAAGCAGACTTTTTTACTTGCTTATTATCTTCTGATGGACTGACTTTTTTGTGAAGGAAGCAAACTTTCAGTATTTCACTTCATTGTTTCCTGTGGTTTGACTTGGTATCCCAAGAAAATATTAGAGAACTTGATAAAATATGGCTATAGGCTAGGCATGAGGAGACGTAGAGAATTGTCGATAAAGTACATAACAAAGCTACGACTCATTTGAAAAGCAATTTCATAATATTTCTGACCTTCTCTAGCCTCTTGCTAAGTCTTTAATGAATACTTGTGTGAAACACCTTTAAGTTTAATTATGTTTAAGATCGTTGTGATTTTAGTTCCACTCTTCAGCAAATGACAACTCCTGGTTTGGGGAATCAAAATGAGATGCAAGTTTTTCTATGATCATCACTAAGTACAGGATTTGCACCATTCTTGCTTGTGGCACATGACTGGCTGTCTTGAATTAAAATATCTCTTAGTATGTAGAAGCTAAATCTACATCTTAATCCTTGATCTATGTTCCCCAGCATCTCACAGCTTCAGACCAGAAATGTGAAGCTTTTAAATTTGCTTGCCATGGTCTGTTTTAGTTTGGATTATTCCTTCTGCTTTGGGACTTGGGAGCTAGGTTCAGGAATGAGTGAATGAAGGAGGAAAAGGTCAGGACTACCCTTTCAGTGGCTCTGCCAGGTCTAAATGCTGGTATCATCGGGATTGTAGTTCCACAAGAAGAGCTCTTTGCAGGATCAGGAATCCTTGCACTCAAATTTCATGAAGGGTTACAGAGCTTTTCCCCTCTGTTCTTAGAAAAAAAGCCTGACTAATCATTTATAACAGAGTGGAAAAAAGGGAATTTGATTATGGAACAGTGTTAACCCCTAACTGTCAACAGAAAACTACCCAAAGCAGTCTTGACCAGCAAGCTCTGCAACAAACTCCAATTTAATAAAATTTTATAGATTACTTTGAAAAAGCACTTTTTTTTTTTTTCCCTCTTTCTTGGAGGCTTGAGGTGGAAGATTTTCCTAGTTCATCACAATGTTTCGGATGCTTGTCTAAATTGATTTCAAAGATATTTTTATTTTACTGAGAGTTGGAAGTATTTTCTATGATTATGTTAGTAGAGATTGGAAATGGCTCTTGTGTCAGAGGATGTGCTTGTCTGGTGGGAAGATCTTACACATTGAGGTATTTCGTCTGTCCAGGCTCCTGGTAGTTTTCTGCCTCCTTGCAAACCTGTTCACTTCTTTGGCATTTCAGAAAGCAGAAGAGAGAAGATTAACAGTTTATATTATTTACCTCACTAAAGAGGAAGCAAACTAAATGGACAAAGTCTGTAATAATCCAATGGCTTCATTTTATCTCTTTTATACATACGTAAATCTGAGAATTGTTTTCCTTCCCTCCTTGTTCTGTGGAATAAATGTGAAGACCAAATTTTTGTGCTAATGGAAAACTACTTGTATTAATAGATTATCAGAAAAACCTTTCAGTCACCAGTTTCCCTTGTGGCTAGATAATGTGCTCTGCAGAAGGCAGATGTCTCAGAGACTCCAAGCCTTAGGTTTTGGGTGTTTGAAGTCTCTGTTAAGTTGGATGCAGATACAGAAACTCAGCACTGAATGCTTGGAGGGTCAGTATTATGGGCAGTCTTAGAGTGCAGCTTGTTCTTACTGCTTCCCTTGCTGAATGGCATTTTAAACTCACTGGCTGGTTTGTCTTTCAAATCCAGTGCATGTCATTTACTTGGAAACCTGTTCCTGAAGGATCCTGTCATCTTTTGTTCCAGTGTGGAGGTGACTTACAGATGTTCCTAAAGCTTATTCTTGCAGAAAGTAAAAGTTATGTAGCCTTTTAAGAGCAAGCCTGTAAAGTGTCTCATATATTCATCCTTCTGTGTATATATGTGTGTGTATATATATATATACAATATCTACAAATTAATTAGATCACTTAAAACTGTTTGTGTGACATAAACTCAATTTTCAAGGCTCACTGAAATTTTACGGCTTCCTTCAAAGAGTATAAGGAAAAGCCACCTTGAAAATGGATGTTGACAGTTAAGAACTGATGATATTTGATGATAACTGATTCTGTCATGAAGTAAGGATGCAATATGCAGCTTTTTAGCTATGTTAGGCTCAGTTTGCAGAAATAATTTAGCTATCTGAGGTATATTGGCAGTGTGATGATGATTGATTGGTACAAGCACGTGCAAAGGAAGTGCCGAGATCTACATTGAAACTTTAATGATTTATTCTTCCTCTCTAGACGTGTTTTCTTGTCCTTTGTTTATCCAATGCTGTTATACTGTTATCTTTGCAGTGGGGGAAATTTACTTATCTTCTTTATGATGCTCACTAGTACCCTGTAGATTTAAATATGATTGTTTTGAGTCTTTGGGGATATCAAGATCAGGATCATGATGGTTAAAGGTAAGACTTCATTTTGATGGATCTAGTAAGACTTACAGCAGCTGGCTGCTGTGTACTTGTCTACAAGTGAAATAAACATAGCTGAGTGAGATCTGAAACAATATGTTACTCCAAACCTGACAGATGCTAGTATGAAATGGTGAGATTGTTATGATCCACAGGTGACATAGCTGAGGATCTCTTTGGTTTGATGAAACTGTGATACGTTAGTCCTTCCTATACCTTCTGCCAGAAAGGAGCAGCATGAGACACAGCATATTCTACTTCTCCCAATAAAACTAAAGTTTTATTGCAGGGAAAATTTTACTATTCTGCTCTTGTCCTGCCTTGAATGTAAATATGTCACTTTTTTTTTTTGGCAGGTTATTTGGGAAGAGAATAATCTGCTGAACAAAACAAGATGACTTATGCTTCCTGCTTTTCATTGAAGCCTGTCTGGATTGGTATGCTTTGGCTTTTGTGTGTTGGTTTGTTGTTGGGTTTTTTTTTTGCTACACTGACATATAGTGATTGCATGTATAAATCAAAGATCCACTTAAAATTTAGAAATCAAATCATTTAGGAAGCTTTCAACTTGTTAACTGCATATTAATAACTAGTTGGAGACAATGAATTAAAATAGTATGTTTTCAGTAATGTTCAGTGTTTACTGTTGCTCAAGGTACTGCAATACCCACTCACTTCTTCATCATGAACATGGTTAATGTGACCATTGAGCTATTGGGAAAGTTAGAAGTCGGGGAAAAATATGACAGAGCTAGAAATGAACCTAGTACTGCCCAAGTCCTTTCACAGGATTTGCAAATTGAGAACATGATTTTTTTCCCAAGAACAAAGAAAATAGAATTATTTTTTACATTTTGAATATTTGTGGTTTACATAGTGATAATGATTACTGTGGCTGACATTTCTTGACAGTTAATGGCTCTCTGAATTAAGGTCATAAGGAAATACCGTCAAGAGGGCAATAAGTGACCCAAAGCAGAGGTGACTGTTTCCTACAGTACTTTCCTATGAAAATTGCCACAGTAGTGTTTATAGAGTGGAAAAAAGAACAATTTCCTAAATTAAAGTAATGCCTCTTGTGAATAGTTTTACGGGTCATCTACTCATGCAGTGTAGTTGATTAGTTTCAATTTAGGTTATATGTAAATAGGTATTAAAACTGAAAACTGCTGGTTCCTCTTAGGTGAGTAAGAACATTGTCCCTGCTGCTTTGTGCTCTGACTCATTCTTTTCACTGGTGTTAGTAGAAAGAATTCCATTGTAACATGTTCCTGCCTCAGCCTAACTGCATAGGGGACAATGCTAGATTCTTATTTAGAGGGGTGTATGTCCTGGGCTGCTTTGTACAATAATGTGGTGTCAGAGAGCACAGAGTCAGAGTATTTTCTTATGGCACATAAATCCTTTTGAAAACAAAGTAAGCCCATGGCCCTCATGCTTCTTTTTGGTTTTTTTTTCCACCTAAGAATATTTTACTTTTTGAATGTTTCGTGTGTTGCAAAAACTCAATTTTTGCCGAAACTTGCCTGTAAAATAAAACCACTGATAGTAGCTGTAAAATGCACAGAAGCTTCTGTGGGACCATTTAAAACTTCCCCAAGAAACAGGATCGCTGAACCAGGCAGTGCTATCTTCAGGTTTCTGAATAAGAATTATTTTTGTATGCTGGATGAAATCTTGGTGCTGGTCAGTATTGAAAATCTACTTGCTTTTAGCAGATGAATTTATTAAGTCACTGAAAATTTTGGCAGCTGTTCATAGTGTGTGCTGATCTGCATTAAACTTAACTGTTATTATGGCACTGTTGTGTTGCCTCTTTTGTCTTTTTTGGAGTTCCTGGCTTTGACTGATATACTGATGGCAGCTTTGCATATAATGTTTAATCTTTTATTTCCAGTTCAACATGCTGTCCAGATCTTGAACAGGAACATTTTAGCTTCTAAAGCTGTCAAAAACAGACGCCATAGTTCTAGCAATAATTACATTTGATGAATGGAATTTGTGTGTTATTTAGCTTTAAGTATGTACTTCATTGAAATAATTGTGTCTATTATGTTCCATAAAAAGAAAGTTGTATATGAGTGAGAACCTTGCTTGAGAGAAAATGCACATACACAGTAAATTTCAGCACTGAAATTGAAAAAAGTGATTGTATGAAGCTTTTTTGCATCTGAAAAGAATCTGTGAGAGTACATGTTCCAAAAGTGAGAATGCTGAGACAAAAAGGTACCTATCTGCCTCTAGCTTGAATACCTGACCATCAGTACACTTTAAACTCTTTAAACTATCAAAGCACAGTTGCCTTTTGCAAGCTGTGTGATTACCATTCAGCAAAGACTGGGACTTTGAAATTACAGCATCTACCTTTCTCAATGATCGAGTGAGGACTGAAATGCTGTTGCTGTGAAATTATCTTATTGGTTTCTTTCATCTTATATTTCTATCTTTACATAATTTTGGAGAAGTTGGAAGGGTGGGAAGAAGAGTGGAGGAACATGTTTAATAATCATGTGCATGCTCATGAAAGAAGGCCTTTAAGTAGGGAGAGGAAAAAAAGGAGAAAAATTTCTGTTTGGTGGCAGCAGAATGGAACCTCTTGAATTTATTGGCTGAATTGTCAGTCACTTTCATGAAGGATGATAGCCAAGAGAGAGCATTATCTGCAAGTTAGGTAAGTGTAAATCCTAACCACATCTGAGCGTGCAGGATCTGTATGCACTGCACACAGATATTTCATTCTCAGAGTGATAAACAGAACACAGAGAAGGATGCTGCTGGAAACCATCAGGAAGCAATGAGCACAGGAGCAACACTCAAGAATTACTTTCTGTATGTGATCCAAAGCCTGCAGTCCTCTTACTAGGTTAGGTGTCTTCTTTGCAACAGCTGATCACTGCTCACTCTCTCAGATGTAGCTGGTGACTTATGGAACAGTCAAATGGATGGTGCTCTCTTTCCACTTTAAGCACTTGGCTGGGTCCAGGCAGCAGCTTGAATGAGGTCATTCTCCTCCTCTTCTCTTAATGCTGCACAGAGAAACATGGGAACATCACACAGAGGGAACAAAGCAGAAAAGGGGATGTAGCTGTTTGCACAGAGAGCTGGGATGGTGGGAGAACATGTGAGATTTTTTTTCTTAGGCACTTTTTCTAGGTTTGCAAGGAATAAACTGTAGACACTTGTGAGTCTTTTGTCCTTTGCTATATACTGGGTGCTACTGACTTGAGAAATGCCAGGTAGCACAGCCTTTTCAACTGAGTTAAGAACGCAGAATACTTTTACTCCTTCTCCCCTTGTCTGGTTCCTTCTGTTAAGAATGAAAATTTAGGATATAGCAGTATTTTCTGAAGCTTTGATTGTTTGTTATGGAACATCAGCAGTTGTTTATCTGGTTTTTGTTTGATTCCTTTTTCCTCTTTGGTACATGTTATCATCTAAGCCTCTTCTGAACTTCATACTTCAGAGTGTGAGGTTGTATGTAATAAAGGAGGTAAAATTAACCTGAGTGTGTAAATTCTGTCATGTATCAAATCAGAGGGCCACGTATCCTTTGCAATCAGCAGAGAGAGATGGACATCCCTTTCTGACATGGACATCTGTATAATGATACACATCCTAAATGCTCTCTGAATTCACAGAAGCTCTGTGGCATCCACAACATCCTGTGGCAAGTGTTTTTGTAATTAGTTGTGAAATAATAATTTCCAGATGTGGACTCCTCAGTTTGAGAGAGACATGGACATACTGAAGAGAGTAGATGGAAGTATTACAAAGATGATGAAGAGGTTGGAGCATCCCTTCTGTGAGGAAAGGTTGAGAGAGGTAGAACTGATCAGTCTGGAGCAGAGAAGGCTCAGGGGGATATTAGCTATTTCAGGTATATAAATACCTGAGGACAGAGCCAGGATCTCTTCAGTGGTGCCAGGTGACAGAGGCAGTGGGCAGAAACTGAAACAAGAAATTCCCCCTGACTATCAGGAGACAATTTTTGTCTACTGTGGCTCTACTAGGTGGCCCTGCTTGAGCAGAGAGGTTGGAGAAGATGATCTCCAGAGGTGTTTTGTGATTTCTTTGACTTTTCCTATTCTTATGTTGTGATAGACAGCAATCATTCACTTTCCCTAAAAGTGAATGTCACTAAAAACTTGGTAGACCTCTATGATACCTTTTTTCAGTTGCTTTTCAATAGAATCAGGTGGTGCAGAACTGAACAGGGTCCTGAGGAGATGCCATAGATGTGTGTTGTAGCAGGTGGTGTATCTAAATATACTATGTGTGTAGCCAGCTCCTGGTTTTCTTCTCAGCTCCTTTGCTAACAATTCTGAACACTTGGCTGATGTTTTCATAGAGCAGACTATGAAAATTTGAAGATCTGGTTTTCTTCTGGATGGTAATTATTGGTTTAGCATCTGTTACTGTGCAAATAACTTTTTCAGTGCAGGCATAGTTTTATCTCTAGCACTGAGTTTTATGGGGCAGATTGTTAGCTTGCCACTGACTCTCAAGGGGTCCCTCTGTAATTTTTAGAGTTGACCTTTGTTTTTATTAAATTGACCTGAAAAACAGTTCATCTTCTGCAAATGTAATGGTTTTGCATTTCCCTCTTCTTCTCTGTAGGTTAAAGAGCTTGAACCCCAGTAAAGATTTTATTTGTAAGATCATTCTGGTGACCTCTTTTCTCTGCAAAACTAACCGCTCCTTTTTTGTTTCCTATTTGAAACTGATTGTCTGTGGGAGGGTTTTACGTTTTTCTAATGGCAGATTAGTTTCTTTTAGAGCCTTGGTGGAAAGACCTATTCAAAGCCATCAGAAATGCAGAAGTTACCTTTGCTGACTTATTTCTTGTAAAGTTCTAAAAGATACTACCCTGGGGATCTAATTTTCTTGCTCCAAGATTTTAAATCCAGAATTATTTGTTGAATTTATGTTCTTTTACAGTCCCTGCAGAATGCTACAGCTTCCTTTCCTTCATAGTGTTCTCAACTTGTGGAGTCATAAACCTCAGTGGAACTTTGGGTGAGATTTTCTTGTTCATTGCCAAAATATTTCTTATTTACACTGGAAAGTTCTCTTAACCTTTTTCCTGTTGGTTGCATATTTTATTCTAAAAATGTTAAAGAAGACTAGTAAAGGAAAGTTTTATATAGATCAAAGAAAGAAGAGCTTTGGCTAGTATATATGCTTTAGGCTGTAATTAACATTGAGGTTTTCTCTAAAAGAGTTAGTGTAAAAATGCAATTTCAAGAGAGAGAATGGAGGGAAAGAAAAATCTATAATAAAGTTAATGGAATTGATCATTTTTGCAAAATGTCAATGTACATAGCTTTTATATACTTTTGCTGAGTTTTACTATCTTTGAAATATAATAGGATAAAGTAGAAAATTGTTTTTCATTCAACCAGTAAAAACCTCTAGGAAGTGGAATTTTTATCACTCTCTATTGGGTTTGTGTGACAAGGTTTTGGTAGCGGGGGGATAACAGGAGTGGCTTCTGTGAAAACCTGCCAGAATCTTCCTCTATGACCAGTGGAGTTGATGTCAGTGGAAGGGACCCACGCTAGAGTGCTGAAGAAAAATTGCAGCCTGTAGGAAGGACTTGTATTGGAGAAGTTCATGGAGGGCTGTCTCTCGTGGGAGGAGACCTCACTGGAGGAGGGGAAGAGTTTGAGGAGTCTTCCCTCTGATGAAGAAGGAGCAGCAGAGACAACATGTGATGAGCTGCCTGCAACCCCTGTTCCCTGTCTCTCTGTGCTGCTGATAAGGGGGAGGTAGAAAAAATTAGGTAGAACATCAAACTCAGGAAGAAGGGAGGAGTAGGGTGAAGGTGTTTTTAAGATTTAGCTTTATTTTCTACTTTGATTTAATTTGTAATAATTTAATCTAACTTCCCCATGTACCATGCCTGTGATGGCAGCATGGTTACATGGTTAGACATTTCTCCCCGTTCTTATTTCATGGCACAAGCCTTTTGTAATACTTCTTCTTCCCTGGCCAGCTGAGGAGGGGAGTGAAAGAGCAGCTCTGTGGGCAGCTGGTGTCCAGCCAAAGTCAGCCCACCACAAGAGTCAATTAAAATAGGATGTTTTTAATAATATCTTTTTGTGAAACCATTGAAAATTAAAGGACACAGAGAGGTTAATCATTTGTCTTAAATAAAAATGCTGATGGTAGTCTGGCCCTGGAAATCATCTAGTGATAGAGCTTGCAGATAGTCAGGGAATGAAAGGAGCAGGTCATAGTGCTGGTGTTACTTGATGAATTCCTGACAACAACCTGAGCAGTCTTGCTTTCAAATTGCTAGAAGTCCAAACTGGGGGCATAGATCAGACTTTGTTGTCTTACCGTTAATTCCTTTTTTGGTGAAGTATTATCCAGCAATGGGTAAGCTTCTTTTCCTAGACAAAGCATGTGGTCCTTGTGTAAATTCATACCAAACATTCCTTCCTCCCTTTATTTTTGCCTTTAGTATTTAGTATCTGTTGATACTAAACAGAACCTGCACAAATACTGTGGGTAGGGTTTGTGCTACCCTGAGCTGCTTGTGTTTGTAGCACAAGCTTGTCATCATGTGCAGAGATGGAGGAGAGAGATTGCCCTCTGAAGATGCCTTTATCCCTCTTCTGATGATAAACACGAAAACAGCTAGAAGGGACTATTGCAGTCATCCAGAATGAATGAGGTGAAGCCCACTTTATGTTGCTGGCTGTGCTGATTGTTTTTTGAAAAGGGCACAGAATCTTTCTGGTTTCCAGCTTGATCAGATGCCAGTGTGCTCTCAGAATATTTAGTTTAATGGTCAAGTTACAGGGGAGAAGCTAGCACTGGAAAGGTGAGAGGGCTCTCAACTCATTTGCATTTTATTTGTTAAGAATATGTCCAATATTGTCCAATACAAATATACGTGACAATACAATACTATTAGTGCAACAAGACTGTGCTTGTAAACTACAAAAGGAAATGTTGCATTTTGTCAGTATCTAAAGGGGGCCTGCAGGAGGGCTGGAGAGGGACTTTCTACAAGGTCAGGGCAATGGTCTTAACTGAAGAATGAGAGATTTACACTAGATATAAGGAAGAAATTCCTTACTGTGAGTCTGGTGAGGCACTGGTACAGGTTGCCCAGGAATACTGTGGATGCCCTATCCCTGGAAGTGTTCAAGGCCAGATTGGATGGGGCTCTGAACAACCTGGTCTAGTGGAAAGTGTCCCAGCTAGGGAAGGGAGTCAGAACTAGAAGATTTTTAAAGACCCTTCCAGCCCAAACCATTCTATGACTATAATGACAAGGGAGGGAGTTCAGCAGGATGTTTGAGGATTAGATTTACAAGGAAAAAGAGGGTACCTGTGGTTAAATTTCATGGGATACCAAGGTGAATCAACAAAAACATGCCCAGATCAGTGAAAGCAGGAAAGCTGACTGCCAGGGGAAGAGTTGTACTGACCAAAAAAGTGATGGCTTCCTGATCCTTAGTATGAGTCAGCCCCTAAATGAAAGAAATTGAGAAATGCTTTCATCCTCTGGACAAGTTATTTCATAATAACAGGTTAAGATGTTTTGCATGTTTTTCCTCACACAGCTGATATGGATGACTGTCATGGAACCATGAATTCTGTATTATGTACAATAACTTGGATAAATAGGCTTTTCAGTGCTTACCAAACAGGCAGATAAGCAATATACTGATACTATTTAGGCTATTTAGAAATGTTATTAAAGTTTCTCCCTGTAGGCAATTTCAAAACAAAATAACGAAGTTATTTCAAAAATTATGGGATTTAAATAAAAAATACTTAGTTGATTTATTCATTCTTAATCAGTAAAGTTCATTTTCAAACACAAAAGTTTTCATGCCTTGGTTATGGTAGTAAAAAAGGGTGGTGAGTTGAGAGTATTGTACAATATCAGTAGGACCATGGGAGTAGGATCTATGAGAGAAGGGCCAAATATTATGAGACTCCTGGGTCTGGTGCTTAAGTAAATTGTCAACCTGAAGTGTAAATGTATATTAAGGATACTATTCTCATTAAGGAAAGCTGAATAATCATAAGGTTCCTCTTGGTTTCAGAGGATTTTACTTTGTGTATTTACATTTCTTTCTTCTTTTTCAGATGGAAATACTGAAATGAACTTAAGAACTTTGATGGTTTCAGACCTTGAATTTTGATTGTTAAATGACCTGCCTGATACTGCCTGAACAAGATGAAATGCCTTGAAGACCTTTGGTTCTGCTTTCATTTTTCCTGAAGCAATGGTTTTCTCAGCAATGTTGACGCTGGCCCACTCTGGGACCTCAAATGCTACTTTCATTGTTTATGAAAATGCCTATACGAATTTTACCACTCCCCAGTTCTTGCTTCATAGTGGCACAACACAGCCATTGAGATATAGTTCAAGTGCTGTGCTCACCACTGAGAGAAGTACTTTCCTGGTAAACACTACAGCTATCCTGCCGTCGCAAGAAGTTTTCAGGAGCTTGAGTTTGCCACTCCAGATCATTCTTTCTGCTGCTATGATATTTATCCTGTTAGTTTCTTTCCTTGGAAACTTTGTTGTCTGCCTGATGGTCTACCAGAAGGCAGCTATGCGATCTGCAATTAATATCCTCTTAGCAAGCCTGGCTTTTGCAGACCTGCTGCTGGCAGTGCTGAACATGCCATTTGCTCTGATAACAATCATTACCACTCAGTGGATTTTTGGGGATATATTTTGCAGAGTTTCTGCCATGTTCTTCTGGCTTTTTGTCATAGAGGGGGTAGCCATTCTTCTTATCATTAGTATTGACCGATTTCTCATCATAGTTCAGAGGCAAGATAAACTGAACCCCTACCGTGCAAAGATTCTTATTGTGATTTCCTGGGCAGCATCCTTCGTTGTTGCTTTTCCGTTATCAGTAGGGAATCCTAATCTGCAGATACCCTCGAGAGCACCTCAGTGTGTTTTTGGCTACTCTACAAGCCCAGGTTACCGAGCCTATGTGATAGTTATCTTGCTGTTTTCTTTTTTTATTCCATTCCTGGTAATGCTGTATTCTTTTATGGGCATACTCAACACCGTCCGCCACAACGCGGTTCGTATCCATAGCCACCCTGATAGCATATGTCTCAGCCAGGCCAGCAAACTTGGTCTCATGAGCTTACAGAGACCTTTTCAGATGAATATTGATATGAGCTTTAAAACTCGTGCCTTCACAACCATCCTGATTTTGTTCCTTGTCTTCATAGTCTGTTGGGCACCATTCACCACTTACAGCCTTATTGCCACGTTCAACAGCCACTTCTACTACAAGCACAACTTTTTTGAGATAAGCACTTGGCTCCTTTGGCTCTGCTACCTCAAGTCTGCACTGAACCCACTGATTTACTACTGGAGGATTAAGAAGTTCCACGATGCATGCTTAGACTTGATGCCCAGGTTCTTCAAGTTCTTGCCGCAGCTCCCCGGCCACACCAGGCGGCGCATCCGGCCCAGTGCCATCTACGTGTGCGGGGAGCACCGCTCGGTCGTTTGAGGCTGTGGCTGCCTGACCATGATTGTTCTTTGCTGGGGTCATTTGTTTTTAGGATTTAGGTTGAATTTTGTTTCGTTTCATATGGCTTTCTCAGTGTAGCCGTATCTTAAAACTTGATTAAATTTTCAGTACTCTTGTGCAATTTTGGGAAGATAGAGGGAGGGAATGTGGTTGGCTATAGTTGGGTTTCCTACCAGAATATGATGTAAACAAAATAACAAATGTTACCTCTAGGATTCCATGGAAATCCATTCTTCTAATGAAAACTACATTTGGAACATTTTGTCAGGTTTATGCTTACTAGGCCTGCAATTTTATCTAATTGTAGGGACTTTTTTATGCTGCTAAGATATGGTGTATTTAGTTGATGTAATTTTTTTGAAAAATGTTGCTGCTGTCTGCCAATATATTAGAGCCAAAAAGTCTCATTAGATCATTTCTATCTAATTTAACAATATTTCAGAAGTTTTCATGGTAACATTAAAAACCTTTTTTTTAATATTTCCATTAATATTTGTGTGCACTTTACAAAATTTACTATATAGTTTGTTCATTTGAATATTTTGTTCAAGGTGTATTGAAGGTGTATTATTATTTTTTATGTTGTTGAATTTCAGTGAAAGATCCACGTACACTCTAGGAGGGCAATTTATGCTGGTATAGCTACATGTACAGTCATAGATTTTCTGGTTTTCTAACAATTGATCGAAATTACCCTGCTCAGTTATCAGGAGAGTTAGAAGGAGAAAACAAAGGAATGAAGGAGAAAGAAACAAAAATACCATGACCTGAGACTTAGGCTAACACTGGTTTAGAAGAATAATGTTCATGTTAAAATTGTTACAGGGTAAAGGGTGACTGTAGTTGTTACTCGAGACTGTTACAAGTTATCCAAACCTGATGGTAGCCCTGGAAACCAATCTGAAATAGTGATTTTCAGGCCTGCAGTTTATACTGTGTTGGTGTAATGTTGTTTCTGCTTGGTGCTCATATAAGGCTAGGTGTGCTCTACACTGCTGAAACATCTTGTCAGGCGTTTGTTGGGATAGGATTTAGAAACACTAGGGTAAACCAGCAAACAGAGAGCAAATTAATCATAGTTGAGGTTAGGATTTAGTCTACAACGTAATAGGAGGAAGAAAAAGAATCCCTAATTTCTTGTTTTATAGTTTTGTTATTGGATCAAAACCATAAACAGCCACAGAATCATAAAATGGCTTGGTTTGGAAGGAACTATAAATACCATCCTGCCCCAGCTGCCCTACCATGGGCAGGGACACCTTCCACTAGACCAGGTTGCTCAGAGCCCCATTTAATTTGGCCTTGAACTCTTCCAGGGATGGAACATCCACAGCTGCTTTGGGCAACCTATTCCAGTGCCTCACCACACTCACATGGAAGAATTTCTTCCTATATCTTTTTTTAATCTACTTTCTTTCAGCCATTATCAATTATAACAGTCAGCTAGCAGAGTTTTCTGGGAGTGTTAAGTTAAATTCCCCTTTTCTCTCTGATACTACTTCACATTGATTTTTTTCATTACCCCTTTGTCTCTGTAGTGGCTGTTGCCTCAAGGGTCTACTCTCTGTTCTTATCTATTAGGCATTAGCTTCTCTCCCTAAAATGCCAGACAACCTTTCTGATTAATGTCAGGCTGTGTGGTATTGTTCTGGAAAGCAGAAAGACAAAGGTTTTCCTTGATGATAGCAAACCAAACTCAGATTCTTTTTTTTTTTTTTCAGCCAGCTAAATAAATATTTCTTGTAAGAAAAGTAAAATTAAAACTTAGATTTGCGCTTTGGACCTGGATCCTCAATTGCTCTGAGGCTGGGAAGAGTGCCTGCAGAATCAGCTTTTTGGGCCCTGACCAAGAACAGAGGGATTGATGTAAAACAAACAACAACCAGGGCTTCTCTTGCTTCCATCTGTCTTTCAGTGCCCCAAAGCATGGAGACATCTCCAATGTTCCTGTACCAGAGGAGCAAAAATAACAGCAATTTTATCTGCTTCTGTGTGCCCACACAGTACTTGTGTATATGAAGGAAATGCCTTGTCCTATGACCACCCCAGATTTTTTTGAAGGTCTTTAATAAAGAACTGATTTAAGTTAGCTCTGTTCTTCTCATTGACAGCTATTGGTAAAACTGTCGTTGTTATTTAAATTCTAGGAGTATAAAAGGAACAATTTTGAATCCAGTAATTTCATTTAAAAAATAAAAAAAAAGCTGCCAGCTGAGACTGTGGGTTACATGTGAAGGCACCTGGCAGTAGTGTTGTTATTGATGTCCATGCTTCCCCTTGTCAGTTTTACTGATGATGGTATAGATCTTTTTGATCTAGAGGGGTTCCACTATAAAGCAGAGTGTTTTAGTGTGACTTTGCAGTAAGGTGTTTATTTTTCAATTGCATATGCATTGATAGCACAAGTTTATGACCTGGTTAGTATAGATTTTTTTGTTTCAAAGCTGTCATACTTGTTTATCTCTGAAAGCAGCAAAATTGTGCTTGGAGTTAATGTAACAGATTGAGAGTGTACCTTGTCTAAATGGCAGGTATTTTTGCTGTCTTCCAGCTCTGTGATGCAAGATATTTGAATGTTGTAAAACACAGTAATTCAAGAAAGAAAGAAGATGAGCAATACAGGGAAATTAGTGAAATTACTTTCCTGAAGGAAGAGGGAAGAACATTTTGTGGGCTTTTCATGATCTCTGATACTTACTGGCTGTGAAGTATAAATTGCAAACATCAAAGACAGTTAATTTGTCGTGATAATTGTTTGTTTACATGGTTGGTTGACTGTAACAAGGTTTCTGGTCAAAGCTGCATATACTGATCCTTGGAGAAAAGAAATGCGAACTGTGTGGCCCAAATTCAGAGGTGATTTCCATAGTGATACAATGTTCACACTTAGCAGGTTTTTTGAGGTGATCAAAGCATATAGAACAAAAGAGTGTTCAGAAAAAGAAACAAGGTGGTGTAGAAGTATCCCCAGGGTAATTATGTGTTTACAGAATCATTTGAGCTGTTGTGTCTATGTACTGTCTTGAGAGCAGTGCCTTGATAATTACAGCTGAAGTCCTAGGACCAAGTTGAAGACCTCTAAACTGCTCAGTCTTGCTGTCTGTCATCCTGCCAAGAATCCTGCACAACCTTGCTGAGATTTGTAGTATAAAAATACATACATGTTGGCAGAATTGGGTCTCCTGAGGCAATTTAATGATCTTGACCAAGATCAAGGATTTTAAAAACTTAAGACTGATCCTTCTTGACTTTACTGGGGAATTATAATTTTCTTCCTCTCCAGAGATGATAGTCATTACTAATCTGTATTCCCTCATGTTCTATTTTCAGACATCTTTAGTATGGAGGATTTAAATGAATGTATTTTGAAGTATGTTGCAGTTTAATTCATTCAATCAAAGCATGCTGCTTACACAGTTCTCAGTTGTACAAATCTATTGCTGAAATGATTATTTTGTACTGAAAATTGTGTATTTTTGACATTTCTTGTTACTTATGTTAAAATATTTCTGTATATAGAGAAGAAAATTGTTTTGCCTCTTACTGCTTTCTGTCACTATTTTTTTCACTTGTATGCTTAATGCTTTTATATTTTATTTTTGGCATGCATAAATAACTGTAAGATTTCAGTAACCTTTCTGAAACCATTTAAAATCTTAAATTCTTAAGTCATTCAACAACACTCTCCTTGAAAGAGATTTTAATTTATTTTTGTGTGAAAACTTAAAATTCAGAGCACAAGTTTGTTGTGGTTGGAATGGTGAGGAATATCTATAGTTCACTTCTCCGGGAGCCACTACTTTGCCACTTTGAACTGGATTTTTTTGTTTGGGGTTTTTTGGTTTTTTTTTTTGGTTGGTTATTTTTTTACTAGTCATTTTCTGATGTGGAAAAACCTTGAATTATTGTTTTAAAACAAACTGTTAAGTAGAATGGCATTGCCTTTTCTGTACATAATACACCCCTGAAAATACCTGAGAAACAACAAAAAAAAGAGAAAATAAACATAAACTTTCTTCAGAAGTGTAGCAAAAGTCTTTAGAATTGACTCTCTTGTTTGTACGTTCACTAGTTTCTTGTATTTAATACCCACCTCTATAGTTTCAAACATTTTTTATCTGTCTATTAAATAACCAGGATTGCTTGATTTAGGTGGTTTTGTTTAAGCTAAAATGTTTCTTATATAAAGCATTTGCAGAATGCTCTTTTCTGAGACACTGGAGTAGAGACATGTCAAGGGTTCTAAAACAATAGAAGCAAGGAGAGAGAGAAAGCCTAATAAGAAAATAACTGTCCTAAAATACTACCTGAACTGGGTGTCCTACCTTTTAGCTTGCACTGAGTAATTAAGTTCATCTTTCTGTGCAATAAATAAAGCAGGCAGTGGTACTGCAGGGCATGATTCATATCAACACGAGACAGTGACCTTTATGATTCAAGTGCTGTGTCTTTTTATGTGATGATATTGGTAGAGTAATGAAAGTTCAGTGTCGCAGCTGTTTTGGGGAAAACTTCCAGCTTGACGATGATTTAGCAGAAATGCTGTTGGAGTAATTTCTCTAAGTGGTAAAGACACGTCCCTAAAGACAGCCTGAGAGGGGGCAGGAATTTCTGATTGCTTGGAAATGACTGTGCTCAGCTGCTGCAGTGCCTCATTTTGAGGCATCAGCAACTTTTTCCTCCTTTGTCCTCTCCTGGTCCCCCACCTCCCCAAGGCAGCTCCTTCTGCACTGCTGTGTTCCAGCAGGTTCAGTGGTGGCAGGAGGAAGTGCAGGTGTGACTGGAAAAGCTGTAGAGGCAGCAAAGGTGTCAGTGCAACTCTTTCCTGTCTTGAGTTCCTACCATCAGTGAGAAGCTGAGGACGAGTTTTGCCACATCTGGTTTTAGCATCAGTGCTATCCTCTAGGAGAGGTGTTACAGGAGCACATGAGTTTGCCTCTAGTGCTGGTGCAGGATCTTTGTTTTATCCCCAGTAGTGTTACAAGTTTTATTCTACCTCATCTTTCAGTGACTGAGCTTCATCCATCTATAGCCAATTCATGACTGAATAAGAATCTCTGAACTGACCTGTATCTCTATGAGTGTTCTGGGCACAGAATCTGCCAGCGATTTTCCAGTGTAACAAAAGTTCCTACAGCTTGCTCTCAAAACAAAATTGTATTCCTGGAGGCAACCACAGCTCTGCTCAGATGTAAGTGGTGAAACAGCCATATGTCAGCAGCTGTAATGTGTGGTGGAGGAAAATATGAGTCGTAATGGGACTCTTTAAGTTTAAAATCGTTGTATGGATATTTATGCACAGACTGTTGGGTTGTGTTGTTCTGCCTTATTGTGTGACAGTGAATGCAGCTTGATACCAAATCATCTGTACTGCTGATAAGTAACATAGTGTTCATAAATGCCAAAGTAGAACGTGTTCCTGGTTTATATTATTATCCTGTCCACATAACCAGCTTTGCTGATGTGCAGGCACAGAACATAGCAATAATGAGACCTACTCCTGGTTTAATCGGTGCTCTGCCTTATGTAGGTTACTGCAATCCAAACCTCTGTGGTTGACCTGAAATAAAATTAAACCTTTTCACTGTCATGAGTAGAAATTCCACTAGCATTTCCCTGTCTTTTGAAAGAGAAGGTCTGGTGAAATAAATGACAGTTCCTCCAAGAGTCAGTTAATCTGATCTCCAGAGGGGATGCAATCACAGCTGTGATAAATTTGACAATATCTTCCTGTGATTTACTGGGCTCAGGCTCTGTGTCAAAGACAGAGGGGAGTTTTTTGGTGCCTGAGGGTATTGCCTGAGCACCCAGGATGGCAGGAGGGGGCCACTGAAGCCTATATGAAAATCTCAGTGCTTTAGTTTGAGCCCCATTGTTCTTTTGGGTGTCAGTGTTGCCTTTTTATGTAAAATGAATTCCTTTCAAAGGAAGAGAGGTGAAATGACCATCATCTCTTCCATCATCTCTTACTTCTTTATTGATACTTTATCTCTGAGAATAGTAATTCTGAATTTGGTTCTCTGGACTTGCTTTTTTTTCCCTTCCTCAGTGAAGGGAAATTGAAAATGTCATCAGCCTGTGTTCTGCATCTGATCTAGATGAGCAGTACCATCATCTCCTCCTGTGAACTCTTTCACTCTTAACACTCCTTGGGCTGGAGAGAAAGATGAGTGTGAGAAGAAACTGGGAGCATGTGCTCCAGCCACTGCTTGGTACCAGATGATGTCGAGTTTCATAGAGAGCCAGGCTCTCTCCATCAGTGCAGTAACTAACCCAGCCCAGCTGTGTCTCCCTTCCGATGAATATTTAATTAGTCTTTAAAAGTGAAATGGCTTTTACACAGGTGAGGGAGGGTGCCCATTCTGTTCCTAACTCAGATTAGGTAATAATCCACCAATTTAAGAGGTGAGGAGAGACTGTTGAAAATCCCCTGGGATCCTGAGAACAACTGAAACCATATCTCCTTCATAATATTTTCACTACTGGGTTATTAGGTTAAGGGAGTGGTCTACCAAGACTTTTTTTTCATTTTATGGGCTTTTCAGCCTAGGCTGTTGGTGGAGCTCTGAAAATGCCTATGGCTGGATCTTCTCTGTGGCCTAGATGATGTAAAGCCTGTTTTGTAAATTCTAGATTGGGATGGGCATGGCTTACTGCCATTGCTGCTGCAGCATTTCTGGACATATGCAGAAGCAGTTGTATATGATTGAGATGCATCTCTGATACTTTAGCTACCTATAGCATAGACAGCTCCACCACTCACACAAGTTTCCCTTGCAGTCTTCGGACATGAGAGGTTGCTTTTAAATTTTTAGGAGTTTTTGGAAGGTTGCCTTCCAAAAGGAGTGAGAGAAACAGCACAATAAGCCCTAAATTATTTCTTTTTTTCCTGGTGATAACTCCACTAGAAAAAAAGATTGGGCATTGTAGAATTTGATTCACTTCCTCTAGATATTATTTGTAGATGGTTGTAGTTGTAGAAACAAATACCTGTACTTCAAACCATGATGTGGATTTTCTCCCACAAAATTAAATTGGACTCAGTTTGGTCCAATTTGTCTGAAGAAATTAGAGCCCTTTTGCTTTTATATGAGAATACCTACAATGAGAGCTAGTATTGTTAAACTGGAATGCATTGCCTTTGTACCTGTAATTACTTGGCCTTTGATTTTTCATGTTCCAGTGTAAACAAACTTTATAAAAAGTCACTTCTAAAATTACCCAGCCTTCTAGCGTAGTTTTTAAAGTTCTGTTAATTGTTCCATTTCTGTTATGTCAAATTTAGAAATCCAGAAGAGATCACTGAATAGGCTGAGCTACTCTTGTATCTAATTTGTTAGACTATATAGAGGGAGTAATGCAAGATTTGAAGACTAAATTTAAATGAGAAGGAAGCCAAGGAATTCTCTTGTGGGGATCTGACTTTGCAGCCTACTAATTTGGGCAAGTCAGGATCCTTGAAGACAGCCCTAACTACCCATTTGATTTCAGATTTTGTTTGGGTATTAACTGATGTGAAGTGCAGAAGCAATCCTGTAAATGTGGGAGCCAAAGCTTTACATGTCCTGGTCTCCAGGCACCAACCTCATTAATTCCTGTTCCCCTCATTCTGTCCCCACAAAGGTCTTCTGCCTCTTGTACTGTGCTGTGCTCCCAGGTAAGTGATGGGAGAGTCACTCAGACCTCACTTTGCCTCTTCAGCAGCAGGTGCTGAGCCATCATTCTGAGAGATAAGTCCTGTTCCATGCAGCTGTGTTTTAAAGGAGATGAGTTCTTTATCATTAGATCCCTGCCTTCCTCCATGTGAGCTGGAAATGTAGGATTTCAGGTAGGTGCTGTGCAGGATGGAAACCAGGACTTCAGCAGGAAGGTGTCGGTGCTGCCAAGCATTTCTACTGAGCAGCTGCTTTTCTGTTGCCTGGATGGCCTGAGAGCCTGCAGAGGTGGCTGACTTCACTCACAGGGCAGCAGGTGTAGTCCCTACCTCTGACCCTCTCAGCAGGAGGCTGCAGCAATTCTGGTGCTCCTCTGATCCTTAAAGCCTCATGTTTATCACACAACAGGAGTTGTTTTTAACTAAAGCAGGTTTTCAAGGAAAAAGAAAGCTTCTAAAAGTATTGAGGTAATTTAAGAGGTGCTTTTGTTAGCACAACAATTAATTCATGTGATTTATATTACACAGGAGGCCAGACTACATGACTGCAGTAACTTTTTCTGGCTGTATTCTATATGAGATCCTGATTCCACTTACATGAAACTTAATTTTATTAGTGCCATTGTCAAGGTATGCCTGAATACTGATAGAAACAATCTCAAACATAATTTAAAGAGGACAAAGAAATGGCACTTTCAAGATGGTAATTCATCCTAGGTCAATGTTGGTGGTACTTGATTCTGGAAAGTTTGCTTTTCTAATCAACTTTCTCAGAGGAGATCATTAACTGAAAACCTGTGAGTAATGAAAGATGTTTTGTTCTTTTGAAGTTCAAGCTAATTTCCATGAAGGTTACTATTACTAAGCAACAGATTCTGCAGAATGTCTCCTGGGGGGGCCAAAACAAAGAGCAAAGCAAAGCAAAACATTGTGCAAAAAATGATGAAATACTATCCCCAGATACAGAGGCCACAAATAGTACCATGGCCAGGGCCAGCTTTGGAGTCTCCTTCCTTGAAAGCTGTTTTTTTACCAATGGGAAAGCTCCTGCAGGAGCAAAAGATCAGCACAAATCCATCTATGATGAATGTAAAGCAAGGTTCAGCTTCTACTTAAATGTAGAGGTACACCAGGGCATGACCTAGGGGGAAAAAAAACAAGTCCCAAATTTATTTCAGCATCTATAATTCTGAGAAAAGCAATCACCTGTAATATACTTTAGCGTTAGTAAAAGAAGAATGGTTATTGCAGATGTGAGAGCAGAGGGAAATGAAATACAGGAGTGTTTTCTTGAGTCAAAAAAGATGGTGTCATCTTCTACGCAGCTCTGTGTCAGAGCAGAAATATGTATTTGCACCTTGAGTAAAAAAACCACATGTGGATATTCAGCTTTTTGAGGATAGGGATTTCATTCTGTTCTCTTAATTTGCCTTAATCAACTGTCTTTGCTAAAAAATGATAAAGGGGGGGACAACCCCAAACCCCCCAATTACTGCCAACAGCCTTTTAAAAGCTTGAGAAAGCTCCTTTTGTCTTGTTCTTTTTCTTGTGTTCAGTTTGGGTGACTCTGTAAGTGGTGTTGTTTTCTAGCATAGAATTTGTGTGAGGTGAATTTCAATATTTTTTCAATAAAATTCATAAACTTTACAGTAATAAAAACATCAATATCATGCAACTTAACTCACTAATTATGGTACATGTAGGATATCTACAATTTGGAAATAAGTAAAATATTCTAAATATTTGAGTTAAAAATCTCTTGAATGTCAAACTCCCAAAGAACAGAATACATAAAACAGTTGTTAGCAGAGAAATCAAAGTATTTTCTAACTGCTCTGATCATTATAGTCACAGTTTCTTTTAAAAATATATCTTTTGACACCATAAAAGAAAGGTTTATTATTATCCAAAGTTTTTTGAAGTTGCCAATGAGGCACAAGAGACACTAATTTTTAGAGAAATGATGTATACATAATCTATAGTTAGATGCTCCTTTGTCCTTGGAGGTATTGAGGGTCAGCAGGTGTCTACACTTCCCAGATATGTGAAGTAGGTTCTTTGGACATGTCCAGGAGCAGCTGTGTCCTCATCTGGCTGTGATGGAGGTACTTAAGTCACACCAAAGCCTTGCCAGTGTCCAGGCCTTTAATGCAACTCCTGCCTACAGAGGTGATACAGTTTTCTCATGCCCACTCTTTTCCTCAAGGACCCAGGACTTTAATAATACACATGTGTTCATTACACAAGGACTTAAATTCAGGTCTCTCTTCTACAGAAAGCCCTTGCAGTCATCACATCTTGTAGCAATAAGTGGGTTTGTGCTTAATGAGTATCTCAGCACAGTTTATATTGTCCCAGGAATACTCTGCAGCTCATGTTTGGCTGGCTGTTCTGGGAGATGCCTTAGCACATGACAATGGTGTACCACCATGAAGCACTATCGGTAAATAAATTGAAAATAGAATTGGACTGACCTGAAGCTGCAGATAAGGGTTATGTTCAACTTCAGGTCTATTCTCATTTCAGACCTGAAATGGCTCACACCTTTTCCAGAACATTCTATATCTTGTACATCACTTTCGCATAATGATTTTTTTTTCCAGGTGACTGATTGTGAATGTTAAACTTTACCCAATTTAAAGGGATTGAGATTTGAGAAAGGGCAATCTATTTCCCCATGACTTCTCTGTGAGAGTATGTGAAGTAAAAAATAACCAGGGACAAAGTGCCTGGGAATCTGAACCCATCACATCTCTCCTACCCCAATCTATGTAGAAACTTTGCAGCTCAGTTTAAAGATCACACTGTCTCTGTGTGTATTGTGTGTATCAAATGACTGGATGGTTTTTAAAAAAGAATGTGCAATTAGAAACAGATTCTCTTCTTCAATTGTATCTTCATTTTGTGTTGTAGGCTGTAAATTATTTAAGTAAGGATTTGGAATAAATAAATTGTAGGAAGTCTGATTAATTCATTACAGTAAGTATAGCTTTCAGTCTTGCAGCAGTAAAGATTTTGCAGTGTTACCACAGGTCAATTGCATATCTGGAACAATACTTATGTTTTATAAAAATGTTGAGCAAATTACTGGTTTTCAAAATTTTTATACTAGCACTACTTTAAAGTTGGTGTTAGAGTGACATAGAGCAGTTACTGTTTGTACTGGCTTCAGTACATTTTGTTAAATCCCAAACTATAAGGAACAAAGCTAAATTGAACAAAGAGAAATATGTAGTTAATGTAGGGGAAGGTGCATAATTATACACAATCTGTAGACTGGGAAACCAGAATTCCTTAGTTCTGCGCTGGGGAGTAATTATTCTCAAGAAGAATTTGGCATGGAAAATTTTGTGTTGTGTTTCTGCAGTAGGTCCTACTTTCCTGAACTTAGGCAGATGCCAGTATAAAAGGTATGGCACCCTCCAAACTATACCATTTTTTTGGATGAGTGTACTTAGAGCATGGTGCTAATAGCACAAACGTTGTGGGGTCAGTCCTTGTATCAGCCATTCACTTAGGAGTTGGACTTGATGATCCTAGTGGATTCCTTTCAAATCAGAATATTCTGTGATATGTGATCTGTATGTATAGGTACTTACACGCTGTCATCAGTATCATCATTTTCTTTTATGTTTTATCCACACTAAGCTCCAATTTAGAATTGGTCTTCGAAGATAGATACAGCCACAGTGGAAAAGAAAAGGCTCTACTGTGACACATTTCTTAATGCATTTTAAATATGTAAAAATAATGAGATTACTATAGTCATTTGTACTGGTCTTCTTCCTTGTTGGAGTGGAAAATGACAAAGCTGCCATTCATGATGATGTAAAATGCATTGTTCAAGGAAGGTGGTACCATTTTCAAACGTTCTGCTTTGCAAAACTCAGGTTATTTTGGGTGGAAGTTAAAGAACATGAATAGTGGTATCGTATCAACTGCTATCACATAACATCAAAATATAGGTGCTGTGCTTTGAGCCCCTAGAGCCAGCCTTCTGATTGAGGGCTGCCCAAGACAGAGGGACTAAAAGCAAGCATGCTGAAAATATAAACCTGAGTAAATATTTCTATGGAGCCATGGAACTATTATGGCTCTTGTAGAGCAATAAACCCTGGTATTTGTAATGCATTGATGACCTATATATAAGTTTTCTTCTCCAGACTTCATAGAAATTTCTTAGTGAACAAGTCTCAAGAAATCAAATTTTGACATTTTTTTCCCCCAATGAAATTATCTAGCAAGTGGTATTTTAATTTAACTTATTTCCAGTCAGGGATATTTAATTGTAGGCCTCCCTAAGAACTGTGCCTCAAATGATAAGATGTCCTGCTGACCTCAGAATGCAATAGAAAACTTTAGTTTTCAAGTGTGTGCATGTACATAGTAAAAGCTGTGCTTTTATTGCTTTTCTAGTCCTTTCATTCAATACTAGTAATGCAACCATTCCTGGAAAATGCAGAGGAAGTGCATTTATGGCTTAGGTAGTAACGTGCTTAAACTTCTGGAAAAAGAAACTTTTTCTAAATATGCCTGTCAGAACATGCTGTTGCCCAGAGTTTCCTGATGTTCCCTGATGCTCCCCTGCATGGGAGGAATTAGTTTAAACATGTTTGCCAGAAACTGGGATTATTGTCTTTCAAGGGAATATTAAAAATAACAAATGTCTCTGATTTTCCTTGCCACCAGGACTAGTATAACAAAGGGACTGTGGCAGTCTCTTGGTGCCAGTTCACTCCTGTCACATAAAAAGAGTTGCACGAGGAACAAAACTTCTTCCAGCTGAAGAAATAATTCAAGACATACATTGCTATGAAATATCCTCATGTGAAACTAGTACAGAAGATGCTTCATTTTGAGGATAAGGGCCTATTACTTCCAGCTTCTATGTATTACATGCTGAGATATTTTATTAAAAATAAAAAGGAACACTAGCTCCAGTAGGGATTAGGAGCTCGGAATCATCCACCATTGTTAAACCAGCAGGGGTTATATATCTGGTTCTACCACTTTGAAACATTCATTTGATAAGGCAGTGAAATGAAATTGGATTTTTTTTTCTTCAGTCATTGTAGGCGGGTGGGTTTTAGAGGCAGGCTGGATGTTTCTTGAAGCTCTTGGTGCCAGTGTCTTGGTCCAGCATGATTTTGTGCTGGCTTTTTATGTCTTATAGTGAAATGCACATTGCTGTAAGAGGTGTGTGTTTGAAATTTAATAATGAGACTCATTATGGTTTCCTGAACTGTGTGTCTCCGTTCTATAATAGCAATGAGAGAAATAAAAGAAACAGTAAAATGTTTCTATGTTACTGCATTTACCTGCTCGACACATGCCTTTTAACAGCATTTGCTTTGAATTCTGTCAAGAATAAATTGTGACTATTTGTCAGCTCGGAAAAGCAGTGTAAGTCTAGCAGAGTGAGGCAAATTAATGCATCGTCTTTTGTGATTTTGTTTGGTTGGGGTTTTTTTTGTTGTTGTTGTTTGTTTTGTTTTGTTTTTTCCTGGATTCTGGGAAATATCTGATAGTTACTGTGTTATAGATTCATTTTACCTAACTTTCAGCACTAAAAGATTAGGCATCGAGTCTAAACTATTCCCATGTGCTCTCTAGGTATCTTCAGGTGGTGAATCATCCCTTCTATCCAAGAAACTTATTTTAGGAGGATGAGTCATTATTCAGAAATGCCACCTGCTTCCAGTGACTTCTGAGGAGGGTAAGCTTAAACTGGGAGGGGGGGGGAATTAACTTTTGCATCTCTAAAGTGTGGTAAAGAGAAGAGTTTGCTTCTCTTCATCTGTAACTTATTTATTACCATGGTCCTGTTTGTTTCCAAAAGAGATAAACACAGAATTACACCACAATTTTCCCTTGGTACTTATTAAATAGTTTTACCAAATCAAGTCCTATGTGAGCAGGCAAATGAGGTACCTGATATGGCACTCCCACTGTCTTTTAAATATATACAACAGTCCCCTCTACTCAAAGGTATAAAGGGGCAGTAGATTGCTTTAGTTCAAATTTTGACTGGCCAGTGTTTTCTCATCTTGGTTTTTTCTTGCTTCTGTGTCAGCAGCAGAAATAATGAGCACCTTGTTTTTCTCCTGTATGACATGACTTAAAGCTTGCAAATGACCCCTCAAGTTTTTCGGTGAGAGTTCTCAGACTTTTCCATGTGATTCTTATGACAGGGCTTGCACTCACCCTCACCCTCACCCCTTTTTCAGGACTTATTGCATTTTACTTTCTTACAGGAGCTCAATCCATTAATTTTACCTGTAGCTAACTTACTGTATCTTTGCATCATTACCTTATGATTTTGACTTTTAGTTGCTAAAAAAATTAATCAAACCTTCTGTTATGGCAGGTATTTCAGCATAATAATAATAAAGATGTTGCTACTATCATATCCTGTATCTAATAGTTGTATTGTTAGTGACATTTAGTTAGAGTGTTTTATACCACTTCCTGTTATTGTACAGTTATATGATATTGTTTTAAATATATTTTTTAAATTTATTAATATAAAATACAGCACAGAGGAAAACTTGTCTAAAGGTTTCTCTCTTAGCTCCAAGCTGTGTCCAGCAGCATTTCTCTCTTTCATCCACCCTCTCCAATGACATTTTTAATATTTTCAGCAAATCAGTCTTTCAATTCCAGCTACAGAGAATTGTCCTCACAATGTGGGACCTAAATATAGCTACAACACAGCTTGTGATGTACTGTGGTACAAGAGTACCATAATAGTCACTGTAATGTACTCTGGGACTGTGGTGCACAGCCCAGGTTGCTTTAACCCAGAGCTGTCTTAAATAGAAGAAGAAAGGCTGCCCAGTGCCACAGCAGTAAATGTTATTCCCAGCAAGAGTGAAGGGCTAGCAAGATGAGTTTCCAAGAATTCTTTCTAAACTTTGGCAAGCTGCCATCAACATGTTTGCAGACTCATCAGAAGGGTTTCCCGCAAGGTCTGTTCAGGACAGTGAATAGTTTATCATCTGCTGATTAGAGGTCAAAATGGGGGTCACTAGGCAACAGCTTCTTCCTTGCTAGAGATGCTAAAGGCCTGACTGTTTTTAGCCCTTGCAAGACCTGGTGCATTCATTTGAAAAACGGGAGCTGCAAAAAGTCAGTTTTTTGGAAAGCTTCTCATGCACAAGGAGGCAGTTTCTGATGTGTCAATGTAGCTTTACTGTATGAGCAAAGATAAATGTGAAAATGGACAGAAATATAGATTATATTATGGTTACCCTATTCGGTGGGAGAATCGTAATAAAATAGGATAATTGATGTTTCTGTGGGCACAGTCCTATTAGTGAATGTCAGCCTTGGCAATGTGTAGACAAACCCTTTTGCCAGATATTGCTGCATGTCTCCCACTAAAGCCAACAAAGTCACACAGCTGAATTCATACCCCCAATGCAGGAATTCAGTGAGGAAAGTTTCTAAATTCCAGACATTGCCATTTTAACCTCACTTACTACACTGTGTTACGGCATACATTTCCATTGGCCATAGTCTCATCAGGAAACATTGACTGTGCTTCTAATACTCAGGCTGAAGAGAGTTTAATAAACTTTTAATTAATTGGATTGGGTATGTTTCATGGTTTCAAAGTAGATTTCTGAAGCTGTCAACAACATGTGGTCCTTCTAAACTTAACATCAATTTAATTTTAATATTAATTTCATCTATAGATTCTGTAGCCAAGTAGAAAGAACAGCAGTGAACTTGAGATGCACTCATTTACTACAAACACAATAATTTTATTTTTTAACATTTAGAAATGCCATTGCCTTTGAGAGAGCTTGATAGTTGCAGAAGTGAAAAAAAATTCTAATTAGGATTATAGATTTGAGCCCAAATGAATAATTTAGATTAGAGGCATCAAAGACCAAGATTAGGAGGGCTTTCAGCAACCACTCGTGTTCTCAGAAACCAATAGTGACTTCGAACTACTCTTACCAGAAAAATCCTAAAATGAAATTTTCATAGGGTTTTTCCCAGACTTTGATATGGGCAACACAATCAATTCATCCTGTTTCCACCCTTTAATTTGTTTCTACTAAGAAACATACTTATCACAGGCTTTTGCTGGAGAGAATGGTCACAGATTCTTTAGCTATACTCAAAGGTCTCTCAACTTTATTTCACTTGTGGTCTCCATTGAGGATGAGAGTGCAGAGTTGGATGTGAGGTTTTATATGCTCATGAAGCCATTTGAGACCCAGGTTGGATTGATTTGAAGAGTGTTATAACCTTAACCCTCTGCAGCTTTGCTCCATGCAGGGTGAAACTGGATGTTTGAAGAAGAACATGTAAAACTTCCTGTAATATCCCACAGGTATCTTCTTTTCTAATTAGAGAACCTGATGTTGGAGAAAGAATTTTGTTTGGAGGTTTTTTCCTACATATTCAATAGACTGTGGCATTTTATGGTGCTTTTCTAAAATATGATGCCCTAAAGCAGATTGCCCAGCAGTTAAGCAATGATCATAGTGTTTACACTGATCTGCCAAACAATGACTTACACACTGTTGTAGATAAGAAGCATTATTTTTTCCACAAGTATTAGGTATGTCTCTAGGGAGATTTTTTCAGAAGAAATATTAGGTAGGGCTCCAAGGAGATTTTCTAGTCTTAAGAGAGCTGCCAAACAGGAAACAAGTTTTATTCTATATTAAAACTGAATACATTACTGTCGAAGTAGTTATTACTAGTTTACCTCAGTGTACTTCTGAGTAGAAATTGGCACTATAGATTCTGTCTGGGTGGGTGCTAAAGATGAACAGATGGATGCTTTTGGCCACATTTTATCTTAGGCAGTGAATGAAATGGTAATGACGTATTTAAGTGCGAAAATGTCTGTAACTGGAAGTCTCAGAAGCAAAAAATGTTAAATCAGTGCATATGTCTTCCTAATTTATCAGCTATTCTGGTCTGCCTCATGATGACTGAACTTTTCTTCTTTACATACTAGTCCAAATTTACTTTTTATTAATATCTCCACCTAGGTTAGACTTGGAAAGCAATAATTATTCCTCTGCTTGAAACAACAGGCAGTGTTTGGCTTTATGCTGGAGTGATTTATCTCCCTTAGATTAAACTGAATATTTTGGGTGAACACTGGGTTGTCCAAATCAAATAAGAAATAATCACATTTTCCTGAAATTTGGTGGGGGGGTTGTGTTGTTTTTGTTAGTTTAGTTGGCTGGTTGACTTTTCATTGTTTGTTTGTTGGGTTTTTTTAAACAGCAAGTGAAAGTACAGGACTTCCCAATGCAGGAATAAGAAATGCAAATGCTGCTTTGATAGGAAACATTAAGTAAAACTTGCAGGATGGCTGTGCAGCTTTAAAGTGGAAGGAAATTTTCTCTCTTAAGACTAGGCATAAAAGATTTACCAATGCCTCATTGGCTTATTTAATTTTAGAGTTGTAGTGTAATAAAGCAAATTGATTATAAAATAAAACAATACAGATTTACAGTCTGTTATACTTTTTCCTTAAAATTGACTTAATTATCAAGTATGGCATCTAAAGATACCCATTAATGTAATTTTTTACAGTAATTTTCATTGAATAACCTTTAATTTGTGTCCTGGATTGCCAGTAAAAGCTCTGTGTTAACTGTTTGTTAAAGTGTCAGACAGATGACATTGACAATGAAAATTGTGCCAAAAACAGTGAGGTTACTAAATTAACTAATCTCTACTTTTGATATTTTTATCTCCCATGTATTTCAGTTTTTAAAGAGGTTATTGGTTTTATTGAAATTGGCAATGACAGAGGGTGACGCCATCACCAAAATAGTGGTGGTGAAAAATGTCTCCTTATTTTAGCTATCTGACTGTGTGGGATTTTTTCTTGAGGTCCATCTGCTAGCACTGGCTCAGAAATCTGATTTAGATGCATCACAATGCCCTTCCATTCCAGAAACTGCATAAATGCCGTACTGAATCACAGCCTTAAATCGAAGTGGGTGGAAAGCGCATTTCATTACACTACAGCTTGAATTCTTCAATATCTTTTCTCTATCTTCTGGGAAGCCCGAGTGCTTTGCTATTCCAGCAGTGGAATTAGACATAAACCTTAAAAAGCCTTCTTTCATTGAAGGGAGCACTACAGGTTGCCTGGCTTTTGCTCTGGTCTCCACTTGCTTTAGACACCGCTATTTATCTTCGGGTTGCTTCAGTTGTGTGCAGAACCTGGCAGAAGTAAATCCTTGCTGTTTCATGGACTTCTCATGTCACCCCAGCGATGGTTTCCCTACCCACACTTCTCCCTCAGCTTGTCTGCACCACCTCTCCAGTGTCACTTGTGTCGGCTCTGCCTTCTCTTACTGGCAAGGGTTCAAGGGTTGCAAAATTCTCTCTTTGACTCTCTGTTCAAGGGGCAGGCACCCATCTGTGACGGAAAACGGCTAAGCCTAAACTTGGGACATCCATTCAAACTTTGAGCATCCTGCACTTGTTGTCTGGAGCTCAGTGTCTATGCCCTCATGGCAAGGGAAAGAGTTGTTCAGGGTTTCTGTGGAGGACCAAGAGTCACAAACCAGTCTCCTCTGGTGGATGGATGCCTCAGTTAGGCAAACAGAAACATCAGGATCAGCTTGCTTGTGAGCACTAACATCCCTTGGCCAAACACAAGAGTCCCATCTTTGCAGATTTAGTGCCAGACTCACTACCTCTTCATCCTAGTGGATTAACTCTGACAAAGCCAGACTATCAACTTGTGATGTGGCAAATGACACACACTACTCTGTCCTTTTTGCCTGGTTCCCTGTTGTAACAATAGGGGCTCTCCATGTTCTCTGTCTAGGTAGACATTTGATGGGTTTTCCTAAATGTTCTGGATTCCTGGATGACTTGAACATTACATTGAAAACCACAGAATCAGCACCTATGGGGCCACTATCCCATGAGTGTCCACTGTCCACTTGTATCTCCCAAGAATTCTGTTCCTTCCTCCAGAATCAATAATGACTGTTATCACTGCCAGTGTTATCCTGAGGCAGAGCCAGCCTCTTCACTGCTTGGCTCCCACATATTCCCACAGAAATCTCCTCTCAGGACCTATAGTTTGGGCCACAGCAGAAGTCAGTCTTGTGCAGGAGACTGATGGAAACAAGCACCTAAATATCTCTTGCTGTCTCCTTTTATCAGTTTCAGGTCTGGTTCGGAGAGAGAGCTTTGGTGGTGTCCAGAAGGACTGCAGTGATCAAAAATTTGGCTCTATAGTTAAAATTCTACAAGAATCTTTAAAAAAACCCCTCAACATAGGCTGTCATTGTGAACCTGCAGCCCAGAAAGTCAACTGAATCCTGGGCTGCATCCAAAGCAGTGTGGCCAGCAGCTCAAGGGAGATGGATCTCCCCCTCCAGTCTGCTCTCATTAGATCCCACCTGGAATACTATGCACAGTTCTGGTGTCCTCAGTATAAGAAGGACATGGAACTTTTGGAGCAAGTCCAGAGGAGGCCACAAAGTTGCTAAGAGGGCTGGTGCACCTTCCCTACAAAGAAGGGCTGAAAAAGTTGGAGTTGTTCAGCCTGGAGAGGAGAAGGTTGTGTGGAGACCTCATGGCAACCTTCCAGTATCTGAAGGGCCCTGCAGGGAAGCTGAAGAGACTCTGCATCAGGAACTGATGGACAAGGAGTAATGGGTACAAACTGAAAGAGGGGAAATTTAGGTTGGATATGGGAAGAAATTTTTGAGGGTGAAACAGGTTGCCTGAGGAGGTTGTGAATGTTCCATACCTGGCATTGTTAAAGACTTATGTTGGATATGACCTTGAGCAACCTATTCTAATGAGGTTTTGAACAAAGTGACCTCTCATGTCCCTTAGAAATGCTTAACATTCTGTGATCTTGTAACTTAGACAAGCAGATTTCCTGTCTCAAGTGGTTTCACTGGGAGAGTAGGATACAGTGTTCAAACTCAGAACAAGAAATGTAATCCTAGCCCTTGAGATGGGAGCTATTGTTTTTTTACTACTAAAATCTCCTTTGTCACTCTGTCCTAGTGTGTCATACTTCAATTTATCCAAGGTGTATCTTCCTTCTCCTTTCCAGACACTTTCTGAGTAGTAAAAAAAGTGTTCTTGATAGTTTTCTTCTTGGCAGCTGGTATAGTACTGAAGAAAAATGGCTCTCCCCATGTAGCACGGAGCTGAGACCAAGCATGTGTGGAACTATGAAACTTGCTGGAGCCAGCTCAAAATATTTGGGTGCTGAAGCCTCCTTTTAGGATCTAAATAACAGCCAGAACAGACCTTGAATAACCAAGAGTCATGCATGTGCTGTTTGGGCAGGTGGCTACTACCAGCCCATATAACACACCACATCTGACCTCCTCTCATTCTTTTTTCAGTGGGGTCTTTTTTTTTTTCCCTGGGTTTCTCTCTAGCATATTTCATTGTTTTGCAATATTTTCAAGTCTAATTTGAGTGCTTCCTCCTAAGAAACCTCAAGCAGTGAATATAATCTGACAGATCATGTAACAGAATTCCTAAAATAAAATGCTGAAATAAAATCCTAAAATTAGGTTGCTAACTAAGGCAGCCTAATACTTCCCAGTGCAAGTATTATTAACAAGGTTTACCCCAAACAAGTGGTGCTTGCCCGGCTGCTCTTTCAGGCCAGGCAATTAACTGGTTTCATTAGAAACAAGACTTTCTCAGTAACAAAAGAACATTGGTTATTTAAAAACTGTATCTTACCAAAACCATTTGAAAACACTGAACTGACACTTTTGTGATTGAAAAGAAAAACTAACATTGCTTTTTCATGGAAGAAGTCTGATAGATAGGTGACTAGTCTAAAGGATTAGTCAACTAAAGTTTGAAAACAATTGGTAAAATCTCTTAAATATGTGCCTCAGTTCACCCAGCTTCTCAGAGAAGTAGAAGACAGTGATTGTGACAAAAGGTCGCCAGAGTAGTTATACACATTTCTCCTGGGTGCTCCTGAAAGTCAGAGATGTGTCCACGGCCTCCTTCAACTTCTCTCCAGTCCTGTTTTTTACATGTTTTTCTGCTCCTTGTCTTCCTGCAAAATGAGAACAGGTGAAATTACAGATGCTGTACAGTAAGCCCAAAGATAAAATGGGAATTGCCTTCTGTTATAAGTCTAATGCTGGCTGCTTCATCTTAATCCAATCAACAAATGGATGCCCCTTTTCTTGTTGTTCTTTTTCAAAAGTATTTTCTGTCTGAAATTGCCAGGTTGAGTGGAGTTTTAGCCAGAGGTTCATAAGTTTTGATGTAATTGGGCAATGCCTCTCTTGCAGAGATAGACATATAAAAAAATGTAGGTGTTTCATTTTTTGAAATGCCTCGTGACATATTCTATAAAAATCTTATCTCAGAACCAGCTTGACCTAGAAATGACAGTATGTTGGAGATCCTACTACTGTGGATTTTGGCAGTCCGCATTGTCTCAGCAGGCTATAATAACATTGCCAAAAGTCCTGCAGAGAAAATTAATCTCTAGCAGAGCCAAGCAGCTATGGAAAATAAGCCATGGACTTAGTTGATTTGCCATCATAAAACTTCTTCAATAAGAATAATCTGCCTTTCTCTCATGCCTTTCTGACTGGGCACTTGACTCAAAACTATTTCCTACATCTGGAAACCTATGGCAACATCACCACCCTTGTACAGCTGACTAACTGTCAAGAGTTAAGACTATGATTATTTTTGGTAAAGGCAGGACAAAACCACCAGAGAAAGGTTACAAAATTGGGCAGACAGTTTTTGTCATTTTGTTACCTTACTATATCAAAAGTGAAAAGAAGACATCAAGATCCCATTTGACTCGCTGGGCTGGGAGAGGAAGGTTGAGCAAGTCAGTAGTAAATAAATGGAATATGTGGCAGGACAACAGGTGGCTGCATCAGCAAGAATGTACATGACCTCCTGTTGTTCCTCCAAGTTTCTGTTTCACAGAAAGCTCTAATCATTTTGGGTAAATAGAGCTGTAAGCTATAGATAGACAAAAAGGCATAAGAAGGAAATAATTCAACAGGCAGAGAAAACAAGCCTGCTCTCTTCAGCTTTTTTCCATCTGTTGGTGTCCATTAAGAAACTAAAAAGGCAGCTGCTGGGGAGCCCTGTCTTCTGGCAATCCAAAGTGATTATTTGATTTGCTTTCTCACAGTTGCAGTGCTGAATCTGTGTTCCAACAGGAGCTGGGTTTATTATTTCAAGGCTTTTTTAGCCCTCATAGCCATTTGTTTTATCCTAAGGCTTTATTTTCCAAAATATGCTGTAATCAAACATAACGTAAATCTAAAAATTGATCAAAATTTAGATAACTTTAAACTTTCATGGGGGAGGAGAATGATATAGCCATTTTCAGTTTGTGCTAGTTTTTTTGTCTCTTTGAGTTGCAGAAATAATAGCAGTGTTTAAAGGAGTTAGCAAGGGGCTATATATAAAAATGCCTTTCCTGGCTATGAACACACCATGTACAGCTTTGTGTGATTCATTCAAACTCACCATGTGACACTTTTTTTTTTTTCTTATTATGTTTGTTGCAGTTTGCAATTGTTCTTTCTGTCAGAGAAATCCACATATTTACTTTCCTGAGGCACTCATTTCTGTGGACCTCTAATACTAAAATGACTGATGTTTATTTTCTCTGCTCATTTAATGAACTTTCTCTGCTCGTTTCTTACTGTGTAATAGTTACAGCACAACTCCATCCCACACACCAAACAAAGACACATTTAAAGAGAATCTCTTGGAAGAAAAATGTTGCCTTTCTCTCCAAATGACATCTTATCTCCTGGATTCATACTTTCAAAAATGAAAGAGGATAAGGACATAGTGGCCTCATTTTCACTTATAATATGAGCACAGTTTATCCTCTTCAGCGATCTGCTTGGTAAAGGACAAAATCCTGGAAGAAGAAGGGCCCAAGAAAGTAAGTAAGTATAAGGGTCACATCCTCCAAGCTCAAGATTGATACATCCCAAAAATGCATCCCAAAGAGAAGAACAAGGAGCTTCTGGACAAACTCAAACACCAAAAGGAAGCCCACAGAGGCTGGAAGCAAGGAAAGGCAGCTTGGGAGGAACATAGAGAAATTGTCTGAGCAGCCAGGGATCAGGTCAGGAAAACTAAAACTGTAATAGAATTCATTTGGCCTGAGCCATCAAGGACAACAAGGAAAGCTTCTTTAAGTATGTCAGTGACGAAAGGAAGTCTAGAGAAAATTTGAGCCCTCTCTGTAAGGAAAGAGGAGAACTGGTTACCTGGTACTTAGAGAAGGCTGAGGTACTCAACAATATTTTTGCTTCAGCCTTCACCAGCAAGTGCTTCAGCCACACCACCTGAGTTGCAGAAGGCAAAGTCAGGGGCTGGCTGAATGTAGAACTGCCTATTGTAGAAGAATATCAGATTTGAGATCGTTGAAGGAACATGGAGGTGCAAAAGTTCATGGGACAGGATTTCATCGGGTCCTGAGGGAATTAGCAGATGAAGGGGCTAATAGACCCTAAACATCCATCATGTTTGAGAAGCTGTGGCAGTCTAGTGACTGGCAAATGGGGAACCCTCATTTTTGAAAAGGGAAAAAAAGAAGACCTAGGGAACTACCGACCAGTCTCACTTCTGTGCCAGGCATGATCATGGAGCAGATCCTTCTGGAAAACATGCTAAGGCACATGGAAAATAGGGAGGTCATCTGTGACAGCCAATATGGCTTCACTAATTCCGTGTCCTTCTGTGGTAAGATTACATCATCGATTAGTACTGTCAGAGAAATTGACATGATCTCCTTTGAAGTGTGCAAAACATCTGGCACTGTCCTGCATGACATCCTTGTCTCTGAACTGGGGAAACATGAATTTGGTAGGTGAACCACACAGTGGATAATTGCTGGGTAGTCAGATTCAAAGTGTTTGTGGTCAACAGCTAGATGTCCAAGTGGACAGCATTGACAAGTGGTGTTCCTCAGGGATCAGTGTTGGGACTGGCACTGGTCATCCTTGTTGGTGACATGGATAATGTCCCTCAACATGTTGCAAGTGACACCATGCTGTGTGGTGCAGTTGGCACACTGGAGGGAAGGAATGCCATCCAGAGGGACTTTGACAAGCTTGAGAAGTGGGCCCATGTGAACTTCAAGAAGTTCAACAGGGCCAAGTGCAAGGTCCTGCACCTGGGTTGGGGTGATCCCAAGCATGAATACAGGCTGGGCAGAGAAGGGATTGAGAGCAGCCCTGATTAGGAGGACTTGAGGATGCTGGTGGATAAGAAGTCGGACATGAGCCACCAATGTGCACTTGCAGCCCAGAGAGCCAAATGTATCCTGGACTGCATCAAAAGGAGCGTGACCAGCAGAGTGGGGGAAGGGGATTCTGTCCCTCTGTTTCACTCTGAGACCCCACCTGGAATGATGTAACAAGTTCTGGCACCCCCAACTTAAGAAGGATATGGAAATCCTGGAGCAAGTCCAGAGGAGGGCCATGAAGAGATCAGAGGTCTGGAGCACCTCTTCTATGATGACAAGCTTAGAAAGATGGAAATGTTCAACCAGGAGAATGCTCTGGGGAGACCTTTTACCATATTCTAGTACCTAAGGGGGTTTACAGGAGGGCATGTAATGATTGGACAATGCATAATGGCTTCAAAATGAAAGAGGGTGAGTTTAGATTAGATAGATTAGATATATAGATTTTAGTTTATCCCTCTTCCTGTGAGGGCAGTGAGGCACTGGAACAGGCTGCCTGGGGGAGCTGTGGGTACCTCATACTTGGAAGTGTTCAAGGGCAGCTTGGATGGGGCTCTGCCCACAGCAGGAGGGTTTCTTCCACCAGAAAAGGATTTCAGGGAAGTCCACCATGATGGTGATGGTGGGATTGTGTGCTTATGGGTAAGAATAAGGGAGAGGGCCAATAGAGCAGATATCGTAGTGGGAGTCTGTTAGAAACCACAAAAACAGGATGAAGACGTAGATAAAATATTCTATATGCAGCTGAAAGAAGCCTCACAACCGCTAGTCTTGTTCTTGTGGGGAACTTCAATTTACCAAATGTCTGTTGGAAATACAGCACAGCAGAGAAGAAGCAGTCTAGGACATTGCTGGAGAGTGTGGAAGATAATCTCCTAACAGCTGATGAGGGAGTCAGCTAGGGAAGGCTCCCTGCTGGACCTGCTGCTCACAAGCAGAGAAGGACTGGTGGGTGATGTTGGGCACAACAATGACAAAATGATAGTTTTCAGTTCTCAGTGTAAGGAAGGATGCCAGCTGAACTGTGAGCTTGGACTTCTGTGGGGCAGGCATGGCCTCCTTAGGAACCTGGCTGACAGAGTCAGAAGATAGTCCTGAAAGGCAAAGGATTTTGGACATTCTTCAGAAAGGATATATCAAAAGAATAGGAGCAGGCTATTAACATGTGCTGAAAGATGAGCCAGCAGGGAAGACCAGCCTGGTTAAATAGATCTTCATCTGGAGCTTAGGGAAAAGAGTTTATGACCTTTGGAAGATGGGGCAGCAACTCAGGAGGACTACAAGGATGATGTCAGGTTATGCAGGTAGAAAAAACAAATTAACACTTAATCAGGCAACTACTGTAAAACACAATAAGATGTGTTTCTATACAAAAATCAGCAACACATTGAGGGTTAAGGAGACCTTCCATCCTTTATTGGGTGTGGCGGGAAAGAGTGTCAAAGGATGATGAAGAGACTGAGATACTTAATGTTTTCTTGGCCTCAGTCTTTAACAGCAAGACCAGTTGTTCTCTGGATATCCAACCCCTCTGAGCTGGGAGACTGCACCTTGAATCCTGTGTTCAGTTTTGGACCCCTCGCGACAAGAAAGACACTGAGGAGCTGGAGCAAGTCCAGAGAAAAGCAACAAAGCTGTTGAAGAGTCTGGAGTAAAAGTCTTTTGGGGAGCAGCTGAGGGGAAAAAAGAAGGCTCAGGAGAGACCATATTGTTCACAGAATAAGCAATAGGACAAGAGGAAACAGTCTCAAGTTGCTCCAGGGAAGGTGTAGATTGGATATCAGGTAAAATTTCTTCACAGAAGGGGGTTGTCAAGCACTGGAACAGGCTGCCCAGAGAAATGGTTGAGTCGCCAACCCTGGAGATATTTAAAAGACTAAACATGTGCCACTTAGGGACATTGTTTAATGGAGGATATGGCAGTGCTGGGTTAATGTTAGTGACCTAAAAGGTTTTTCAAACCTAAATAATTAGGTGATTCTACCAATGGATGGTTAAGAATCAAGGGGTGAGAAATGTTTTTGTTTTCATGTGTTTAACAGAAAAATATTTAAAATTCTTTATTCCTATCTGAATCATAAAGCTCTGCAATATTTGAGAATCATCTAAGAAATTCAAGATGAAAATACATATTTCAGCTAGGAAGAATAAAATTGAGAAAAATGATGGATGGCTCTTATGTCAAGTTCTGGGATAAAAAGAGGGAACAGGAACAGAGACTAGCTCCTGGCAGGACTGACAGGAGCATCCTCCTGACTCATAATGCCTGAACGGGAGCCTTGTGTTGCATGGTGGGCTTTGTACATGTTCTCTCTTCACATATGCAGTCTTCATCAGCTCCACTCAAGTTCTATGTTGAGATGCTCATCTGGGACTTAAAAAATCATAGGCAGCTAGCTTGAGATATCTATCTGAAGTGGCCAAAGTCTTCTCATGAAAGTCAGGCATTGCTGAATTTTGCTGTTCCCATGGCCAAGGACTTAATAAATTGTTGTGTGTGTGGTGAAGATTTTTTGTAAGAAGGGAAGTGCTTTTCTTAATGATGCCAGATATGCAGGTGATGTGGCCAGGACCCTTGAGAACAGCCTGTGCCTAAACCCAGCATCGAGGAGCCTAAATTAGAAGCTTAATCACACAGCCTGCCAATTTAATCAGTGTGGAGAGACAGACGCCTCCAGAGAACGGTATAAATCTTAGTGCAAGCACATCCTAAAAATAGTTGTGAAGAATCCACACCTGAGCCTGCTGTAAGGGTGGATTTTCTGAAGTGGACAAAAGGAAATGTAGTGAGGAATTTAAAAACACAAGAAATTTAAATTACAAAAAGTTCCTGCGTATGCTGGGAACAAAGTAATACCATATTAAGGACATCCTCCCCGCCCTCATTTTTATCTCTTAAGTAAATCCACAAATGCATAATATTTGGGAAATTTAAATTTAAAAAGTAAATTATAACAGAGTGGTCTAAAACATTCCTATTGAATAAAT
>JAHLSL010000017.1:20032437-20102173 GCA_025920805.1 Petroica traversi
ATAATTTACTTTGTTTTGAGTTTAAGAAGCAATGAAGTGTGACAGCTGTATTAAAAATGGGCAAACACCAGAGAATAACTAGGATATACATATACCAATGACAAGTTTCTGTGTGAGGATTTATATGTGGGAAAGGATGTACAATCCTTCCTTACTTCCTCACAAAATAACAAAACAATGAGGTAACTTTGAATACCAAACACACCTGGAGGAAGGCAGAATATAACTGTACATGTGGCTGCAGAACCTTGTAATCTTATGGCCATATTTCAGATACCTTATCCAGGTGAAGGGATTCTTTGCAGTCATAGGGTTTTGAATTTCAAGAGGAAGTTTGGATGGATTTTTTTTACATGAAGCCCTCAGAATTTAGCACATTTTAAATCCATTAAGAATGTTTTTATGTGCAAGTAGTGGTGGTTGCATACAAGCTAAGGCACTTAACAGGGAATGACAGCAAGGTGTAATGAGCCTCAGGAAATCAGTGGTTTCATGTACAGAGTTTTTGTGTTCTTGCAACCTTTCTGTTTCATTTCCAGTCCTGAATTTCTTTTGTGTTATGCCAGTAAATAAGCTGTTCTCAATCCATTACCTGTGTGCAGCCTTGAAAAGTAATGTTTTAAATTGGGATAGGGAAGGAGGGAAGGTATAAATGGCATCTGGTAGTGCAAATCTCCTGCTAATACAGAGAATTTTTCACTAAAAGAAGCACACTGCTTTGATATTTTTATTCTGAGTGAGGTGTCAAGTCAGCAGCTGACAATAATACAGGAAATTTCTTAAGGCTTATGTGGGCTTCACAGTATTCAGGGTGTTAAGAAAGAGGAAGAAAAAATGCCATACCATAAATGATACATCTGACACTTGTTTATGCATTCCTATGTTCAGTTCGCATGCAGCAACACTCAATATTCATTAAATAGCTCTTCATCTTACTGTCATTATTTCATCAGAGGCAATTTTAATGATATATACATATATATATTTTTATTGTGGATAAAGAAATTATATAAAATTCTCTGACATGTTTTATAAATTCTTGAAATTTTAATACCTGAAGGAATTGAATAAAGCTGTCTGAAGCTGTTCTATTTATTCTGTGTGTTTGTGTTTTGCTCCTGGGTTTCAGCAGGGTTGTAAAGGCTCTTGAAGTCCCAAGATAAGCAAGGAAACTTTAGGGAGTCAGAAAGAAAAAAGACATCTTGTTTCCCCCCAAAATTAAGGTTTTACATATTTTTCTTGTAACACTGGTCATCAAAATGGAATATGATAGTAACCAGGAGCTAATTAATTGCACCTGAACTTTGTTTCTGCATCAGGAAGATGAGGGTGAAATATTTTGCCCTGGGAAATAATTTTCAGGGCTTATAAAATGAGCACAGTTTAAAGGCAGGTGACAGTATGGCGAGAGCATAGTGGGGGAAATCCAGCTATAGTTTGGGAATGTGGTGAGCCTGGCCAAGCCCCAGTAAAGCCTTGCCCATTGGTACACAGACTGGAACCTTGGTTTTGTTCAATGTCCCTCCTGTTAAAGGCACAGCCTGTTGTCAAAGGCATTGGTTGTTGTTTAAGGTCCTCATAAGAAGAACCCACTCAGTGGATTCCTTGCCTAGGCACTTGTGACCACCAAGGAAACAGGCTTCCTCCAACACAAAAATGGCACAAGAAGAAGTGGGAGCGAAGGTGGGGCCAAGCTTTCATGATCCTGAATGGTGTTCCCATTTTCTCTTGGCACTGTCTTAGGTAGTCTTTTGTATCCTCTCTCAGTTGAATCTTTTCAATCAGGTTTTCCTAATTTGGTCAGTATTTCCTTGTCAGGAATCTATTCCAAAGCTCTTAGGAAGCAATCTTCTATCTTCTACAATTTCTGTGATCCTTTCCTCTTCCCATGCCTGTCATCTTCAAGATGAAGCAACAAAATCTATTTGCAGCATTCAGGAGGAATTTACTACTAGATATTCCTTCCTTTCTTCTCAATTATTTCCATAATAATTCCTTGTCTTCTATTTCCCAAATGTTGCATTGTTTGAGGAACATATCTCAAATAATTAATAATTTTCCCCTATTAGCAATAGTAACTTATTAGTGTTCATTATGGTATGTTTATAATTACAGCTACAGGGAAACCATTCCAGTCTGTCTCAATTTTCATCAACTCCTCTAGCATTCGTGGGCATCCCTCCCAGACATGGTCTTCTTTACTGTTTAAACCTATCTTCTTTGCATGGCTTAAGACATGGATTAAAATAGCTGATGTACATTATCTTTGCACAGATACATTTTTTCTGTAATAAGGTTATAAGGCAGGATCAATAGAATGTCATTACTTCTTCAGTACCCTGAGGTAATACCATAGAAAAAAGGGAAATTAATTTCCCAGTCCTCTTAAAAACAGTCTAGAACATCTTAAAACACAGAACCAACATCTAATCTGTCAGACTCGCATTTACTAATGCAGAAAAAAAAAAGGGACACAGTTATTAGACAGGATTTTGCAATAGACATCCTCATGGGCTGAACTGGATACTTAGATTTGTGCCAAATACAGATCCTGCAATTTAACAGCTCAACACATTAAAGGAGATTTTAAACTGCCTTGGTGGATGTCTAGATATAATTCATTGAATGCTTGGTGTCTTTATCTTTTACTTGGAGAGGTTCAGTCTGGATATGCATATCTCAGTAATCTATAATTTGCAAGTCATGAACATTGTCAAATGATATGTGTCCTTTTTTTTTGTTTTTGTTTTTGTTTTGAGGAAGGACTTGCTCCTGTTTGTGTAGTGTTATCACCTTTAAAACAAGAACTGAGCATTGCTTTGAACATGGGCTTGTGTCTTGCCTTAGATTTTATGATGACATCCAAAATTTTTGATGTGAAGTGGGGTCCAGGCTGTGGAATCAAATGACGAAATTTTTGCAGTGATGTCAAGAGGCATGCTTGGAAGATTGCCTTGATGAACCCTCCTGGGGAATACTGGACTGTCATTGCTGCAGGAGCATCAGTGAGCAGATACTAACTCTGCAGATCTGTTCCATGCTAGGTGGGGAGAAGAGCAGGGTGTCAGGCTGGCACCTTAGGACAGGTTTTACAGGCTTTTATGTGGCAATAGGGGCAGACAGCCATCTGCCATGATGCTTAAGGGGGAGTCAGGCACTTAAAACCTTGACTTAAAAATACAGACTTAGGCATATCTGGAAAGATCACTAGGTGCCTGTCTTCAAACCTTTAAAATCCAGCCTTTGCTTGGTGTGTTTCACCCATAGCTGTGCAATGGGGTGTAGCACCTCCCCACCTCAGAAGAGGGGCTTGAGAGGCCTATTCAGTCTTTAAGGTAGATAGACAGTGGAGCATGGCATTGCAATACAAGATCAGCTCTCATGTGTGTCTGACTACAGCAGGTTTTTATCAATCTCTGTTTTCTTTACTAAGATTTGTGAGCAATCACTGACACTTAAACTGAAGTTATGAATTTTATGAAAGTTTTTGCATAAAATATAATATTTTCCTTTGTATTTTATGCAAACACATCGACACCTCTTCTAACACCTAAGCACAATTCCCTTACAAAAGTCTTTTAACACAGAAACATGCACTATTCTTCTTCTCACTAGATGGAGGTCCAGTGCCATTTAAACCATAGCTCTCTTGATTTTTCCCATTCTTGGTGAGATTGAAATAATTGCCACTGTGATCTAGACAAAGCCTTACAGTGTAACTGTGTTCTCAACAGAGGACACAGATAAAGGAATGCATATTTATAAATACCTTAGAGCATAGAATATGCTCTGGTAATAAAACATTTAGAAAAGGGAATGTAAAAAATGCCATGAAGTTGTGAAAATTGAGATGCAGATGTTTAGATGCAATGAAGGTTTTATAAAATCCAGTTGTACTGAATTAATTCCTTTTGGCAAAAGCTGAACTATTTAATGCATCACATCTGCCTGCCTGTTGCTGCATAAATCATGACAGTAAATTGCTGTAACTAAACTGTTTTAATTAGGGAAAGTAAGGGCTACAATTTATTTTGTTTTTCAATTCTTTTACCAATCATTCTGCAATGCCAGAGAATTTAACACTTACCAGTTCTGGTACTAGAACTAAAGGAAGTAAGTTCCTTTCTTGAGTGGTACTTCTCAATAGCACAAAAGACTCCTATTTAACGTCCTGCAATCTTCTTTTCAAGCTTTGTCTTTCACTTCCAAGAAAGTCTGTATCCCTTCTGTTCTCTCTAAACCTCTTTAATATCATGTTAGACTTCTCTGAGAATAATTCCCAAGGCTGAAAATATAAAATCAAAATAAAGAATGAAATAAGTAGGGATTGGTTTGGTATTGATGTGATAGTGTTTTTTCAGGCTAATGTGCTGTAAGGTTGGAAGGGCCAGGGCTTTAGGTGATGGGATAGAGAGGTCCAGTTCCTTCCTTTCCTCCAGATGTTCTTTATGACAAATCAAATAATTTTGGGTCTAGTATACAGGTCTTCCTTAGCCTGTCAGTGACAGCAAAGTCTTATAAAATTTTTCATGTCTACAGCTCTCAGTGCGGGCAGTGTGTTCCTGGTAAACACTGGGTGAGACACTTCATGCCCAAACCCTAAAAAATTCCACTCATTTGGAATCCTTCAGTACTTTTTCTAATGCTTCTGCCTGTTCTGGAATTAATTTTTTAAAAAGGTATTTCAATCTCATCTGTGCTGAGAGTCCTGATACTTGTGAATTCCCCCATCTGTGGTGAGATTGGATACACAAACATAGGTGCCAAGTGGCTGGGGAATGCCCTTGGTTACCAAGTCATCAATGTGGAGCAGATGGATGCAGCACATTTGTTTTGGAGGTGTGTGTCTTCCTGGAGTAGCATCTGGAGACAATATTCCTAACATAGTTAAGTGCACACTGTCTGCCCCCATATGGACACTTAAATTACTCAGCTTTGCAGAGCAAGGAAATCAAGGATCTGATGAAGAATCATGTGTTCTCTTTAAGCACCTGGCATCTGAATATTTACTGCAACAGTGCTAATAGTTTTTTCAGTCATGTGCCTTGGTGGAGGTAACTTTAGAGAGTATCTTATGTGTAAACTAGGAGTCTCTGTGCTTCACAGAGATGAAAATAAATATCTTGCAGTTTATGAGGTGCTGAGCTACCAAAGAAATATTGGCTGAGTAAATATTGTCATTAAAACAACCTAGGTAGGCAGCTCCGCATTTTCATCCAAGACATTTCAACTCCACTGAGTCCCGAGGGGTTTGCAACCGACTCAGCGCTCACTGCAAGTCAGGATTCAAATTATGAGCTGTGAAAAACTTGTTTACTTTAGAAATTAATCAACATTTCATTTTTCTGCATTTGAGAAGGGAAAAAAACCCAATAATAATAAAACAGAATATGAATACTTCAACTTATAATCCTTTTAGACCTGAAATCCTATAAAAAGCCCAAACAAAAACTTTTATATAATTTTCACACTGACTCCTTTGCCAAGTCCTTTCCCCCCTTTATTTTTGACATTGAATAGTTTTAATTGGCTTTGAGAAGCGGTAGAGTACTCAAAGATGTTTTCCTACTAGTCGAATGGAAACAAATATCAGGATAAAGGAGAAATTTATGACTCCCCTGAGGAATGCACAGCTCAATCATTGTATTCCTCTTTCATAGCAACCTCCTGGCTAATAAGGCATGCACATCACAGGTTCGCCTCTCCACACAGACCCTGCTCCAGATGAGTATTATTAAATGATATCTGTTTCCCAGAGCATGTGGATGAGCTGGGGTGAGAAGCAGGACAGGGGCAGTGACACAATACAGATTGAGATTTCTAGGCCTCTTGTGTCCCTCTGTTCACAAAGCATTTTTTTGTGTTACTGCTTCAGCAGTTACTCCCATGTTTGCTCATAAATTCTCTCTCTCACTGATTAGACTGTATTTTTTTACACACAATGAATGTTTTCAGTTATTTAAAATGTATATTTACTCTCAAAAATGCTGATTATGCAGTAACTACTTGATTATGAAGGCAGGCTCAGAGTTGTTCTAAGTAATACCACAGTTATCCTTAATGTTATGTGAATTAGTTTTACCTGACACATACCACACATGCCTATAAAATAGAAAAATTCAGAAGTTTTTTACAAATAGTCAAGGTATATTAGTTTTTATGACTAGTTTCCAGTTGCAAAGATTTTTTCAAAATTTTCCTGAACCCATTATGTCCTTTTTCCACAATTATACTTTAGCCAATGAAAATGAATTATAGCATTGTTTTCATAAAAAAAAAAAATTAGTCATATCTTGCCAACCATTAATTAAAAATAATCAAAATTTATGCAAATCAAAGTCTTCATTGTGTTTGACACAGCTTTACAAATCTGTTACTCAAATATGAGAACAATTAAGTGGAGTAGAACATTATTAGGATTAATATTAGAAGGACCACCTTAAACAAAAGTGAAAAGAACAATCTGTGCAGTGGAGCAAATGCTGATTACTCCAAATACTAGAGTACAAGATTATTAATTTTAAAGATAAATTTTCAAAGTCTCTTTAGAATATGTGCCTAACCTGATGGGTCTGAAAATTATTAGAACCATCCCCAAACTCCCATAAAATTAATGATAAAAAGAGAGTTATTTCATAAAAGGCCATCTGAGATAAATACACCCTCCTCCATGAAACATCTCTATATATAGAATTAATAATAACAGCTTTAAAAGGTGTTTTTTTTACACAAGAAGTCATTGCAGGGCACATGTGTGGAACTTACATCACCATCTTTTGCTGAGATCTGAGGGCCAACAGAAAGAAAAAAAAAAGGATGTAACTCATATTTCTGGAAAGCAAAGGAATTTTCTTACTGGCTTTTTTTATGGCACAGTTCAGCAGAATGTCATGATGCTAGAGGGAATTGGCAGAACAGTGAGTGGAATCCAGTCCTGAAATCCACACAGTAATAGTGGAGAAAAGCGAGATGTATTCCTTCAGACAGATAGTGCTATTTTTTTGGCATAATCTTTGTCACATCAAGGGGAAATCTAGACTCGGGTCTAGTCCCAGGCAGTTTTGTAATACAGATATTGGAGTACCCTTTAGCACACTCTTTGACAGACTAAATTATCTTCATTGAACATTGTACATTTAAGAAGATAAAAGAATGAAAGAAGAGAAAAACATTGGAGCTTTAGCATATAAAAATTATTATGCAGTCAAGTAAAACTTCATACCCTGTGCTCCTTCAAACATCTACCAGGGAAATACTAAAGCTGAAAAAACAGAAAAATGCAGCATTCAGATCTCCCTCACCCCTCTCACAATACGATGAGAGTTACAGTAAAGAACTATGAAACACTTAATTAAAAAAAAAAAAAGAAGCTATATGATTTACACTGAAAGAATGTTTCCATTATACTTTCTGTCATGCTGCTTCCTACTCTTCTTCAGTTCACTTTAGGCCAGAAAGGTTTAATTTTCTCTGTTGATACAGAAAGGGATCTAGCCTTTCAATGAATGTGCAAGGTGAATCTCCAGGGAAGCAAAGGCAATCATGCTGAGTAACACTGGTTTACTTTATTTGTAATAAATAGGAAGATCTATAATGCCAAAGGACTGTGTTAAAGTTGTGTAAATATTGAGTATGAATGATAAAAGAAGTAGAAAATATAGCTGAGTTATATTCTGAGCCTCAGTTTTTTCCAGTTGCTATAGTAATGTTTAGCACCTTTTATAGTTATTCCAGCATACTATGTCCCTGGAAAACTTGTCAGTTCAGGAAGGCTGAGAATGATGAGCCTGCCTTGGATCTGGAGATGAACCTCATTAGGTTTGAGGATTAGACACAGGTAATCAGTACAGAAACATGGAGAGGAATCCCAGGATGCTTTTAACGAGGCCACCCAGCCTAGATATTGGATTGCTCTCAGCACTCTAGAGACAGGTGATTGTAAGGCTGGTGGGTGACTCTGCTGGAGCTGCTACCCTAATAAGAGCTGTTCATTTGTAAGCCCAGGCAACCAGCTCAAAGCCTCCTACACCTCAAGGGAAGTTGCCTTGATAGTCAGAGGACAACAAAAAACAAGTACCAAAAGGTTGCACTTTGGTACCAAATCAGGTCTTTGGGCCATTTTTGCTCTGACAAGTGTGACTTGCAGAGGAATTAAAAAGGAGCAGCTCTTTGCAGCTGTTGGTCCTTTCCTTTTTTCTTTTCACTGACAACTAAACTGTCTTTCCATGCCTTTCTGGGAGGGAAGAGAGAAACGGCATCAGCACTGCCACAATTCTCCATTTTCCTACCTGGTTTGTGGTGTATGTTTTTTCATTAATAATCAATTTTTTTCGTTGATTATGTGAGAATATCAGATATTTTACGGAAGATAAGGCACATTTCAGTTTCTCTGTGCAACAGGCAAATGTCGCCCCAACTGGAATCAAACTACTGCAGACTTTGAAAGCTACAGTAATAACAAAAAGATCTTTTAGTTCTGTTGTTTTTAACTCTTTTTAATCTCATGACTGAGGTCTTACAATTTTGAACTCTCTGACATTGACCATACTTCATAGATTCATATATTTTTTTAAGTTCCTTGGCAAATAGACAGGAAGATCAGTGAAAGAAAATGCGTTTCAAAACCTCTGCTGTCAAAGCTGGCTGCAGTTCACTCCTTTCTCCAGAAACTTTAATTTTCTTTTAGAATTACTTGTGTGTGTACACAAACCTGCCTGGAGTCCTAGTAAATTTCTTGAGAAAAGCTTAACTGGGGGGAAGTAGAACCCCATAATCAGACACAATTGTTAAGTACTCAGTCACTCACAACACTGAACTTGAAAACCAATGCACCTTTACAAACTGACTTCCAAAATGTGATTTCTTGTTGCACAGACTGTTTAAAAGAGAAACCCCTTTGGCAATGAAATGCTTCCCATGTTCTGGATTCACTTAACTCTGAAGATCCTTAACACCCATTTGGAAGCGTGGATCTACACAGCTTAGGAGAGCACTGCAAGAAGATGCAGGAGGAATGAAGGATGGTCAGATATGGAAAGGTGTAGGAAGCTTAAGAACACCTGGGAGCAATACAGCTGAAGCTGGTGGAAGATGTAGGAGGAGGGGCAGAGAACTTTTTTGGATAATCAGAGTTGTCAAGGCTTTAGGATGAAAGTATCCTGTGTAGTCTGCTGCATTTGGTATAATTGTGCTGTATTGCTCTTAAATTTGTCTTAGGAATCCAGTGTATTCTGGAAGGGTGTGTATTTGTTCAGTAAACTGAATAAGGTACAGAATATCTTGTTTGACTGAAAGAAGATTTTATGTTCTGCTTAGACCTCTCCCTAGAAAAGTGGTGACAGCAAAAGTGCATTTTTTTTTCCCAAAGTAACAGTGTTTGGAAATGGGTTGTAATGATATTGACCCACTCAAGATTTAGAATCCAGTAAAGAAATTTAAAAATGCTTACTCATAGGAAAAAATGTTCTCATATAGAAAATAACATGAAGAATTATTTTTTCATTTTATTTCAGGTATATTTCAAATATATTTTTATTATAAAATTTTACTGCATCTTTTAATAGGAACTTTATAATAGAACTCCTTTATTAAATTAGGAGAAATGTCATTGTAGGTCAAAAAATACAATTCTTTCATTAAGTGGCTTGAAAATGGTTTTCATTAATTTTAGTGTGAACTGAACATCAATTGCCTCTGTGAGCCTTGCCTGGAACTTGGTTATTCTTGTCTTACAGCTTTTTCTCCTTGATTGTATTAAACTTACTTTACAATTTTCAGAGATTAGTCACCCTTTTTCAATGGTTATTATTTTCTTATTGTAACAATTATCTGAAATTTTTGGTTTTGTTGTTGCTGTTGTTTCTCTGCACGCTGGAAAAGACTTAATTACACGAGACTTTCTCCTTCTTGATGAGAATGCCAGATTTCTAGATATCAAATTGTGGCATGGTCATATTGGCTCTAGAAAAACCCTTTTCCACTGTATTAGCAATAAACTGACAGCTTTCACCTAGACCATGTTAGAGCTTTTATGCTTTTTTTCGAAACATCTGGGCTATTGGTTTAATGAGAGAGACATTGAACTTAACTGTCCTAGTAAACACAGGGTTAACCACAGGGCACTTATTTTCCTGATGATGCAGTTGACTCCCCTTTACTGAGTACTCAGGTCCATTCCAAAGAATCAATTTTTCTCATCCACTTTTCCAGTATATTGTGTTTTCTCGGTTAAGTGTAGGTACTTTTTAGTGTAAGTTCCACCATCCACCAGGCCTCACATGTTTATTTCTCTGCAGATTTACATGGGATATAGCAATGGCTCCAGGCTGTGGTTTAAGCAGTAGGATCCAGCTAGACAATGGGAATTTTCTTTTGCTTTCATGGGGTTGTTTACTCAATACCACATAAACTGCATCCAAGCAAATTCTAATTAGATGCTCTGCCAGGAAAAAAAACTGTGAGAAGCGAGGAATGGAGAACAGCTCTTTTTGTCATCTGTTTGGTCCTCAGATCTACAAAGGTAAGAGAAGTGTGACTGTGTATTTCCACCAAGAGAGTAAATAGGTGAACAAGCATGGCTCTTTCACTCAGGTTATCTTACCTAGCAAAACAGGAGGGAAGACAAGCCCAATTGCTGCTAAGCCAAATTGAAGCTCCTGTGCTGGATCTAAATCCCTAGTAATGTTATTTTAGCAACAGATTTCTTGCCACAAAATTTCTCCTATGACTAAGACATTTATTTTTTTAAATAAGAAGTCTTAACATAAATATATTTACTAAATAAGTTTTTATTTTTTGGGGTGATGCTCTTATTGTTGTTGTTTATACAGGCCTGAAATGCATTCTGGGGTGCTCAGTTCTTGCTACTTCTATTTTACATATTTTTACTACATTTAGACCTTGATGACTGTTTGAAAGAGCTGTTTATGTTCCAAACCTCCCTTTCCTCTTTTTCCCCAGGACTTACAATGGCAGCTGCTACTCTGCATTGCTTTTTCCATGGGTTCACATTTTTACTGCCACCCCAGCCAATGTTGCTGCCATGGATAGCTGTCATTTGGCTCTTGGCATTTTGTAATGACCAGGTTTGGGATGTTGTGTGAGCCAGAGGATCACCAGCTGAGAGCCAGTTGGGCTTTGTCTCAAAGGCAGTTTGTCACCTGTGAAATACTGCAGCTTCCTCTTCCATCCTAATTTACCAGTACCTCACACATGAGTATTGTTTGTCACCCAAAGGAAGACAGGGTATGCTGAGCTTGCTTCAGCCAGTTCCTCTGCCACAGCACAAAGGGAATGGCTAAAATGAGGGGAAGCTGTATGAGAAGCAGCTGAGGTCACTTGGTCTGTTCAGCCTGGAAAAGAGAAGACTGAGGGGAGAGCTCATTGCAGTTTTCAAAATCCTCATTTTGGGTAGAGGAGGGGCAGGCACTGATCTCTTCTCTGTGATGACCACTGACAAGAGAACCCAAGGGAATGGCCTGAAGCACTGACAGGAGAGGGTTAGGTGGGATATCAGGAAAATCTTCACCCAGAGGATGGTTGGGCACTGGAACTGGCTCCTCAGGGAAATGGTCACGGCACCAGCCTGACAGAGTTCAAGAAGCATTTGGATAATGCTCTCAGGCACGTGGGGTGATTCTTGTGGCTGTCCTGTACAGGGCCAAGAGCTGGACTTTGATAGTCCCTGTGAGTCCCTCCCAATTCAGGATATTCTGTGATTCTCTGATTCTATTAACAGTTATCTCCTTTTTATTTTTTTTTTATTACTCCAGAATTAATATTAGTAAGTGCTGTTCAGCAATGGGAAAATAAGTGGTTAAAACTCCATTTCTGGTGCAGTAGTGTCAGTGCAGTATTGACATTCTGGGCTGGTGCAGAAGATCAGCCTCTGAGGCTGGCATAGCTGCAAAACAAATGTCTCATATTGACAGACAGGCTACGACTGAGATTACCCCGAGGATGGCAGCTGAGAACATCCAATGTCAACATGCTACAGTGGTCCAAAATTATTTACTTTATAGCTTGCCCCATTCTTCAGACAATCCTATTGTACTTCTGTCCCATTTTTGTTGTCACAAGCAGCCTCTTGACTAAAGTTTAAGCCTTTGGTAATGAATTGGTTTCTCACATGTGTTTGTGCAACTGACTCACTCTACAGTGAGGTTTTACATTATTCTGCAATGTGACAAATATGTTAATATATGCAGAACAATGATTCTAATTCTGGCAGACATTTGCTGATCTCACAACGTCAATAGAGACAATTTTTTTCATGCTATAAAGTACTCTGATATGACTATAATACTACAGCTCACTGAATTTGCTTTAAATTGACTCAGCCTACTGATCAAAACCCAAAGAACTGCTCCCTTTGCTTTCCTGTAGCAGTAATTTAAGAAATCAAAATACCATTAAGTTCAATGAGGCATGATTAACACTCAAACACACAGAAGTGAGAAGTCCATAAAAATGTGATCTTGCACTTACTTATTATGTCTCACAGGTATTTAGGTGGTTTGGAGAAAATTATTTGTGAGCCAGAAACCGGTCAGCTTTTATCTTTTCTAAAAAAAAATCTCCAGCTGATATGCTATTTTGCAGCCAAATACTGCACTCACATATAGTAGCAGTAAAACTGTTGCTGAGATTTTCTATTTATGGCCATATATGTTTATCATGCCAAGCATAATTTAAATCCTTTCATTTTGCATATTTAAGGCAAAATCAAGTTGACAAAGCTGATGGAAAAAATCCTCAATCAAATTGTGTTTCTATGTTGGTAGAATAGCCCTCGAGGAGACAGAATGTTCCCAGAAGATGCTAAAACAAACATGCAAACAGAACTCTAAAATAGGACCAAGGCAAGAGTTCAAGTGTTTTATTTTCTTTCTGAGACAGGCAGCTTAACTGTTTGCTCCAAAGATACAGATCAAATAAATCTGGAAAGTTACATTGCCTTGCTGAATCGCTGTCTGAAAGGTTATTTTAAAGATGTTGGAACACAAGCCTGAGGTCCCATTCAGCGTAAGGTTTTCACTGTATGGATGAATGGCAAGGATAAGCCTTATGCATCAGTAGAAATTAACTACAAAAGTTTAACCATAGAAGAAAGCAATGTCCATATTAGTGGGTACCAAATGGTGCATTATCAATGGTGTTATGGAAATTTTTTAATATAAAAAGGCATATATATGGTGTTAGATGATGCTGGCTGATTTAGCTTTTCAGCACTGTGCTGAACTCTACATAGTGCATATGTGTATATATATATATATATATATACACACATCAGAATGCCTTGTAATGAGAGACTGTAGATTATGTTCAGCACCGAAGCAGTTTTCATGGTCTTATTTAGAGATCATACATAAACAAGCAATTTTAAGCCTTTGAATTTCAGTGTATGTCTGTACCAAATGGCACCTGACAAGCTTCACCAACATCTATGGGAGCAATATATTTCAAAATATATGGGAATGTAATGCATTGGCCTGTAAGGTCTAATACCATCTGCCAAAGAGGGTCATCAGGCAGCTGCTGCATGTTCACCCTTGCTGTGTGTGAACAAATGTACATGTGCAATGGTTATTCTGGGTCAGAGTCAGGCTGTCTGGCAGTGAACTGAAAGCAGCAGGGCTGGCCACACAAAAGGCATTTCTTTATACCTGGGCCTGTTCTCAGCTTGCTGGGGGCCATGTACAGCTCCTGCCTCTCTCAGTGGATTGTCATGAAAGAATCAGCCACAAGCTGACCTAATTAAATGTCAGTGGTGGGAGGCTGCTGCCTCTGAGGTGTATCTGGAATGAGCTACTGGAGGAAATGATTAATCCCGTCTGTAAGCAGAATGTTGTGTGAGAGTCATTGGTTTGTCAAAGCTTTCCTATAGCAACTTGAGTTTGAGAAACAGTAGAGGGCATAAAGGGAAGGTTCTGGAAACACTGGTTAAAGTTACATTTTCTTCTATGATTTCTTCCATAGACTATTGATTCCATTTCATGACATCGCATTTTTTTTCTTTATGTAGAGGGAAGGAATTGAAAGAATTTTTCCAAGCTGTGCCAAGGGTCTTAATTTCTAGTGTCTATTTCAAAAATCAGAATGGGATAGAGACCCATTCCTTAGCTTGGTCTCTCTTGAACTGGGAATCCCAAAACTGGGCACAGGGCTGTGGTTGTAGCATCACCAGTGCTGAAGGGAGGGCAAACATCACATCCCTTACCCTGCTAGCTGTGTTCTTCCTATTGCAGGCAAGATGTGTTTGGCCTCCCATTCTGCACATGCATATTGATGGCTCATGCTCAGCTTGATGTCTGCCAGGCCCCCAAATATTTTTCTACAAACCACAGCTTGGACTCCAGCCTGTGCTGGTGCATGGGATTGTTTTGGTCTGTTCTGAATTCCCACTGTTTGATTTCATCAGGTTCCTGTTGGCCCACGTCCCCAGCTCCTGTGGGCTCTCAACATGGCAATCCAGCCCTTTAGCATGGGAATGACTCCCTACAATTGGATGTGGTCCAGAGCTTCCTGGGGTATTTTCTCTCTTGTTATTTGGGTAATTATCAAAGTTATCCAATATCAGTTCTAGTAAGTGTGCCAAAATGTGTCTAATGGTTAAATGAACTGTATTTTAACATGTTGCTTTATCACCACTGTGCTTCTAAAGGTTTTGGTTTTATCTTCCTTACTGATGTTTTTTATGAAGGTAAGACTTGTTTCACTCCAGTATAAAGAATTGCAGTTGTGTGCCATTTCCCCCTGCTTCCCAACTGCCCATGACTGTAAAAACATCAATCATTTCATTTAGCTGCTATTCTGTACCTTTAAAATGTGGTTAATGTTTCTAAAGCACTGTGAAGTGCTTTAGTGAAAAACTGCCAAATATCATTAAATAAAGATTTGTGCTTCTGGAATCTAAAAATAAAAGCCTAATGTTTCAGATATGAAAAAATGGAAAATCACAGTTAAATAATTTTATAACTCCAATTCTAAATGCATCAAAAGCCTCAATCTTCTCTCTTATGAAGGTCCGAATAAAGAATTTTCTCTCCTATCCTGGGTGTTAAACTGATTTCACGAGCATTTGCTGCTGCTGATCTTCAAAAACAACCCCAGACCAGCAAGCCAGTACTGACGGGCCTAATGTAGAAATTCTCTTGATCCTGAGTAGTTCTCATCACATGGCCACAAATCCACAGCTTTTGAAGATAATCTCAAACTGTATTTTTTCCTTTACAAGGAGAAGAGACAACTAGATCTTAGATGTGCTGACATTCTGTCAGTGAGGGTTCATCTTTGAAGAGATGTACTCCTAGTCAGTATTAGCAAGACCTTACCTTCAGGCAAAGCCAGAACTCCTGACTCAGGATAGATTTATCTTTGGTTTTCTCATTAGAGATGGTGACTGTTACTCACCAAGTACTATTGGTACCTATGATGAACCACTGGCTTGACTGACAGTTATACTGTAGTTTTTCTCCTTCACACAATGTCATGCAGCAAACATGTCATGGGATTGTACTGAAGGATTAGAGATGGTCTTGGGCTGATGGACTTTCTCTGACAGGATTTTTGCCAAGGAACACTAAGCAGCTACATTTCGTGACAGATGACTTTCAATCAAAGGTAGAAATGGCAAAAGTATGTTACACTGAACTTCTTGTTTCCAAGGAAGTGGGAATGTGTTTTACAATGAACTTAATGATGAACTTAGTGAGAGTTTCTTGCAGTTGTCTGAATTTAAATGATGGGCTCTATGAAGAGCCCTTTGTGAGAAATACCAGTGCTAAGCTGTCTGACACATGAATTACAGATTCCTGTGGTGGGAAAGAAAAGTACTGCACTGCAGGTGATGTTTAACCAATTCTGATAGACCATCCTTTCAACAACTTTCTTTAGAAAGTTTTGCATTTGTGCAGGATAATGGCAAATGAGCTGCATTTCTGCTTCTTCATGCTGAAAGTTGAGTTTCCGGTCATTCCAGAGGGCTGAGCGTAAAACGCCCTTGCTCTGGTTTTTCATTAAACCTGTCAGAACTGCCAGCTCTCTTTCACGACCAGACAGCATAGGTTTTTGAGTTCACTGGAGAATGCACTCTGGAAGGCTTGTTCAGCACCTGTCTGGTGTGCAGGACAGTGGGGGGCTGCTGTGTGACCGGGTCAGGGTGGGTGTGCTCACCCCTGAGCCATCTCGTGTGGCTGGCACATGCTGTGTGACAGCCTGCATCTGTCACTGCAGTGCTAAATAATTTATCATACACCTGTTTGAACACAGCAGAGGATGGATTGCCAAGGTGGATTAAAAGGAGCTGTCCTACTAACTTTCATGCTTCCCTGGGTGCTGTGTAACAACAGAGAAGCTGTGCAAGCTGCTTGTGTCCTGAGAGCCTTTCTTATGTGCCGTGAGGTAAGGCAGGCTTATTGTTGCCTGACTGAGATCTTCCATATGGGAATGAGAAAACCAGCCCTTCTAAATTGTGTGAGTGTAAAGCCCACTTTCTTGCCTTTTCCCAAGTCACATAAGACTGTGTTTATAACTGTGAGTGTGGCCAAACTGTCTTTAAAATTTTATCTTTTTTGCACTGGACAGGACTAAAAAAAATTGAAGAACGTGCTTTTCATGGGTTCCCCTGAACAAAGAAAACCCCCTTGTTTGTTTATGAAGACTATGGGACAAGTAAGAAATAAATATGCACACACATTTACCTGTTTCTCCAGTTAACAAGATAAGGAAATCTGTGTGGTAACACAAAATGTTTTCATCAAGTGAAAATAATCTGAGCTAGCATGGATTATAATAATAGGCTTTTATACAGTCTCTACTATATGTGGCCTAAGTGACAGAAATACTAAGTATGCTGAAAATATTTAAATTATTTATGAGGAGAAATGCATTTAAAATTGTCATGGCACTTTATTAACTTTTCACCCAAGTAGGGACTGTTGTGGTTTTTTTTTGCTAAAGATTACTGGTTCATATGGAAAGTTTTTAGATTTGACATCATCTTTCCATGACTAAATTACTGCATAATTTTTGAATAAGAAAGTTCTGCTGTCAATACTGATTGATGCATTACTATTATTTTCCTATATTTCATTTGCTTCCTTTCACTTTGCTGTTACTATGCTTGTCATTCTTAGAACATGTTCTGCATGTTTAATATTTGATATTCAGAGAAATTACACATATGCTTCTGGATCAGTACTTAAAAGCATTATTCTCATAAATAAACTTGTAGCTAGCTGCATCAGACTTATTTATTTATCTTCTGTCTCATTCTGATAGCAGTTGCTGCAATTTTTTTTTTCATTAATACACGCTTCTTTTGTTGCTTTCACAGCACCTTTGTATTTGGGAAGTTTTCATCCAGCTATTGCTAGTCCCTTTAGTATCCAACAGGGACTTTTACTTAAGACAGTCTCTTTTATCCAATCATTCAACAGAGTAAAATAATCCTTTTTAACCCAGCAATTCCTCCTGGAATAGACCAATTGAGAGTTATTCTTGAGAGTTTTCATTCTACATAATTTTAAAATTCCCATCTGACTGCCAAGAATGAGAAGCAGAAAGTACATACATTTGAAAGGTTTCCCAGTTGCCTGATAAAATGTATGATTCTCCACTTCCAGAGTGCACATGGGAATTTGGTCTAAAAGGAGCTCTCAGGTCCTTTTGTCATAGGTAAATGATGACAACCTTCTACCCCTGTCAAGGGACACACCACCCCTTGTCATGTCATTGTCCCAGCCTCTGGGAGTCCAGCAGCATCTCTGTAAACTCCCTTCTCCACTGCTGCTCAGGAGAGAGACTGTTCCCATCAGGACCAGTACTTGAAATCGTGGTGTTATTGAGAGTATCTATGAATCAGCTAAATTTTTGCTTCCCATGTTTACTGTTCTGAGAAAATAAAGTTAATTGCTCAGAGTATTGCAGAAAATAGTCCTGGATAACCATGGCTGTGTGTGACCAAACTGAAATTGTTTCTATGTTCTTTTTGGAGAGGAATTCTCAGCTTCATCCATATGATGATGTCCATGTGCAGCCTTGAGAGGAGAGAAGCTGAAAATGTCCTCACCCTATTGTATAAATGTCTGAAGAAGTAGCCTTTCCTCTGGAAAACTGCATCCCAACTAATCCATGTCTGATTCTTGGGGCTGGTAGATACAGTCACATAGAGACTTCTCATCAGCTGGAATTGGATACTTCAGATTTCCCAGCTGAGCAACGTGATTACATATGGTAGAGGTCTTCTCATATTGTGTATGGTAGAATGCTTAATTAATCTATGTAATAGGAAATTTTCTTTGGCAAGAAATATGATGCTTGTCTTGATTTCAGAAAGTACAAATAACCAGTGCTCAGGACAGGACAGTTTCTTAAGGAAGTTCAAATCCTTAATTAAAATTGGACAGAGAATTTTTCACATTCATGGTGACCATGCTTGCTGGGACTCTCAGCACTGCTTCCTGAGGGGCTCCATGCTGACATGAAAGAAATTTTTCTTTTATGTTGTCAGTTATGTTTCTGAGTCAAAATCAAGTGAAGCACCTGAACTCTTCAAAGAATAGGTTCAGGGTTCTTTAATATAGGAAAACATTACATTTTTCCTGTGTTTTGTTTTGTGAAAGGTAAGATGGTTTTGACTGAAATCTTTGGAGAATGAAAAGGAAAAATGTGAAGAAGAAAGCAGGAAGCAGCCTGAGAAAATCTGGCACAGGGCTCAAGCACAAAGCATCTAACTTTGACAGTGTTTTATGGGCAAGTGTAAACATACCCTGAATCAAAGATCCTGGTAACCAAAAACAGCCATTGCTCCCCCAGTTGACTGGGGATGGGGGGATTTACTTTCCAATGAGTTAAGATTTCAATAAGAATTCTGTAGCAATTAAAAAAGAATCAAACTAACAGGGAGTAAGATGGCTATTGTGAGAAATTCTTCATATTAGTGGCCTTTTACGGTCATCTGCATGCATAGCCATAAATTTCTACTCAGATTGCTGTCCTTCCAATGAAAATGTTTGACTAAGAGTTTGATTTGTTTTTTTATAAGTAAAGAGCTTGTTCTCAAGAAATAAGTCGACATTTTTTTTTCCTTTGGGAAATAAGAACAACAAAAAATGTCACACAGCACAACTGGATAAACTGTTTGTATTACCTTACACCGAACATTTATTTTTTTTTAATCTAGGCAAGATGGGCTTGGATGGAATAGATTTTATTTATTTATTTGATACTTAGTCTAGCAAAAGCTATTCCAAAATCCAAGGTGAAAACAGAGATGCTAAATGAGGACTTTTATCTAGAACAATGTGGATACACTCACCTGAAGTATCTCTTTGCAATGAAAGTACTCTAAGCTGAGCACTGGGGCTTAAATGTGAGCAATTATCTAAGGCTGGTGTGATTTTTTAATACCTCAAGCTGGGCCTATTCTTTATTGAATAAGTCACCCATGAGATTCTTGAGGTTGAGTCATTGTGCCAGACTGAGAACCTTTTGCAGTGGTCTGTTCTCCTGGTCACAAGTGGACATGATGAGAATGCCCTTGAGGACTATTAGGACATAAGGTGCTGGGTGTGAGCTAACAAGTGACTTGAGAGAGCACTGAGATACAGGAGGGAAACATCTCAACCCCCAAAAACTTGTTCAGTTGTTCTTGATTTTGTTAGGTAATCTTCTGCCTGACATTTCCTGAAATATCTGAGGCCATGCTCCTTTTCTTGCTCTGGAAGTGATCTTATCTGAGTAGTTTGGTACCCTTGTATCTGTGCCCAGGCTACAGAAAGGAGCTGAGTGGGGTTTTTTTTGTTTGTTATAATGTGATTTGTTCTCAAAGTCTCACATAAACTATGCATGAAAGGGATTAATGGCTCCTTTTTTCAGGGATGAGGTGGTAGTGCAGCTTCTTATATTCAATAATTTGCAATTCAGTTGGTGCTATGAAAAATCTGCAGTGAATCAGGTGAGTGACTACAGTCTTGGATATCTTACTGGAGAGGACAGTAAAAGGTGTACAGCAGAGGCTCAAGTTAATAAAGCAAGATATTGAATTGTATTCAAGACAGAGATAAGGTTTATTAGCTTGGATATAATGTTGTGCGGTGGTTCATCTGACATGGAATTAGTTTACACTGAGAAAATCTAGGTTCTTATGTGCACTGTGCAGGTCTGTGTGACTGTGCTTATGTCCGGCCTCATCTTCAAGGAACCCCAGTAAGGATTTGGACAAAAAATGTCAATAGAAATGTTAGAAAGCCTATAGAAATGATTAAGTGGGCACTCTTGGACAGAGAACTAAGAGAAGCCTGATGATCCAGGCCAAAGCTGATATCTCTAGATCCTCCACTGCAGCTGTGTACTGCCTTTTGATAACATACCTGTGTTATGTCCCTGAGTGCAGCCATGTCTGTCCTACAAACCACTTAATCTCTTGTATTGAACTTGTACCTGGTACTTCTGATTAAAATAATGGTACTTTTGAATACAATGAACTGAAACTTTGTGGTTACAATCTATAACCATGCTGGGTGTTTAGTACTTTGGTTTAAATTGCCAAGTTTCCCATGTCAGTCAATTCAAGCTTTGGCAGTTCCAGGATGAACAAGCATGCATGCACATACACATGTTTTCTTTGAGATGTTATTAACAAGAATGTAGATGATTTATTGCAGTTTTCCTGCTTGATCGGTAAACAAGTTTGCTCTGGCTATACATATGGATCCCATCCAACTTTTTTTGTTTACAGAAATGGTCTCTCAGCTTCCACTTAGGCAATCATTTAATATTACTTTCCTTCACCTATTGTTATCTGTCATTGTATAAAAATCACTGTTTTTTTACTTCCTAAAACACAATTCACTGCTCTACACCCATTCTATGGAATCAAGTGAGATTCATAAAACCTTGGAGCAGGTGCTGAAACTGCCAGTCAATTCATCGGGATGTGAACATGTAACACACACAGACACTGCCCCTGGCAGCCCTTCTTGTGACAGATTTGAAACCACAAGTTCAGAATTCCCTGCAAAACCTTACTGCCCCCTTCCTAAAGCTCCTCTGGTAGCACTGAGCCATGGTCAGCATGGAGAAAACCCGGTACCTGTCCACTGGTAGAGAACAGGAACCAGCTGAACTTGCATGTGCTGAGATACTTCAGAAAAACAGTGATGTGACACCTACTGCACTGACATGGCCAGGCTGTGTCCCAGCTCTTCGCCAGTCTCGGCTCACAGGTTTTCTCTCTGGAGAACTAAGGCACAAGGACAGAGAATTAAAAATGTCTGGGTTCCATGACAGACATAAGCCATGACTTTGGAGTGCATGCCTTTGTTTGTGAAATGCAGAAGTGGTCCTTGGTTCCAACATTACTGCTCTGTGTTGCCTGCTACAACCTCTACCAAAAACTAGCCCGGATTTTAAAAATCTGGGAAAAGGCTGGTACTTCGCTCTCATAATATGACCTTGCCTCAGAGTAAAAAATGTGACATTCAGAAGTATTGATAGAGAAGGGTCACTAGATAACAATACCTCAGGGCTTGTCTTTGTATTTTAAGCATGTTTGTCTCGAGGAGTTCTCTGACAATTAGGCAGTGGTTGAAGAACTTAAACTTTAGCCTGAAATATTGAGGGAGGTAATAGGACACTTATTCACTCTTAGTTAATCCCAAAGCCTCCCTCTTGGTCCCCTGGGATAACTACAAGTTAACTACAGCAGAGATGTGACCAGGGCATTAGAGACATCTCTTCACCTCAGGGCAATTTAGCTTGATTGTAGCAAAAGCAATGCGATTATCTTAGAACTGGGCTGCTACATACACAGGGAAGAACTAGATGTATTTTAAAATTAAACAGTATAATGTTAAAGAAAAAACATATGACATTAAAAATTTTACTTAAAAATAAATCTCTCAAATTTTCCATCCTCTGAAGTGTATTAAAGAAAATTGAATTGTGCTGGAATCTATATCCTGGTCATCCTGCAGTAAATCCAATGTTAGCAACACAGACTGAGGTTGATCATCAGGTTCATTTTTTCCCATTGTTTTTCTATACAAGGCAACCATGTTCCGTATGACATTTACCCCACAGATCAGGCATCCCTTCAAAACTATCCACATGGCTGTTTCCCAATTTGTGCTGGAAAGAGGTTCTTCTGGAGCATCACTGCTTAGCAGCAGATATCACCTTCTAATTTCCAGTTTCCATGCTGAGGAGTTTAGTTGCTTTTGTTCTTGAACCAAATGTAGTGTCTTTGCTGTAGTAGCCACCTATCCCCTTCATGATCGGTAGTTCCAGGGTTTCATCTACAAAAAGTGTAAAAGACCCAAGCTGTGCAGAGTTCCCTTGGATTTGTGTGATCAGGTTTTGATATCAAGGGGCTCCAGGAGGGCCTTCTGGGAGAAGCTGCCAGAAATTTCCCCTGTCTGACTGAGCCAGTGCCAGGTGACTGCAGGATGGACCCACTGCTGGCCACAGCTGAGCCCATCTGTGATGGTGGTAGAGCCTCTGGGATAACAGTTTGGGAAAGGATGGGGAGGGAAGGAAGGAGAACACATGAGAGAAAACAGATCTGCAACGTCAGTGAAGTTGGAGCAGGAGGAGGTGCTCCAGGTTCCAGAGCAGATTCCCCTGCAACACATGGAGGTCTGTGGTGGAACTGATATCAGCCTTGGGCCCCCAGAGAACCCCATGCCAGAGACATGGTGCCCGAAGGAGACTGTGACTGGGCAGGACCTGTGTACCCATGGAGAGAGGAGGCCACACTGGAACAGGTTGTCTGGCAGGACTTGTGACCCCATGGGGGACCCACTGGAGCTGCCTGTTCCTGAAGGGATGCACTTCATGTAAGGGATCCCACACAAGAACAGTGTTTGAAGAGCAATGGCCTGTGGGAGGCACTCAAATTGGTGAAGTCATGGAGGATTGTTTCCCGTGGGAGAGCGCCCATGCAGGAGCAGGGGAGGAATGTGAGGAGTCCTCCTGCTGAGGAGGAAGGAGCAACAGAGACAATGTGCGATGAACTGACCACTGCCCCCATTTCCTGTTCCCCTGTACCACTGTGGGAAAAGCAGGTAGAGAATTCAGGAGTAAAGTTAAGCCCAAAAAGAATGGAGGGATGGAGAAAAGGTGTTTTTAAAATGTCATTTTATTTCTCATTATTCACTCTGATATGGTTGGTAATAAATTATTTTTCCCTAAGTCAAGACTGTTTTCCCTGTCACAGTAATTGCTGAGAGATGTCTCTCTTTCCATATCTACATCCACGATCCTTTTGTAGTGTTTCTTCTCCCCTGTCCAGCTGCAGAGGGGAATGATAGAAGGCTTTTTGCAGGCAGCCAGGGTCAGCCCACCACAAGAGTATAACTGTATTATATTTAGACATTGGTATCTGGTGACAGAGACTAGAAAATAGCAATATGCTATCTAATATAACTTTTATTCAGACTATTTATAGCAATCACATTTATTTCTTAGTATTTTTCTGAAATGAAAATGCTCCGTGTCAGATTTGACTGTAGTGTATTTACTGCAGAAGAAATAAATAATTCAGTTGGTATTTCTAAAAATACAATTAGTTGATGAGTCAGAGAAGAATTTCATTTTCATAAATGTTAAGGCAGGAAGACTGGGATTATCATGATCAGTGTGTCTGACCTGTGACTCTGTTATGTCTTAGGAGGCTGTCTGATAATTCCAGCTTCAATTTGTAATTAGGATGTGTGATTCTTCAGAGGAGATTTAATAAAAAGCCCAAAGCACATTCTTGAAATGTGTTGAATGTTGTTTCACACAAACAAACAAAAGGTACACCCCACAGACAAGCCTGAATATGGTGATTCATCATTTTAATTAAAAAATTTAAGACCATTAACATTTAGTGATGTCTGATAACTCAGTGCAAATTTTTAGAACATCATACATAACTACCATGTCTGTGTGCTTGTATAGAGATATATATATATTTATACATATAAGGCAATGAAACATATTTCTGTTTAGGGGAATTTAAGCCTTACCAAGAACCTCTGTCAGCCATGGGAGATGTGTAAATAGAAAAGGAAGCAGCTGGGATAAAATGAAAAATATAAACTAATCAAACTCTAGACTGCAATAAAAGCTGCCATGAAAGAAGAAAATGAAAACCAAAAATTAACACCCCATAGAGCAAAAGATCAATGTTTTATTGACTGTCAACAGACTGCTATGCACTTGTTGGTCAGTCATTATCTGAACTGATTTTATGCCACTGCATTTCAGCCCTGGTTTAGCCATGCACATATATTCATTACTTTTTCACTTTTCTACCCAAAGTAATTGCTGTACTCAATATGAATAAAGTCTACTCAAGTCAGCCAAGTAAGTCTATGCACACAAGGTCAGAGTCTAAGAAGAATGACTTAAAGACATGTGAGATGAGGACTCAAACTCTGCTGAACAGTGCAGAACTTGCCATTCCTAACAGCACTGCTTTGCTCACAACAGTACCTGAACCAGGCCCACTGTAACACACAGAATGGAAGAAGAAAGGTGATAGATGTTTGTAACTCAGCTCCAGATTACTTTAATAGTAGACATTTGAGTGTTGGAACTCAGCAAGTATATAGAAAGGCTACCTAGAAACCAAGACCCTGTACTGCAAGCAAGAGCTGCTTGGCTTGGAATGAATGACAACATTACTAATTCTTGACATGCTGTTAAAAAACACATGTGGCTAATGGTGAAATGAATCAGGAATTGGTTCTGGAGAGTTTATATCCTGCTGTTTCCAAGTAGGAATCTACAAGGAGAGGGATTAACTGTGAATCAAAGGCCAAGCAGGTAAGGCCCTAAATGAGGCTTCAATTGCAGGCAAAGTAGTTTTGAATGGAGAAAAGTACAAGGTTAAAGTGGCCAGTATGAGTTGGCTCTTGTGTCAGCTAATACACACATATATATATATTAGGCCTGTATTTGAAGGTTAGGCAAACAGTGGAAAAAGAGGCATTTTAGGCATATTAGTTATGGGAAAATGCAAGTCAGCACTATTCGATCTTGGGCAAGCCTTACCTCTTGCAGTAGCTGAAAATATGGGTTTATTTTATGTTCTAGAGCAGCTATGCCTAAAAAAATTAAGTACAGTTACCCAGTTTTGGGAAAGGACCTGTACTGTAGAGTTTTGGGTGACTTCTTTGGGTAGCAATCCCAGTAAGGGAAGGAAAGTGACCTCTTTTCCATTGAGTTGGCCCTTGGAATAGGCCTCTCTGACTCTGCGGTCCTCAGCATGAAAGCATCTCCTACTCACAATTTCTGCCAGCATCTCTTTTGTCTGAAGTATGGAAGAATACAATATTTACAAGGTGTTCTCTTCAATGTCATGATCCAATAGAAAAATGCTTCTGTCCAGCTTTCCATGCCAAGATCTGCCTCTGTGGATCAGTCCTAATGCCTCATCATTATTCATATGCCAAACAGACTTTTCACAATCCTCCTTGGTTCAGAGGCAATAAAAGATAAATTTTTAAGCTTCTAACAGCAGAGTGCAGTGTGTTACAAGGAAAACATATTGGAGTTAGACTTAAAATATATACAAAATTTTTCTGCATTGTTTTATTAATCAGTATGGAGCAGTTGTTTCATTTTTGTATATAAGCAGCTGAGAGTTATGACAGAGTTAAACTGCTGTTGGGAAGTTACTTGAATGACTAAATAACTGCAGTACCTTTTATCTAGTTTTCTTACAGCAGAGCAATGAACTACATTGTTACAGAGTGAGAATAATGCAGCTTTCCGCGGAACTAGGAAGCAGAGCCACATTTGTGGCAAAGGATGTTGTCCTGCTGAGTGAGGAATTCCTGGCCCACCAGGGAGACGAAGCATTTTGCACAGTTAAAGCATTCCCTGTGCCACTGACGCTCCTCAAATGAGATGTACTTGGCACCTCCAAGAGCTGAAAGAGATTGTGAGAAAAAAGAAAATTTGAATCCAATATTTCTGGTCATGGTTCAGTAATGCAACAGGTGACTTTCTGATGTGTGATCAAGTTGTTATTTATATAGCGAATGGCAAAATTAACAAAAAATCCATAGTGTGAAGTATTCTTTTTTTTGGCTGAATTGAAAAATAACTTTAAAATGTAAGCAGCGGGAAATATTTCAAGCAAAGCCACAAATCGCTTGCTTGCATATCCCAGTATGAGAGCTGAACACAATGGGTTTATCAGAATGTCCATTCAGGTTTGCTGATCTTCCCAAAAAACTCTCATGAAATTTATTTAAGAGAGTTTAAATAGTTTTGATGTTTTTACTTGCTGTTGTTTTGTAGTTTGTGTTTTGTAAAATCATGCACATGTGATTGGGTATTCATCAATTTCTTTGCCCACTGACATAAGCAGCATGCATCTGTAAGAACCAGGCAGTACTTTTCAGCAGTTGACTCCACACATAATAGGATTAAAATGCGGAACACCAGCAAATGCTCTCAGAAAACTTCAGCTATCATAGACCAGTGACATACATGTCTAATTGTAAGTCATTTATAAGTATACAAGGATGCATAATATAGAGTTCTGTTGTATTTGGCAAGCTTTCTAATTTGACAGGTGTGCCTTACCAGCAGGCAGTTAATCTGTGTTCAGTTTGATCATATTTGCATTTAAAAACAAAACTAAAGAAATTACAGAGGGACATGTGTACTGTCCTGGAAAGAGCAAAAAAAGCCATGCTTTATTATATTCTGAAGGAGGAATTTTACTACAGAAAACACTACATAAAACAATGGAAGGATTCCTTTGGGCTCATAAAACAAATCCTCATGGGTTAGGGAACATGTGTGATCAGTATGTCTAGCAAGACACAGGACACATAGACATTGCCTTTTTGGTAGTTAATTCCTTCAGTCTTTCATTATTATGGGAGTATTTTTAAAGTTTTTTTTTTCTGAAGTTAAATTCTTCTTTGAGAGGAGACTGATTATTCATTTCTGCCTGGTCCCCTCTAAAAGATGAGACTCACCTGTAATAGGTTTCTTGCAAGCAGCACACTTCTCAGCATAAAATTTGCTGAAACAGTCTACACAGTATGGGTACTCATCTTTGGAAATGAATCTTTGCCCAGACAGCTGAGTTTTACACCCAGCACACACGAAGCATTCTTTATGCCAAGGCTGGTCATGGTAGGTCACCCCTCCAGAAGTTATAACCTAATGTATTGACAAACAAGAAGAGCAAAGAAACCAAAGTGTGAATCATGAAGGATCATCCAATCCTTCATAAGTACTAAAATTTGTTTCCTCTCTTTCCACATGCACAAGAGGAGAGAGCGTGGTCACATCAACTTTTTTTCATCTGGATTATTCATTTAATTAATCTGCCGTTGAATTCCACATGCAACTGGTTTGTTTTTCTCAACTTTCTATCACACTATAACCTTATAATTTGTAATAAATATGTTCTCTCTTAATGAAGTTTTTCTATTATACTGTAGATAAATGTTAAGAACCAGCCATGCTCTCAGAAGAGAAATTCTCAGTGATAAGCAGTGGGCGAGAGAACTGATGCTGAGATAATAGTTAATCTCCAACCAATATTTTGCTGTCTCTCAACTGCAACAATATTTTAAATAGGAAGAAAGACATTAAAGAAACAGAAGTAAAACAAAAAGGAGATCTACACAGTCAGGAGAAGAAAAAATCATGTCTATCAGTGTCATCAACTTCCGTTTGCCAGCAACACACTCACAGCTCTGCACTGGTTATTTCTGAAGAGGGAAATCTCCTGTTGTTCTGTGGCTCCCATATGTATAGTAAATAGCTGGTTTCACAGAATTTGTGAGAGACTGTACAGAGAAATTTCTAAAAAGATAAAGATGAGCTTTAAGATAGTGCTTCTACTCTCAAGTCACATGCATGAATGTGTCAAGTCACAGGGAATGAATGAATGAATGAATGAATGAATGAATGAATGCATGCTGTAGGAACAGCAGGAGAAAAAGTTGAAGAAACTTAGGGAAAAAACAGTGGTATCATCAAGTTTTCCTGGGGAACACAGTTTCAGGAAAATAAAGAATGATACTGGGTCATGTCAAGCAATAAAGAGATTTAAATTGTTCCTGAACCCCTTAACATTCCAGTTTTGGGCTTCTTTGTGGTTATGCTTGCTTTTACATTGAAATCTAAAAGTCGCTGACAGAAATTCAAGATTCAGTTTGGCAATTCAAACATTTTGGGCTCAATTCTCATGTATGGGAATTGATGTAAGCTTCAGAAGTAAAATGGTTTTAGCTATTATATCGGGGCACTCTTTGCATTCCTAGAATTTTTAAGAAGCAAATCTTGATTATTTAATGTAGGAATTGCTAACATCAATGCCTCTGATAAATATTGAGCATGAATTCTGTAATTGTAGTGTGTTCATTCAATGCTAATTAAAGACTAGATGTAGAGACGGAAATATAAAAAATTACTTTCTAAAGTTTAACTACTGAAGAATAAGAAAAGGCAGCAGTTTACAGGAATGATTACATAACTACATAATTAATTTGATGGAGTGAAAGAAAAAGATGCTTCCAGAGTGATGCAGGTACCAAAGAATAAGTAAAATTCTGCCATAAAAACCAGCTTATAGCATTTCCCTAGAGAATAGTATCACACTGGAATAGTATAGTGCTTAGAGAATTTTCATCAACCAGAGACAATCTTAAAACATGAGTAATTGAAGGAGGGAAAAAATTATTTATCTGTACTTGGAGGAAAAAAGAAATCAAATCAAGCTTTCTGATACCCACAGGAGTAGCATCATATATTGAATCAATGGGAATCCTGACTAGTGTTATCAGAATTGAATGTTACTTGATCTGCTAATTGCCTGGTACATTCCAAGAAAAAATAGCCAAGATTGGATGCTTTGCTCAGTTTAGGAGGCTAATTATGCATATGAATAGATCTGAAAAATGACAGAAAGAGAAGCATGTTTACCAGGGGAAATCAGAGATTTTCAGGAAGGAAGAGTTTTATGTAACCTTTCATTTAACCTTTGCTAAAAATCACAATGAATAACTAAAGAACCCTAAAGCATTTTTTTTTTGGCAAAAAAGTTTATTTCAGATATAATCAGTCTTAGATTAATATGAACTCGAGTGGACAGCAGACACTGTCACAGTTGGCTTTCAGTGTCCAATGTCAAAGGGAAGGCTCTGCTCTTACTTCACCTCACATTTCACATGATTCAGCCCTTTCTCCCATGAGCAATACTGTCTCGTTAGGGCAATTTTTGCATTGTATGTTTAATTACCTTTTTGCAAGCGTAGCAATGGTGAGCAAATTGCTTCTCAAAGCAGGGCACACAGTAATTCTCATTGTCTTTGGTGATTAATGGTTTTGTTCCCAATGGTTGCCGGCAATGCTGGCAAACAAAACAGGATTCATGCCAAGAACTTCCCTTAAATTCCATTTTACGTGAACCTGAAAAAAACCCAAAGTGAACAATTCCTTCAGATATAGCCTTATAATATAAGTTTTAATGTTGGGAATGGTCTTGTTTTGAACCATCTACCTCAGCATCAGATTGCCCAAGAAAACACTTGTCTTCAATTTAATTGAGCTTCTAAGAATGAACTTGAAATTTCAAGGACACATTCAGTGTCATACAATCATCAGGCAAAGGAAGTGCTGAATTTTTAGAGTCTGTTCTTATATGAATCTTTTGGGGTTTCTTTGTGATTATGCTTCAGTTGCTCAGTTTCTCTCAAGCCAGCCAACTCAGTGATAATGTTTAGGTACACAGCACTTTTATAAATTAGAGATTAATTTGTTGGATGTTTAGTACATTTATTATTGTCCTGTCTTCTGTCTTTCTTATGTTAAGGCTCCTTCACTTATAAGCACATTATTTATCTTAATCGGCTTAAATTGGCAACTTTCTAAAAGTAAATATTTTTTTCTGTGATACAGCACATTGTACATCACACTGCCTTCTCCTATAGCTCATAATTTCTGTCCTAGACCAACAGTTCTTTTTGTCACATTTAACTAGATGCTTTTGATACAGCACAAGGACAGCAGGTTGCTCAGTTAATGTTTGTCGAGGAGTTTCAGAGCTTTTATCTCTGTTTGCAGGTGTCCCATCTTGAGGTGGAAGAATAAGTCTAAGATATGCACACATATCTGGGAACAATTTTTTCCAGTGGATCTCCATCCATAACTTCCTACCTGTAGGGAGCAACAAACTGCACAGAGAGGTGCAAGGTTCTTTGTCATCCTTTCCACATGAAGAGAAGGATTGCTGCTATAAATGATTAATCTCACTGTTTCCTGAACTGTGGGGCCAGTGGAGAAATTACTGGTTGTATTTAGACACCAAAGGTTTGCAGCTTCATCCCAGTGATCAGAAGGCCAATATCACTGTCTTTCACTACTGGGTTTTTTCAACACAGAGCTTGCAAGCTGGTGAGAAGGAAGTAAATGATATAGAGACTGCTGGCATTCCCATGCCACTGTTGCACTGTTTCTCACACCTTCAGGCACTTGCTGCAAGGATTTAGATTCTGTGACAAAAAAACACAGTGTGGATACAAACCAGAAGATAATAATGCAAACCTGAGTCTATTCTGGTACAATTTTGATCACATCTAGTAAGGTGCGCCTATTTGGCAATGATTTTATAAACTATATATAGTTTAAGCAGTTTATAATCCTTAAGATTAACACAACTATATTGTTACAATATTTGTTTCCACCAATGCAGATTTTACCAGTAATGAAAAGAAAACCAACTGTAAAAATACAAATGAGTGTTACATGTTGAATACGACGTGAATAATCTCATATCAATAGTATGACAATAATTTTGCACAGCCTGGACCTTGCTGTTTGGCATTAAGATATACTGAAAAATAAAATGCCAATGTCCCTGCCAAATTTATTGATATTCTCTGTTCCAGAAGTTAGAACAGAGAACACTTTCCTAAGCAAGCAACTTCCTTTTGCAACAAATGGTGCTGTGGCTTCTCTTAGGTGAATGTGAAGAGGCAGCTTTTGGGCAATCACTCTGCTTTGTGAGCTTTACTGATGTGGTAGCACAAGAAGTCTAGAGCCTGTCCTGAACAGACACAATCAACATCAAATGAATCAGTTTTGTGAAAAGTGCAGAATTTTCAAGGTTGCTAATGGCAGGAAGTAAGTCTGTTGTAATCATGGACAATATTGTAAAATGGACTTGGATTCATTTCAGCAAAAATGCTGCTAATGATTCGAAGGCAAATTGTCATGTTTTGACAACTTAAACAAAAAGTATTTCTGAATGAAAACAACAGTATAAAGAACACAAGCACAGGGTCTGGTCAATGTGGAAAACATGCAGATGACTGGTCTTATCTGGCACTCCTGCTCACAACAGCTCAGTTTGCCTATGCTCACAGTGAGATATTTTATTACTGAAAACATGGTTCCCTTTCTCAGCAAAGTGCCCCTGTTGTCTTACCAGGCATAATGGTCTTCTGGCAGTGAAAACACTTGGATGAATACTCATCAGAGTAGCACTCAGTACACAGCAAGACCTCGTCCTTGGCAGCAAAGGGTTTCTCCACGAGTGAGCGACTGCACTTGGCACATCTGAAGCACCTCTCATGCCAGTGGCGGCCTTTGTAGGCCAGATCCTTGGAGAAAGTAAGCTCATGTTAATGAAGACATTTCTTTACAGCATTTTTACCCTTCAGTCCTTTCCAGAATTAAAATGAAAAGTGGAGAGCGTTGTAGTGGTGGATCCAGCCAGAGGTGTACTCAATGTCACACTCTTGTGTAGATCTCTTGCAGAGGCCTTTAGAAGCTGCTTTGGCAGATACAGAGGTATGTTTTAACTATTATGTTTTATTATTTATGTTATAAATTACAGTTGTCTTTCACGGGAAAACAAGTGATTGACATTTTTAATGTGCACAGACCATTGGAGAGGAAGCCCATACTCTCTATAGAATTTCAAATGAACCTTATGTATTTTTAATGTTACAACTTCTTCTTCCAGCTGACATGACAATGCTCTGTTGTGTAAGAAAATTAGCAATTAAAACCTCATTGAGAACAAAATTATTATCAGGAAGATTTAAAAATAATCAATGCTTTTGTTTACATCTGATATAAAACCCCTCTGAAAACTTGGCAGAAAAAATGTTTGTTTAAGATGCAGTGGGCTTACGAGATGAAAGAGCTGACAGTATACATGAGATCCTGACTAGAAATTAAAAAAAAGACCAAACAGCAGATTTAATTTCTCCACAGTTAAAAAAGCAAGGGAAAAATGCACCTCTAAAAACCCTTCCACCTTCAAAAATAAACCAAACGCTTCCAGATCTCATTTATAAGAAGCATAAAAGGGCACAAATCCAATCTTACTGCTCTCCTTTCTCAAGTGCCCACCTTTAAAAGAGTTAAAAATAAAAGAAATACCATGCTTCGTTTCAGGAGGTGTTGAGCACTTAGTACTTTCGTTTGCTCTAGGTAGCACTCTGAACCTTGCAGGAGCTAGGCTGTCAGCCCAGAGCAGCCAGAGGCAAAGGGTGGGTGAGGAGGAGAGGAAGAAAACCAAGATCTAGCCTGCTGGCAGGGGTGAGACAATCAGCTGTAGATCTCTGTGTGCCACTTTTCTAGGTGTCTCTAGCCAGGAACACTCCTTTCTTACCACATCTGCTTTTTTCTCCCATTTTTTTCCTTCCATTCAGTCCAAAGCCATGGCTTTTGTTTATGATCTTTAGCAATGGTAATCCTGTCACTTATTTAATTTTTTATTTTAAAAGTGAAATAAAGTGAACTCAAAGAACATGTTCTCCTGGTGAACCTGACTGGTGCTATGTGTTCAGTATTGCTGTGAGCAAAATGATGATGAGGCCTTGAGGAGTGTCTTCATGCAAATCAGCATTTTCCTTGGATAAATCCTGTACTCAGATTATATGCTTTGCAGTGTTTGGGCTGGGGAAGCCTTGCAAGAGTTTATTTTAATAACTTTCTATCCTTTTATTTCTAAGAAACATAGGCAAAGAGAGCAAGGGGAGAAGGTGAGCAGTACACACTGAACTTGGCAAAACAAATGCTTTTTGATGAGTATAATTTGAACTTAAAATTCAAAGTCAAGTATATACGCTCTAAATCAAAGTATGTGTTACTTTACTTTACCTGTAAAGACCACAGAGGAACTTGAAGTACTAATTAATATTGTAAAAAACGGAGAGGTGAAAGGAAAGACAAGGTCAGAAACACTGTCACTGATACGCCACCTGTGAGATGAGCAAGGTAAGCATGGAATTAAGTAGAAATTTAAAAATACTTCATTTCCAAAAGAGAGAGAGAATATGCAAATTATAAACTTGTTGTCTTTTCAGCTTGGCATCTGCATGTCAACACCTACAGCAAAAGTAATGTCTTCAATGATCAAAATATTTTTTCAATTAATATCTCTCAGAAATTCCAAGGTGTCATTCAACATGATACATTGAATTACACCAGAACCCTGTCATTCCTCCAGCACTGTGCAGCCTCTGCAGCCAGTGAGTGACTGGAGGTGAAGGATGGAGCCTAGCTGAGGTCCACACATACACCCCAGCCTTGCTGTGTGTTTGGGGTATATGCAGTGCAGATTTCCTCATCTTTGGAAAGCTCTTTCCCAGAGCTTTCCTATTCAGGGAAAATAGCACTGTCTCACCCTGCTGTGTATGGATGTGCATGCTTAGATCTCTCTAGCAATTCAGTGATACGCAAAGGGTTGGATATCAAATCTGCCATTAAAGAGATTGGATTTGTGTATCATTTAACAAGGAACAAAAAGTGCAAGCTAAATCTTTACCTTGGAGCTGCACTCAATGGGTTGCTTGCACTCTTCGCAGGGGTTGGCATACAGGCTGTCATAGCAGGGGACGCAGTAAGCATTTTCTTCTCTTAGGGCATATTTCCTGCCACGGAGAGACTGCAGGCAGAAATGACAGTCTGTGTGACTGCTGGTCATCCTGCTGGGGCCCTCCACGTGATCTGCAAAAGATGGAAAAAATTGTGTAATTCAGTGCATGACCATTTGCTTAGGCAAATAATAAGTAATGCTGCATTACCTGTGAAAGTTAGGCAGGCATTTCCTGGTCATTTGCAGTGCCCTGGATTTCTTAATGCTGGGTTGTTCTACAATAAAGTGGTAGCCTTTATTGTATTACCTACATGATGGGGAGCCAGAGGGCTGCTACAGCTTATTCTGACAATGTTTCAGGTCAGGCACCTGAAAATGAAGCCATATTCACATTCTCTATGTACAACTACTGATATTATGAGCACCATGTACTGGATTCTGAGACATGGTTCATCCAGAAATCAGGTAATGGAGATAGAAGCAATAATTCAAAAATGAAACCAACTGCAGAGTTAAAAGGCCAAAGAGAAGAGGCAGGCACTTTATAGTGTGTTCCTGACTTTCTCTTGATACTCCTGTCTTTCAGCTCATTCTTTTCTTTTCAAAATACCCCCACAACTACCTGATCAAATGGAAGGCAAACAAGGGATACATGACTGTTTTTTGCATTATCCCAACTGTGCTGCTAATATTTGGTGACATTGTAAGGTCACTCAAATACCCCTGGATAGCAGAAGAGTAAAATGTAAAGAAAAATAAACTAAATCATAAGTCAAACAAAATCATAACTCAAAGAAATTTTCCCTTGTTTTTATTGGAAATTATTGTTTTTTCTTACATATTTCTTTATTGCTGGATTCCATGTTGGCTGTACCAAAATAATGTGAGATACTTTATATTTCTGTGCCAGACATGTGCAGGAAATACCACAAATCTATTGAGAGTCAGTTGTATGAATTTCCCAGCCTTCCGTTTTTCAAGCTAAAGAAGCTTGGATGAGCATCCAAACCTTAGCTGCTTATAGATCTGCAATAGTGAATGTTTTAAAGATTGTGGAGATCTCTCCACAATGAAGACTTATTTCAGTCTTCTTGTTGCTGGTTGGATCATCATCACTTTGCTAAAATTGGGTCTTGATTCTTGGAAATGAAGGAAGAAGAACCAGAAAGTTCACAGAGAAGCAACCCCCAAAACATCTGCTGGGCTCGTTGGATTGCATTCTTCATTGAACTCATTGGGTGTAGTAGCAGCCAGCACCAGAAATCATTAGTTTTAGAGGAGTGGAAAAAAACTGGGGAAGGTCTCCTAAAATATTTACATGTCAGTGACTTTGGGCAGCTGAAAGTTTTTCCACTTTGAGTAACAGGGCAAATAAGTTTCTCTTAACCACATGCAGAGCCAGAAAGTAAGGAAGAACATACAGAAGACAAAATTCGAGGGAGTTCTTAACCATGACAAAGCGTACATTTAGTCCACTTAGAGTTACACCCTCATACTTCATTTTCATACGCTCACTGCCTGTCTTATACCTATGGCTCAGTTTTAGAAAGGCATAAAACTTTTTCTGTGTTTCTGCTTCATAAGCTTTAACCCAAAATGCTTGTTTGACGGGTGAGAAAAAAACAATTACTGAAGGTTTCAACTGGCACCAATACATAAGGCCATGCATTAATCTGCTCTGGGAGGTGTAGTAGTAAAATGGTGTAAAAGGGGCAGGGAGAGAGGCTGTCATACTTATTTCAGACCAAAAGTAATGACTTGATTGGAAAGCTTGTTGCTCCTTTAAATTGAAAATCTTTGAGGTTGAATTGATACACGGTATTTCTTATTGCCTTTAATATTTGTGTCAGCCAAGACAGGGTGTAGTAAGGAAATAAAATAATCTGGAACTCAGATCAGTGGGAAACATGCTTTCTTAAAAATATTTCTGATATGTTTTATGTGATATCCTTGGAAAAATAATATAACAGGGCTTGAATCTGGACTTCCATTTCTTTAAGATCAAACAGAGATTTGAATATGTAACAAATAAACCCATTTATATAAGACAATTACATCTATCAGTTTTTACATTTACAGAACATGATATATAAAAACCAGGCAGAGCTCTGTGCATTAATCACAAACACAATCATGACCAATGTCAAGGTTAAGTTTTGCGCATTTTGCTCTATGTTGGGGAAGAAGCATAAACTGGTGTCTAAGGACACCATCAAGGAATGTTTGTGGTTAACTGTGCTTCGTATTCAAGGTCTCAGGACAGGCTTGAAACTGGGTATCAGAGGAATTTGCATTTATTTGAGTGAACCACCTTTCTGATCCCCTCTTTGCTGGATCAGCACTCCTGTCTCCTGACAGAGTTCCATCTCAGCCTGAAAGAGGCAACAGCAAAATCCAAACAGGGCATGCATGAAGAGTTTTGTTACTTATAGAACTTTTTTTCTGCACAAAGCCCACCAATAAACAGCTTCCCATATCTGCAGAAACATCTCTGATTTTCATTCTAATGAAGGTCTATCAGGTTTTAAAATTATCAAAAACTCTGCATACCAAGTAATTTTCTTTAAAAAGTGGTTCTCTTGATTATTTTTTTTTCTCCCCAGGAAGTCAGTCTGTTTCAGAAAGCCCAGGTTGTGTGCACAAAAAAGGCCCACACTACTGTAATATAACTTCTGAATTTGTAATGTAATTATCCTCCTAAACCTTTATATGGATATGGGAACAAAGTGCTACTAATTCTGTTCTACCGATGAGAGTTGTTGCTTGAGAAATTTTAAAAAGTACCCCCAAGAACAGAGTCAAAGGCAGAGGGTGTCCTTAGGCTGCTTCTCTGGTAAAATGCTCAAGATGCTCAAGACTTTCTTCAGAAAGTCTTCAGAGTTTGACCATGAATCATTGTAAAAAGCCATGCTGGGTAATGAAGCAGCAATAGTATGCAAAAGAATGAAGATTTCTACAAATCTTTTGTAAAAAGGTCTATGTAACATTTGAGAACTACTTTTACCATTAACGCAACAAAAAAAGGTGAATCTTTTTTTTTCCCAGCACTGCTTATCCTTGCTCCAATAAATAAGTAATGGTATGAGCACCACGCAGTTAAGTAGAATGTTTTTCTTGTGCTTTGATCCTAATCTCTAGAGAAACATGTTTACTTTAAGTTTGCTGGAAGCTAGACTTTGTGTTTTGAAGGTCAGTTAAGAAATCTCTGGAGACCTGATGTTATTCACTCTCATGGAATGAAACGCTGACTCCAGCATTCCAGCTGCTAACTCGAGTCCTACACAGGGAAAGACTGCCATGTCGCCATTCCTTGGGAAAAGATGATTTTGCTATTTAAATTGGAAGCTGAATAATGTTGATTTTTATGTACCTTGTTGGCAGGGATCCATAATTTATAATGTTAAGAATATTCCAAGGAGGTGCAGAGAGATGTTGCCAAGGATATGAGGATATTGTCCCTGGAGTCCCTGGGGTCAGATTTGAGAATGCAGCAGTTTTATGCACTGATTGATAAAATAGGTGTAAATAAAAAACAAGTCTGCCTAGTCAACCTGCTGTTAAAGCAGATTAAGATAGAATTAACAGCAATAAATTAGGACAGGGGCTTTCTGGAGAGTCAAATGTTTTCCTCTAAAATGCAGAGCACTAGAAGACTTCCAGAGAAGAAAGCTGTAGGAACATGGTTGTGAAGTTGTGAATCCTGATGAGTATGGAAGCATCAGGAAAAGAATGTTTGTTTTCTCACTGGAGCTAAAAAGCACAGCCAGAAGGTTAATATACCTCTCAATAATTTATCTTGATATTTTCTATAAATATATGTTAATCTCCCTCACATCATTTAAGAGCAAAAAGACTGCCCAGAAACATTCACAGTATACATTCATTAGCATATACATATGGATGCAGCTATGTATATACAGGTAAAAATATTCTGTCTTTCACTTCTTGGCTATTCTAATGGACTATTTTCCAATCTAATTATATCTGCCATTGAACTTAATCATCTTTTTCTTTAAGAACATACAATTATTGGAATAAGGCTCTTTCTTAGAGAGGCATGAAGAAAGAAAAATGATGGAAAAAAAATCCTTTGAACACCACTGAAGGATAAGAAAAAGAATTTGATCTCTTATGAGGAGAACAACCCTGCAAACTGCCCCAGGCACTTGTTAATTTTCAGGAAAGTGCATGTTTTTATCTTCTAAAATGATTTGCCTTATTTGCATTTTGCATTGAATTTTCTGGCTTCATTTCCCCTATTTCTATTTTTGTCTCATGCATTTACATACATTAGGGGTTCTGTAATGTTTGCTTTTCTAAAAATGGCTAGAGAAGCAATAGGAACTAGGGGCTTATATTTCAGATCAAGTCAAACCAAGTACCTACAGGAAAGAAGACAGATATTAACTTTGAATATCTCTGTGGAACCGGGCAGTAACACAGCGTCAGGTCCTGGAAGCATCTGAGAGAGAGTGCAAAGCTCTCACTGATGAAATTCTCCTTTAAGCAGCCAGGACAGATGCTAACCAGGACTCAGCTGTAACAATCCAATTATCCTACTTCATGGTCCACAAGTGACATTGTTTTGGTGGAGTGTCAAGGCAAAGCAGGTATTTTAGAGGTTGGTCTGGTAATTTGTGCTGAACTCTACTCTGTTTACACACCCCATGACTACAAGCAAAAAGGGCAAGAGCTGTGGCTTAACTAGGGGATCAAGCATCTCAGGAATTCTGTTATTTTTTCCTTAATTGGTATTGCTGTCTTCTTTGTTTACACCATACAAACTCAAATGGTGTAGTCATCTAAATTCTTCCCTTTTTTTTTTCAGAAATAATTTTTATCCACATTTTTTACAGGTTTTCACACAGTCTGGTAGAGCCAGAGTTTTCTCCTGTGTCATTATGGAGCTCATTTCTTTCTGACTACTGTCAAATGTGTGGAATAAAATGAAGTGATGAAATAAGTCAGCTGTGTATTGTTGTAACTTTTAATGTAAAATCTTGCCAGTACTCTTAGTTGTGCTTCTCATATTGAACCATAAAACAGGCTTGAGGATTGCATCTGTTACAAAGGGCTCATCTGATAAAGAATACTCAAATTAACTGTTGAGTTAGATGGGACAGAGTGGCACTCCAGAAAATTGGCAGATGACACCACAGAGGGAAGAAAGGCTGATACCCCACATGAGTGTGCTGCTATCCAGAGGCACCTCCATGAAACTGGGGAAGTGAGGTGAGGGGAAGCTCATGGGGCTCAGCAGGGGGAGTTGCAAGGTGATTCTGTGATGGACCACAGAAAATTTATCACTGTTGAATGGCAAAAGAGAGAGAGTAAAAGACTCCACAACCCCTCAGTACTCTCCTGTGAATGTTAAAACAGGAGTGGGGGCATTCTCATAACAACAAACAAAATGGGTGCAACCCATGAATTACAAATCGTTTAAAAAAAACCCAAAAAACAAACTACAAGTGACTGCACAGCGCAACCTTTTTAGATGGGTTATTTAGAAGCCTGTGACCTACTTAGAACTGCTTTACGAAATAAAATGAGCAAAAATAAAAAGATCATCATCAGCAGCATTGTTAGCAACAAGCTAAAATTGGAAAGGATTTTCATTACCCCATTTAAAAAAAGAAAGTCTTTTCCCCCAAACCCAAATGTAAATCCTCCAAATGATAATCAAGCATCTGCTGCAGTGGCTTTTCCTCTTAACTCCAGATGTGCTATGCCAACCTGAGCTAGTATTCTGAGGAAAAATACAAACCAAGCCATAGCATTCTTTTAATAAAAGGATGACACCTTCTCAAAATGAACCAGACCTAAAATTTTCCGATCTCAGCCTTGTTAAGAGGTTGTGATGAGTTAGGTGTCATTACAGCTTAGGAAAACCAAGGGCTACTCTCAGTGGTACTGGTATGTAAGATCCCTACTTCAATTCTCATTGTTCCCAGGTACTTTATTTTGTAGGCCAAATGTTCCTACAATTGCTTGCAATGCTCCGTCAGGCTTGGTTGCCACCTTCTTAGCAAGCTCATCTCTGCAAACAGGGATGATGTGGCTCTGCAGACAAGCCCTGGGCTGTTTATTATACAAACAGGCATCATTGTTTGTAAAGCCACTGCTGTACAGTCTAAAAAATGCTGGCCACTGCAAATGTCTTCCAACTACATGTGAAAAGTTTGGAGTGACCACTGCTGTGCCACTCTCCAATCCTTCCCAAGGGGAAACAGGCTTCAAGATGGGCAATTCCAAGAGGAAGGATCAAGTAATCATGGAATGGTTTGGGTTGGAAGGGTCCTTAAAGACCATCTATTTCCAATCCCCCTGCCATGGGCAGGGTCACCTCCCAGTATATCAGGTACTTAGAGCCCCATCCAGCCCGGCCTTAAATACTGTCAGGGATGGAACATCCACAACTTCTCTGGGCAACAGGAGAGAAGAAGTAAGCAGAAACATTGAGTAGAGCTAGAAGCAGCCTGATCTTTAGCTATGGGCTCTGGATTTTTCATTACAATTAACACAGTAGGTATGGGTATGATATTCAGCATTAATGATCCTCTGCAGTTGCACTGTCTTTAGAATACAGAAGTACAATGATAACAACAGAAGCACATTAAAATACACATGCATATATTGCATCTGCTGGGTTGACAGACCATGGAGCATCTAATCTGGTGAAGAAAATTTTAAAGAAGCGCCACTCTTTGTATTCTGCCATTTTTACAGTAATGAACAGGTTCTATGATGTAACTGAGACAGATGGCAAGGAAGGTTTCTAGGAGAGCAACTTGAAAATCCCTCAACAGACTTATCTGATTTCCTTCTGCTTTCCTTTAAGTGTTATATGACCACCTGCTATGTCTTCTCTTAGAACAGATCACTTAGAACACTGGGATCTGTGTGCAAATTAATGCAGCTGAATAATTTATCTCAATCCATGACATCAAATTAGGTAATTTATTATTTTCTGGATTGGGGTTTGATTCTGCAGTTTAGGGTTGGTGTGCACAATTCACTTATGAAGTCTCGGCTTCTGCACCAAGATTGCAGTAACGAAATAGTGCAATTCAGCTGTGCATGCATATCACCAATGATGTGGAATTTATAGCAGGGTGACTTTTTGCTTTTGTTTTCTGCCCTGGGTGCTTTAAACACACTCTGGACAGATAAACCTTATTAGTTTAACTATGTAGGTGCATCAAGGATGGGCTGGGGAAAAAAAAAGGTAAAATATTCACATATAGACATTCTTTTACATCATGTCCTAAATTCAGTGTTGATAGCTATCCAGCACACTTCATTCTAGAACATCAAAGGATGTATAAATTCACAATGTAAAAACAGTTTTAGAAGAGGTCTCACAATAGGAATTTTGAAGGCAGTGAACTTTTTAGGAGAACTCTTTCAGGAGTAGGGCTGGTAGAAAAAAGAGCAGGGAGTGGAGGTATTTGGCTTTCTTTTTTGTCCTCTACCAGGGAGGAAAAATACCAATGTCACTGGGACAAATATAGAAAAAATATTGGTGGTTTTCCTTTTCTTGCTCTTGTCTTTAAATATGTGGCTTTGTGCATCATCCATTAAGCAGGCAAAAACATTAATTAAAGACCTCTTGAGACTTGAGCAGTTGAGCAGATAATGTGCTATCAAACAAGAGAGGGGATAATATGGCATTGTCCCAGTTTTAGCTTGAATCCTCACATCCTGTGGCAGAAAGAACACCAGCCCTGACAGACATTGAGCCCTGGGTTCCTGCCAGTGACATTTGCCACCTACTTGAAGCCTTTGTGGCTCTCACATTACCTATTCAGCCTACTTAGGAGATAAAATCTGCAGAACAATTATTTCACTGGCTATCCTAACATTTCCCTTAAGCCTTAAAAGTTTCTGCACCACACATTAAACATTTTCTTTCTATTTAAGATAATCTAAAAGTGGCTACGATTTAAAATTAGTAGACCATGGTATTCTGTCTTTCTTTATTATGATGTGAGGTTATTGACCCTTCAGTAACTGCCCTGCTGGGAGTTTTGTAATGTCCTGATATGTGAAAAAGTCTTTTTTTGTTGTTGTTTTGTAGTGTTTTTGGCACTATGACTTTCAGAGTGAATTTCTTTTACTATTATAAATATACTTTATCTAAAAAATTCCAGTGTAGGATTGACCTTAACTGATTGATGGAAAATTAAGGATAAAGTTATTGTGAACACCCAAGACAGTAAACATTTGATTCAGACAAATAAAGCCATCACTAAATCTTAGAATGCTGGAGGAAATTTGGTAAGACCGAAGAAATTTGTTTCCAACATTTAGTAACATTTTAAGAACATGCAATTTAAGGATACGGTGGAACAGTGAGCCCACTGATACCAGTAGAGTCTGGTGATGTGAACTTATTCAAGTGAATGCAGCAACAACCATCTGTGCAAACCTAGAATGGAATTGACTGGTTTTGGTAGAGGAGCATGCTCAGAGACCATAACTCTGACCAGCTGTGGTGAAAAAGGTTGGTCTGAGGAGGGGGAAGAGTGGAACACAGCAGCAGAAACTGCATCAAGGAACAAATACAATCCAAGGCCTTTGCGCTAATTTATTTAAAACTTAATAAAAGTTTTCAGTAAACAGTCTAAGCAAGTGATTAAACAAATTAAGAATTCTGCTACTGTATTTTAAAAAATAAACAAACGCAAACTGTTTGAGTTTTTAATTTGAAATGTTTCTCAATGCTCTTCAATTTTCAAGCACCAAACTAAACAAAAATTGACAATTAGAAGACCAGCATGAAATAGTATTTACTCTAAACATTTTTTTCCCATGCAAATTAGATTTTTGAACTCTAATTATGCCACAGCTTTGCATGTTTTAATACATAAATGAATCATGATGTGGCTGAATTTGAAACTTGAAGAGCTCACTTGAAAAAGACTGAGCTCAATAAGCATGTTTAAGCCTGATACTGTTATAGGCTTCTGATAAATAGAATTAAAACCTAAACCTCTGAGGTATTTTACACCAGTCAAAGGCTTCAGAATGCTTTTCTAACAACAGTAATAAAGTAATCCTAAAATACATTAGTGAGACACTTTTCTACAGAAAATGTTTAATACTTGTCAAAGCAAAGTAATTGACTTCCTCAAGGTCGGAGAGCGAGCCTGTGGGAGTGGGAACAAAAGCAGCCATGCACTGCACCTTTGGGTCTGCTCATCAAGTTGTATCCATGGCACTGGCCCAGGAGAGCTAAAAGCAGTGTGCAAAGGTTGCCAACTGGTCAAGAACCAGTGCTAGAGGTAGAAAGCACTTCCAAACTTAGGCAAAGTAATAAAATGTTCCAGTTGTGCACTTTGCAATTGTCCTTTATGACTCAGAGGTTATTGTGAACATTCTTACGCAAAACGTTCTGTCAACAACTAAACCTTTCTCTGGCACTTGGCCATTCTTGTTATCAATTCTGCTACCTAGGTAAAAAGACACATTACAGGAAGATTAATATTTTTTCTGACTGATAAAGCCTTTTACGTGTGAGGCCAGCAACCAGCAAGGACAGCCTGTTCAGACCCAGTACCCACACTGAGATGTGCAAGAGAGATCTTGCTGAGACGTGCAAGAATTAACCAGTCCTTTTACATGGACCTTGAGCAAATTCAAATTCAAAGGCAACCACAGCTGGGAAGAAAAGTAGCATACTAGCATGAATGAAGTAGAATCAAAGAAAACTCTTAAGTCTAAGAAAGGGGAAAAGTAGGGACACTAGCTATACTACATGGCAACAGAGAATGGGAATATTCACAAAAACTAGCTTAAACTTTCTGAGGCTAATGAGCAAGGCATTTTTTTTTTTGGCTAAAGGACAGATATAAATTCCTCTCCAGGGTGATTTCTATCAGAAATTAAACTTAGTCATCATTATGAAGGAACTAAGGCAGTGTAGCTTCCTTTTGCAAATCTTGTCCTTCACTTTATCTCTGCTACAGAATTTTATGTCATGGGATTTTATTAACTTGTTTTCTTGGAGTCATCTTTGCATATTTCCACAAAACTGTCCTTATTTGATCCCTCTGACATTTTACAGGAAAACACAAATGTATGAAACAAGGAGCTCACAGCCTTTCTCATAAGAGCTGCATGCTCCATTCCCAGAAGAATGAATTCAGCTGCAGCAGCCCAAGTGGAGCATCAACAGCATTTCACCACACCAACTTCCAAACTTAAGGCTCTAGAGATTTTAATAGAACAGTTGAACTAGAAATGATTAATTTATGAACATCATTTTACCCTAAACTGGCAGGGAATTGTGCAGAAAAACGCAGCTTGGATTTACTCCCCGGGCAGTGTAAAAGCCTTGGCAGCACCTAGAGCTTGGGTCGGCAGGAGTGCTGCTCCTTCCAACGGGTTTGGAATTTCCCCCTCTGATTTTGGGTTTGACTTCTGGAAGCATGCTGGTTAAATTATTTCTTTCTTTCTGCCTGTGGTTAGGCAGTACTAAAAGTATTCCATTATTCTTTCGAGAAATAAGACTCCGGTAGAGAAAATAAATGTAGAAAGCTGGGATTATTGGTACAGAGCTGACAGAACATACGCCTTACCACATCAAACAAAAAATACATGCTTTATAAATTATGACTTCCTGCAAGTAGTTTGGAGACACCATACATCAGAACCTCTTTCAAAGCAGCTTTTGAATTAATTTTCCTCTAACCCTGCAAGTTAGTTAGTATCATCTCAAGTTTCCACCAATTAAACACTTCTGAGTCCAAGTGGCTTTCCTGATCCTGCAATAAAATTTCATGAGACTGCCACCAGTAATCTGTTATACCGTTAATGTATTAAGTCCACTACAACTTGTTCTGTTACTGTAGAAATAAGTTGTTGCACAAAGAGAAGAAAATATTAAGACGCACACAAAAAAAAGGCATCTGAAACTTGCTTTTTAAATGTTAATTCCAAACAAAATTATGATAGGATAGCTGAAAGATAACACAGAGTGTCTTATGGAGGGAGAATCTGGAGATGATGCTTGTTGTTTACAGTAATATTGTGGCTTCTTATAAAATTCAGCTTGGAAATTGGTTATATTTCCAAAATCAAGAAAAATCCACATTAGTATGTGGAAATCATACTACGGAAAAGTGACTTATCAGAAAAGACACTATTTAGAATTTTTTTTTTGCAAAATCAAATAGATATGAAAGCTTGCTAGGTGATATAAATGTCATGGGAAACAGCATATGCATTTTTTTGTTGGATGGTTCTTTGGAGTAAACAAAACTCACCCTCATTTCTTTACAAAAAAACCTCCAAACAATCTTTCTGCAAATTAGTGGGTGAGCCAATTAGTACAGTGAAGAGAATTAATAAAAATAAGTAATTTTAATTATTTACTAAGTGTGGTATATCTCTAGGTACACAAAATTTAAAAGATAATATATATGTAGAATTCTGCATCTAATTTATTTAGCAGTTTTATGAGGAAAAACTTCCTGCCTACTTGCTCAAAATATTAAATTAAGTACCTCCTATACTAACATGTTAAAGATTATAAAGTAATAACAGAAAAGAGCCTTAATACTCACATTTAGTTTTAAGCTGCTTCTCTTCGTAACTTGCGCAGCAAAATAAAGGAAGAAATAATTACACGTCTTCACAGAAACAAGCATTCATCAAGTCCAAAAGAAACAGAACACTTTGCCAGAGCTATTTGAGGGTCCCATCAGAATTTGCCTGGATTGGGGGAGGCTGAGGGTCAGTTTGTTTCCCTTAGACCTCATGACATGCAAATATCAGGCTGCCTCACCACCGAATCAAATCATTCTTTGACATACTGTGTTTACAAATTGCAAATACATACCATCTAGGAGGTTCTTAAAGGAACATATTTCTGAGACTTCTCAGAAGGAAAAAGGCATTTCAGTTGAAAAACAAAACTGTTCAGCGCAAGGAAAAAAGGAAAATAAGACGGAACATTATTCATCCCCACATACACTGGGCTCATGCATAGTGAATCCAAAACACCTCATGTAGGCTTGTAAATCAGAAAAGAGAAGTTGCAATTACTAAAGTCTGATTGTTGTTTAGAGGAAATGGGAGGGCAGGGAAAAAACCTCCTCCAGTTTCAGGACATTCAGGGACACAGCAGAACCCAGACCTTCTGACAAATCTTAAGCATTTTCTGGGTGGTTACAGTTTGCTGCTCTTCCAGCAGGTGGGAAGGTGTTCACACAGGATTACCATCAGTGTGGCAGCAATGGACTCCTCTAGGCTTCCTCTCCGTATTTCCCAGTTCTGGCCTTGGAGTCACAGCCACCTCCTTCACTTTCTGCTTGTACCCAACAGGGGCCAGCTTTCACAGCCAGGCTCCTGCATGCACAGAACGTTCTGAGGTCCTTTTACTTTGTGAAAGACTCTATGCAGATCCTTAATCCCATGCAGCTGAAAGTAAGGATGCTGTGTCCGTTTAAAAAAGCAAGCTGCAGTTAGGCAGAGTGAAGTAAGGATGGCTGCCTGTGGTATGAACCACAACTGACCCCAAGGCAGATTTTTCCACAACCAAGAGCCAATAGATCTGAATCACTCTGTCTATAATGTCAAGTGGGTGGGAGCTGTTTTTTATCACAGAGAGAAGAAAGAAGGAAATGTTTGAATGGTTTAAATATGTATTATGCTATCTGAGCACTTTGGTAAAATTGCCAAATCTGGACATATTCTGGAGGCTATCTGTGTCTAGATGGAGACTGATCCTCTGACTACTCTTGCTAAGAACTGATGATCTATGCTTGTGGTCTTGCTAAAACTTCTACAGACACTTAGTCATTACTTAAACAAGATTGGACTCTTTCCCCCTATTTATATTTCTGCTATAAGCTCTATTTATACCAAGCACCTTTCATTGGAAGCCTGTGATTTTAGCAGATTGAGAACAGAGAGACGAGGAGTTAGGAGTGAATTTGAGTCTAGAATGAGAAATGCTAATAGTTTTCTCTTGTCTTTCCTTCCAGAAAGAAGAATAGTGTAGCTCTTAACCAAGTACCTTTTCAAGTTCATAAATCAGACAGAAGTATTTCCCAAGCAGAACTGTGGAGAGAGCTAAAGATACTTAGAAATACTAACACAACATGTTCTTGCCATGAAGGATGAGAAGTTCAGACATGTCCTTCATCTCATCACTTTCCTTATGCTTCAAAGACAGCCCTCAAATTTGTCTGTAAACTGCAGATAGAGATAATAACTGTATTAATAGAAGATAAGTCCAGAAAACATTTAAAACAGAATCAGAGTTTTTCCCAAAAGGTACAGATTAAGCACAAATGAGGAGGTCAGCAAAAATCCTGTTGTTTCTTCAGACTATCAGTTCGATGATGCCTCTTGCAGCTCCCGCAACACTCCCTGAACTTCCTGAATCACAAAACAGCTTGTTTTATCCGTCTCCCAACATGATCTGTGTTGACCTACCTTCCTTTTCATGTGAGGGTTTGGGAAATTCATCAAGCAAATGGTGGGTCTCTTTAAACTACTCAAATTACTAACTCCATTTTAGAATATTCATTTTTTTAAAAAAAAACCTTAAAGAGATGGTACTCCTTAACAATTCCTAAAGAAAGACCTTGTTTTCCTGACAAAATACCTTTGGCATCTACTGACTATGTTCTGCTACTTGGGCTAGCAGAGAGTATCTATAATAAAGTAGAACCGTTGTTCAAAAAGTTTGGGCAATGTGGATTTGGAGGCTCAGAAAGCACTCAAAGGAGAAATATGTCTTGTTCTTTTATTCCTAAGAATCCATTTTTGGCCTCTGCTGGAGACACAGTACTGGGCTACACTGACCTTCAGTCTGACCCACCACAGTCACTCTTCTGTCATCTGCAAGAGTAAACTCCCTATCAAACAAGAAATCCCCAATCTACCCAGATTTGTAGAAATTTCCATTTTCTTGGCCTACTGTTACTTACTAGGAAAAGCATTCCTGCTTGAGTAGCCTTACTTATGTGCCTAAACAGAGAACAGTACTATTGCAGTTTTATCTGAACAAGCTCTCAGATTGATTCATGCAGACAACACCCAGTGATATTATTTAGAAGCCTGTGCCAAATTTTTTAAGAAGCTGTGAAATGAGACTTGAGAATTTTAACAGAGAAATTTGCTTATTTCCAGCAGATCTCCAAGTAACTAACTCCAGAAGTCAAATTTTGCCACTAAACAGAAGGCAAGGCTGTTGCTGAGAGAGGTATTATTCTGCCTATGGCTAATGCACCCACTCCAAACAAACAGGATTATGAGAAGAGCATTTGTAAGTGATGGTATATAGATACATACATACATCTATACAAGTCAGATAATGAGCCTGAAAATGGACACCATAAGTGAAGGGCAGGAGAGGCTGATACTAACTTGAAATCCAAGTAAAAGTGTTAGTTTGTATACTTTGTAGTGCCTTTCATTTTCTTAGATATTCCAAAGGGCATTTTTGAACTGCACCTCTGATTAGGAAGACAAGATTACTCTTCCTCCCACATATATTCCTCCTAGGGAGAGATAAAAAACCAATTTGAATTAGCAAAGTTCCTTTTCTTTCTCTTTCAAAAGATATACTTCTGTATCATAAACTAAAGACTGAATTTCCAAATTAACAAAAAAACCTGGGAGAGTTTTCCAACCACTGCCCCTTGATTTTTTTAGTAGCCAGAAGATATCTCTGAACTCTAGTGCTTCCACTGTATCTACTTCAAAGAATCTATTTTTAAAATCCTTTGTATAATATAGGCTAGAATATAATAAATTGATCACAAGATAAAGTAAATTCTCTAGTGAGTTCATTAATATACCAGCACAAAGCAGTAACAAACAAAAATACAGGGACACTCAGAATGGTGTGTTAAGTCTAACAGTGCCTATCAACTGCTGTCTGAAAGCTGCAATTTGCAAGATGATCAAATACGTGTGAAGTCAACAGAATGCTCTTTAAATACTTCATCATTTAATGTTATTAAAATAATTTCATATTTGCATACAGAATTTCATATGGCATATTATTTACAAAGTAGCTCAATGTCATATAAAATTGTTTACATTCATTATAGGAACTTCTTAATTATTCTGACTAGGTAACACAAAACAAACCTATTTCCTGCATACAAACTATTTCTTAAACAAATTTCAACAACCTGAATATTTTCCATCTTTTATTCCTCACTGTTTTTTACTGTCACCTGCTATAACCCCAGCCAAGGAAAGAGAAACAACTACCTTTGCTTTTTCCTTGCATCTCCACACTGTTTCACCTTATGGCTGATAGAAGAGCAGCATGGCATGTTAAACATTACTGCCTTTTACATATGAGTACAATTCTATTGTTTACATCACCAAAATTACCTTAACATTTGTTACTCTGTTACGTACCTGGCCTCTTCATGTGTTGCAATTTCAGGGCTGGGTATGTTTATGATTAAGCCACAGAATATCTTAATTGTTGGAAAACAGAAATAATTGAATGGAGCAGAATTTGCACAGGCTTTGCTCTTTCAGCATCAATTTTGGCAATGATGGGTGAATGACATTTTTAGTGAAAAAAAACACTATTTCATCTCTTACTGTTCCACCGTGATGTTAGGCAAAACCCTGAAATTACACACATGAAGTCAATGGGTATTACTGAAGTAATAGAACTTAGGTATTTCCATTGTGAAAATTATCTTCTCTTAAAAATAAATTATAATTGCCATACAGGAATTATGTCATTAATAGTAATAGAACTCAATTTTTCGCATTTTTGCACTTTCCTGAAGACATAAAGTACTACTCATGTAAAAGTAAGGCTGGCAAAACCTTGAAGGAAGCAATATTTCAGTCTATGAAGTTTATGTAGAAAGATCACAAACTAAATTCTTTTCAAGAAACTCAGGATAAACAGAACACCACAAGTTCTCTCAACAGCTGACAGAATGCAAACAAATGCTTCTATCTGCTATGGGAACTGGACTAAGCACTCAGAAAGTCTGGGTGACTGAACATCTGGCAAGTACAATATGGCAAGTGTAACAGGATTTCTCTGCTCCCAAAATGCCAGTGCAAAAGAGTGTCACCTCCTCTGTCTGAATTATACGGTTTAAATGAACAGTTATTTCAGACATTAGGAGAATACAGCAGTAGTATGAGTGTGCTGATGTTCATGAACTTTCTGTACATTCTGAAAGTCACATTAGTAGTGGGTCACTTCCCTTAAATTTATCACTTGTACTCAAAATGTTTTTACTGTTGCAACCCAGTGAACAGAAGCTGAAAACATCCACTAATAATACCAGAGTAAAGATGGCCTTCGCTGATGTGCTTACTGGGTATCAGACTATGTTTAAAACCAGTATTTGAAATTAAGATAGATAGGCTTACAGAGACTTATTGCAATCCTTATCTCGCCACAAATCCAAATCAGAGAAGGAAAACTATCAGCCTTTGTGTGTATGGAACAAAATACACTGTTATTTGAAGAGTAATTTCTTGAGGTCTCACACGAGGATGTCAGTTAAAACCCACTGGTTTTGTACCTAAAGTGCCCACAACTGTGTTCTACTACATCTAAATTAATGTGGGTTAAAAGTACACTTTAGAAGTAACAAAAGTCCATTTGCCACCATCATCCAGCAACTGTGCTCCCTGGCTGTGATTTGCAAACTACTAGAAGCCAAATTTAAAGTCTGTCAAGCATTTTCTGCTGTCCCTTTTTTCAGCATAAAAAAAAAAAATAAAATCTGACTCTATCATGGAGGTGGATGAGCTGAATAATAGTTTTATTCCTCTGTTACAGAAAATTTCCTAGGTCTGAGAACAAGATCTTTGATAGAGGTAGTGATTTCCTGGAGCTCTTTTCGAATGCTTTCTGCTCCTTCCTCCTCTTCCATATTATCTTTTGTGTCACCATCTCCTTGTTCAGTTTTCTTAGTCTGGCTGGTCAATTGTTTCACCACTAATCCGTGGTATTTGACTAACAGTGAATGCTGATCCTGAGGGCAAAAAAAATGAGAACAAAACCAGAGAATGTCAATGTTACAGAGAAGGCAGACAGCCCTATAATTAAAGATTTAATTTTTTTAAAAAGCATTCTCCCATTCTTGGGCAAAAAGAGTTAGTGACAGAAAAGAGATAAAAATATTTCCAAGTATTTGACAACCTAAATTCTAAGAGACATTCAAAGAGGCAGCAAACTGAAAGTGCATCCATGCTGCAAAAACAGGGCAATAAACCACTGAAGCATGAAAACAACACAGTTAGTAGAAATCACCAGTTTTGGCAGTATAAAATAAAGAATTTCAATGTATTTGCTCTTGAAGAAGTACATCTTAAAAAGCTAGAAAAGATTACCTCTGGGATCTTGCTAGTTAGGAAATTAATGATCTGTGGTACTGATCTTCCTGGTGCATGAAGCATACAGTGAGTTGAAAACTGAAATAACAATACTGCTGTCAGGTGCAGAACAAGAGCTGGATCTTCTGTGACTTTGAGCTGTTCAATCAGAGCTTGTCTATGCTGAAACAGGACTTGCCTAAGGAACAAGAATATATTAAACAAAGTATCATATAATATTTGATCTATCTATCATATAGTAGTTGATCACAGATGCTAAAACTTGTCTAACATCAAATAATTTTAACTTTTTCTTCTGACTGACCATTTATTTACGTGAAATTCCAAAAAATTTAAGAAACCCCAAAACTATCACTGGCATAGCTCAGATTTTGAAAGATTCCTAGGGAATTTATACATTCTATTGCAGAAAGTAGTTAGCCAAGAAAATTAACTAAATGTGAATTTTCCTCCCCTCCTTCTCCCATGGATTTAGAACTGCTTGACTTTCTATTAATCAGTAAAGCAGTTTGGAAGGAAGGACTGCCTCTTACACATTCACTGCTCCCATACTAATCATCCAGCATTTGTGCACCAATATAGTCACAATTCATAGAATAAATAAAATTAAGGTACCTGTCCTTCTTTTTGTCTCCTTTTTTCACCATAATACTGCAAATATCCACTGCAGAATCAAGGCACGAAAGAAAATCTTCTATACTCTATTAAAATAACACAAATATTTAATCTATGTTTATAAAAAAGTTTATAAAAAGTTTATAAAAAAGTTTAAATACAGTTAATCAGACAAAAGATATCTCTGAATACACTTGAAATAAACCATTAAAAAAAGATAAATTAACATGTATTTAGTAGAAATTACCTTTGTCATTTTACAACAGTTCATATTCTTATATACTAACCCAAACTATACTTCATTAGTCTTGGAAATAAAATTAAAAATGAATACATGTTCTACAATTATTTACAGATATATTTTTATTAAGAAACACCTCAGCATGGCCTTTTGCATAAAAGAATTAATAAATAACTCTCCTTATGCCTACCCTACCATAATCCGAATGTTTGGGTTTTTTAAAAAATATCCATACTTTTACTAGTTAAGAAATACATGGGAGAACAAGCAAGAAGTTTGAAAACTGAGCAGGACTCTCCAGTGTAAAGTGGTTGATGTTTCTTATATTTTGTTCCCACTCTTCTCACCTGCCAAGGAAAGGCACACTGGATTCCATCTGGCAGTAAAGAGCCTAAGGTAATTATTAATATCAAAATGTAATATCACCTTTTCATCTCTGAAAATGCACAGATACAAAAACACACTTTCTCTCACTCACTGCCTTACACAAATTCAAAAGATTACTTTGCCATCATTCTTCACAGCATCAGTGATTATGCACCACACTATGTGTGTCAGCCATTTATTAGAATTGTAGCAGCAGAAAAGAAAATCTGAACTTGATTAATTTTACCTTGCCATTCAGAGAAGAATGCAGTTTAGTTAAAGGACCTTTGGTATCTTCCGGCAGTTTACCTAAAATCTTGATTCTGCCCTGTATGGGAAAAGAATGGAAATAATCTGTAATATTAATCATCTTCTTAGATGTAGGCATATTTCAACTGAAGCAATTACTTACTCAATAAACATTCCTGATCTACCTGAGTCTATTAGAAAGGAACTGTTATTTCTATACCTCACTTGTGATTGTAGAGTAATTTTCTGTTGTCATCATTGACTCAGATGCCAAGAAGTTGAAAACCAGATTTGTAATGTCTGTACACAGAGTCTTCAACAGGTGTTTGGCAAGGTTAGTCTGAGTATCATCTGTTAAAAGAAATAAGTGATTAAAGTAACTTATTATAGTTACCTGATTCCTATGATGTTATCACAGCAATTTCTAAACTGTGGGCTCTGTCAGCCATGAGTAGTATGAGAAAGTTATCTGGATACATGAAGCTATCATCCCTCATTTGCTGTAACATTCTTATGGAACATTGTTCAATGAAAAATGTGAACTTTCAGGTCTGTAAGAACATTTTAATGCATTGCTAGCATTTCAAAGGTGTACCTGTAAAAGCAGTAAACTAGTCCCTGTACAATCCTCCTGAACCACTGCTATTGATCAAGGCAGAAGCATGCAAAGGAAAATTCTGCAGGACAAGCAGTTAAATAGAAGAATACCCATGTCACTTTAAGACTGAAATACTGGAATTGAAAAAAAAAAGGCTACAGAATACATGTCCAAGAAAAAATGCTAATGGGAAATAATTCCATATATTCCAAAATACAGGAATATCAGGTTGTTTTGCCAATGTTTTCTTCCACTAGAAGATTTCCACGGGGAAAATTTTAGAAGAAAGTTGAATACAGCAGAGAATCTTGGAAATGTTTACAGTATTTTCCTAATCCTAACTTTTCTGTCACACTTTACAGAGAAACACCCTGAACTTTCTGACAGACTACACTCAAGCAGCAGCTACTTTCTGAATCAAACCTATAAGGTTTAAACAGCAGCTTAGAATTAGGTGGTGTTAAATTTTTTCACCAGCAGCACAGCTGACAGAATAAAGTGAGGTTCCTAATATTTTCCTTTTTTTTTTTGTATTTTACTTAGTGAGAAATTAAAAGGAATGCAAACAGCTGGGAAGGAAAGACAAGAACACAGTTATCTTGACATAAGATATAACAGAATATGGACATGAAATAAAGAGAATGTATTTCAATAACTGTGCAAAGCAATTCAGCATAAAGGCAATGTTAGGCATACTAAACACAACTCAAGTTTTTTCTTTTTAGGTTTTCCTTTTTAAACTCTTGTTCCTGTCTGACCTTTAGTTATTCTGGAATAAATTTAACATCCTTGAAGGAGCATATTGATTATTCAAAGTATATATTTTGTACCTGTGAAATGCTTTGCTCCCTTTTCAAATAGCCGGATGTTGTTGTACAAGTTTGAGAATTCCTCCTGCAGGTCCTTCATAGCCTGTCTTCTGTTGGCTCCAGAGGAAGATGTCGAGGATGTAAAAACGGAACGCACAACTTCCTGGTAAGTTTTAGTCAAAGGTCTTAGAACAGGAAAGAAGAAAGGAGGAAACACTCAGCAAAGTGTGAAACTGTACGAGGTTTTCCCAAATATATTAGCAATAGAGAAAATGACCTCATTACATAGTAAATCGACTGGAATATGAACGCTCAGAATGGTTGAACGCTCAGACATATGAACGCTCAGACATAAACGAAAAGCAAATAATGAAACTCAGAAAAAAAAAACTTCAAGAGGAAATTAAAATGTACTTAATGGCAGATGTTCTAATGCTATAGTATGTATGGTATGCAAATGTATGCCAAGGTTTTAACTCTTAACAACTCCTCAGTGGGAACAAGGTGAAAGATAAAAGGATTTCCAGAAGCAATGGTATTCACAAATTTTCAGGGGTCTCTGGACAAATTTCTAACGATGAAGTTACTATTGCACTCCAAGTTTATTCAAGCTTGGCTATTACAATCTTATGATATTTTTTTTTTGCTCTGAACATACATATTCACATCCTCTCTAGTATGGAACATCTTCTAAAAGAAGTTATTCATCTTTGCATAGCTTAGCTTGCTGATACACCTTACTACCCAGCTCTCATGGGTACCAGTGGAGACATAGAGGCCAAGAAATATGAACATATACCAGAAGCTGTGCAGAACATGGGACTGGTGAAATCCCAGCATGGGTCAGTTTAAGGGGAGGAAATATATCCATGAAGATGAAAATGACCTTTCAGGACCACATCCTGATAAGCAGAATCACATTACTGTGTCAGTGCAGCTTTCTAATACATAAGATGTGTAACATGAAGCTGTACAGAAAAAGAATATTGTGGTTCACTTGTATGAACAAAGCACTCTTTTCTACGCAAGAAAACAGACTGAAGTGTAGATTAATCTGAAGCGAACCACAAATTTTCTAACACCAGCTGAATTATTGAAATTACCTTCTTAGATGTTCAGCAATTTCTGTAATAAGCTCTTCAGGGCAATCCTGCAAGCGGGTCTTTAAAACATCCTCAATTTCCTCTTGTGACATGAAAGAGAACTCCGGCTTCTTATTCCTACCTGTAGTGGCCATGAAGAACACTCACTGAGAAAACACTCCATTTAGTATTGCTGCAATTGCTCTGTGGCATGAGACACTGGAAAGCCTCAGAGTCCAAACACCACAAAAGAAATGCATTATTAACAATGATAAAAAAAGGATGATTATGCATGACAGTTGAAATTTACATAAATGAAAAAGTGAAAGAATTTCTCTTTTGATCACATATCATATGAAGATATGCATTTTTGGTGATACTTTTTTTTCAGTCAGCTTGGCTCATTGGTTTAGAAACTATAATGTCACCAAGACCAAATAAATTTCAGAGTGCCAAAACTGAATACAGTGTTCCTACTTGAACGATTTCACAAGGTTCTTGTTTTTATTTTTTTTAACTCCCTTTAGTAAGGTACAGAATCATGTAACACAGTATCCTAAATTTGAGGTTACAGTATAAAATCTGAAACATGATAAATTAAACCAGAAAAGGTGTTCTACTAATAAAATTAATTGATATGCATACAGTTTACTGCATCTGTATTTCAGTTTTGTACAAACCATCAACCCAGCCTGGGTACTATAGAATTTTTACATATAAGAATGAGATCAGAATAATAAGAGAGAACATGAAAAGTACATGTGCCAGATGCACCTTAAAACAGGCTTATTCTGCACATAAAGCAACTGAATGTATGGAGATCAATGACGTTTCTTGTTGTGCTACAGTAGTAATAAACATACAAGGTTACAAAAAAGTGAAAAGGGAGGTTAAATCAGGTTTTAAAAAGGATCTTATTTACGTTTGAATGGTTTCATGTGAGTTTACCTTGAGACTGTTGTTCAAGCTATTTATTATAATACAGCAACACAAGCAGCAATAAGGGCAAAACAAAGCCTACACCAAAACCCAAAAGAGACTGAACATTGTTTTACTCAGTAACTGAGCAGTCCTGAAAAATAATTCCATTTATATGTGAATTACAATACTCTGTGAGAGCAGTACTGAACAAAATTACTGCACTGTATTTCACACACTTCAAATATCATGTTTAAAAGTATTTTTCAGTCAGTACTGAAAGCCTGGACACTACATATAAAATGGAAGCACACATTTCTGGTTCACCATTGAACGAAAGAACATGACTGCTTCATTTGCAACCACTGTTTACTCTAAATCTAACAATGCTGGCTTTTACTTAGCAAGCCATTCATGCTCCTTCTTGTAATAATGAAGGTAGAGAAACAGGCACCAATAAGAATCTATACTAAAACTATCAAAACATTAGTTTGGACTATGTATTTTATCCCTATGAAGAAAAAAAACTGTTTGATTGCTATGATTTGTTAATTTAGGCCATTAATTTATCACACACTAAGCAGCAGGTAGTAACTTCAAGCATAACTTCAACCCAAAATCTAAGGCACTTCCTACATAAAAATAAAATATAAAATGCTATTATTTCAATGACTTAAATCTCTTTTTTAAAGACAAAGTTAACATGGTATGACCATTTCCTTTAGACAGCAACGTCAGATCCATTGATACAATTTTAACGACTTAATTTTAATAGTATTCTCATCTCCTTGACATTTTACCTAAACTTACCTAAACAGTGGGGGAAGAACAGACATAGAATAAAAAGCAAGCAGTAAACCCATGTTGAATAGATATGAATAGATAGTGCCTAAAACAAAACGACAAACCTGTGGCAGCCCCCTGTGACTCTTCATCGCTGTCAGCATCCTTTCTTCCTTTCTTTTTGGTTTTCTTAATCTTTATCTCTCTGGCATTCCCACCGCCTCCTCCTCTCACGCTTCCACTGCCCTCTGGTGGGGAATTACTTGCTTAGTTCACAGGAAAGTTGTAACACTTAAAAAGTTTACAATACCACGGTAATTTATCTGTGTTACTTGTTAATATTGGATTGAAAAACACAACATGATTCTAAACACAACCTAGAACACATATTCCAGAATCTTAGTGCCATAAGTGTCATTCTTAAGAAAAAAAAGCAACTGAGGCAAAGCTTTGTTTAAGCTAAAATAAACACAAATACTAATATCATATGCACTTATAATAAAAAAAAAGAAAAAAAGAGAGCAGTGTCTTTCTTCAGCCAAACAGAGATGAGATACCAGAGTCCATTATGTAATGGGGGATTTTCTGTCAGCTGAAAATGGCATATTAGTAAGCATTTAGCACTTTTATTCAATGATGCTAAATAACTGAACTTGTCAAAAATATTTTAGATAATGCAACTTTGTTATTTTTCAGAGAAAGAATGCTACACTATAAGCATTTATCCAAAATTTTCTTGGAAGCACACACTTCAATTAACCTGAGCACTCAATCTTTTTTGACTTTTCCTAGATGACTATAGAGCAATGGCATGTTCCAGTTCTGACACACATAACAAATTACTTTGTTCAGAAGTTAATCAATGTATCCAACTGCAGACAAAATCTCAATTTGCTATACAGTCCCTCTTCACAAGGCAAGCTGTTCTGCTCTTTGTACCCCTTTTCACAGCCTCTTCTGTTGTTTTTTCACTTGGAAGAAATTTAAACTCCATGGCGCAATACATACACTATGCCTTGAGAAAGTAGGTGTTTTTGCCATTTAAATGTGGTCCAAGATTTCAAGAAACTACATTATGTAACTGTTATTGTTTAAGAAAAAGAAATACAAAGACAAGATGCTACTAATTATAAAGCTAACTGCATCTGTTGCATGCCATAAATGGATTTTTAAGCATCAAGTTGCAGGAACAGCAAAAAAAAATTGGCGCTTTTCTCAAGGTTATTTGAAACGTGACCACATTACATAAAACTGTTTGTTGGGGTGTTTTTAGGTAATGCACGTAATAGTCCATAATAAAACATTTCAGGGTGGTGCTTGCTGACGGTGCAGCACGTTACCTGTGGGTATGAATTTGTCTAGACGCATAGTACAGGCTCAGTAGAGTCTCACTCCTCAGAGGGATGAAAACCGAAGCCATTCTATTATGACAGTTCAATTAAAGTTCAAGCTTCTCTACCTTACCAATGGCCTAGAAAAATCTGCCATCTCTTGTGGCAAGAATAAATTTAATTTCCATGTCAACTCAGGCCTACTCATGCTTTTATTTTAAGAACACAATGTTCTATTTTGCAGATGAGTATATTCAATCAAGCCAGATGCATCAGTGCTCTAAATCTATTTCAGTAGCACAGTAACAATCTGTAACACATGAGTTCAACAGATTGCTCAGCTGTAGCAACACAAGAGCCACAAAAAGTTTTGTGGGACTCACAGTCTTCAGACCTATTACTGTTTTAAAAATCAGGAAGATTTCACACATTTTTATTCTTCCTTCAACTGAAATCTATTCCAAACAGTCACCACAAAGAGTAAGGTTTGGGATTAATTTAATCCAGAATATACCTCAAAGTCAACTGTCTTAATTCCCAAGTAACTGTTACAAACAACAGAAAATTCTGTGGCATGGTTTTCTCAGAAAAGATGTCAAGTATTCTTCAAAAAACACCCCCAAAGATTCATTCTAAATTTAGACAAACTTATTTTGGAATTAACATCTCAAGATTAAACATTGGAAATGTATTAATTTACCTGGACCCATGAAAATTGGAGACTAAAATTGTATCTATATTAAGTAATAAAACATCACAAAGGTTCCTTTAGCTAATACTGGTTTTATTCAGTTTTATGTGATCACAATATATAAAATAATAAATGAACACAAGATTCTTTGCTTCTAGAAACAGTTACCTTGTGTTGAACTAACTCAAGAGACCTTTATAGTACTTCCTCTACATTTCTAAGTCTGAAATTAGTTCTCATAGGCATAGCTGAGATGTATCCACTCCCACAATATAATGGTAAATGTTTGGATTATTTCTTAAGATATCTTCAACAACAGACTGGAAGCATTTAATGAACTACAAAATAATCAAAGATAAATTTCCAAGACAAAACAAGTTTGATTTTTTGGTTTTTTTTTTTTCTTAAGCTAAATATTGATGTTTTACCTGCTGCTTTCTTTCTTCTTTCATCCTTTTTGTCTTTTTTATTAGTATATGAGTTCTCTAAAGAAGAAGCCTGTTTTAAATCTTCTTCAGTGATTAAATTAACAGGGTTGTTTTTAATTTCCTAAAATGAAGAACATGCACATCATAGCACAAAGATACACACAGCAATGGAAGAAACACATGGAAACATTTAAGAAGAAACATTTAAGACATTTGGCCATTTTCAAGTACACTAATCAAACACCATGTTTTCCAAGTGCAACGTGTGAGACTGGGCTTCCTGAGTGCACCAGAATACACACTAAATTACACCCATCAAATATAGAAATCTGCAGTTGTGCTTCTTCTCTAGTTGTATTTCAGATGTATTTCAGAAATAATAACAGTCACTAGAAAGTCCCATCAGCTTTACTCCAACACTTAACATGCACAGCATCCTTGCCAATAAAAAACCTACTGTACCTTTTCAGCTTTCTGTTGCATCAGATCAGTAAAGAGGTCAGCACAGCTGCTTAGAAATTTCTCACTGACTGCAATGGTGTCACTGAAGACTAAACCTGAAGAGCTTTTGTTTAAAGATCTCATCACTTGCTGAAGCAAAATCCCAACATCTTCTACTGACAATGAACTGGGCAGAAGAGTCTAGGGTAAAGAAAATTAAAATACAACAGCTTGTAAGCGGATGAACAGAAAAGACACAGGCCATTTGACATCTTCTAACTATACAGAAAACATTGCACTTCTCAGATTTAACTAGTAATTTAAGAGTATGCATATTTTAAATCTTCTAACATGGCAAATCCACATTGCTCTAGAAATCTGTGTTACCTCTGGGCAAATGCATGGCAACTTCTTCGAAATGAAGCTCAACAGCTACAGAGCAATATCAAACACAATGCAACAGCAGGACTTAAGAGCAAAAAGGTAGTGCTGTAAGGCCTAAAATTAGGACTTAGCCAGGACAAAGTGGCTAAGATCCCTCTGCTCACAAAACAAACACGTAAAAAAGTGTTGTAAGCACTTAGTTTAGATATTTTCTCAAAAAAAAAGCCCAACAGAAATATATTGCTCTCTACCAGAGTACTTACGTATTAGTTTAAAAATAAAAGTTAGTCTTACATATCTATAAACTGAAAGCCAGTATGTCCTTCCCCTGTTTTTGTTCAGATCAAATCAAATGTAAATAATGCCCTTTTATTTGTCATTTTACTTAAACTGAATTTTCTTCTTTGTTAACATGGAATTTCATCATACATATGTACAGTTAAAATTAAATATCATTTGACACAAAAATAAGAAAAAAGAAATAAATACATCAACAACAACTGAAAGGATTGCTTACTGCTACATCTATCCAGCTTCCAGAGCTCATGGCTTCCTCCACAGAGGCTTCAACTTGATCCACAATTCCTTGACCAACACAAGCTGCTCTCAGAAATAAGAGCTGTGAGGACTTGTATCTTTTTTTAATGTAGCCTGCTGGATCAGGGATGCCAAGTCTATACAATGCATCAAATTCTACAAAATAGTAATATGCCTGTTAAAATTTAGTTCCTTCACAATCATACAAGCTATTATGGGAAAGCAGGAAATTACACATAGTTTTTATACATGTAAATGCAGCCTTAAGTTAACACTGACCTAAAACTTAGTTCAGTACAAGCTACATCTAAATTTTGCTAATAGAAGTATGCACATTAAATCATGGATATAACTTTGATCTGGAAAATCTAAACTTTGGAAAATTTTTTTTGGATTCTTATACCATTAAGTTTACATTTGCAGCCATATCTTTCCATTATAATATAGTATGAACAATATTTACAATACATACCAAGTGTTTTGTTTTCAACTATTTAGCATTTTATACTTAGGATGTGTGGAAAACACCCAAAGACTCACAGATACTCCATCAGTCAAACAGTATTATAGAAACAATACTATCATTATAAGTTATGGTGAACCTTTTCAATCTGCAAGAGTATCTGCTACTTAGGGCCTGCCCCTTTGGGACCATGAGGGTTCATTGCTCTCTTTATTCAGATCAACATTTCCCACAGCTCGTGGTATTTGAACACACCATCATCCTGCATCACTCAGCTTGAAGTCAGATAGAATTGTCTGCATTCAAATCAGGACACTTGTGCTAATTGTTCCAGTTCTACAAGTATTATTTTGGGAAAATATTCTTCCTGAACACTGCCTGTTTGGACTATCAGCAGCCAAAGTTTGGTTGTAATCAGGACACCTGGCCTAAAACTCCAGCCACGATGATCTGAAAAGTCTAAAATGAGCAAGCTAATAAATGGCTTCAGAACAGTAATAAAAGTATTCATAACTGTTTGTCAGAAACAGTTACTGTTTAGCAGTACAGTCCCCTCTGCTGAGATACAGCTCATTGTGATAAAGTAACACACATCATTACCAGCAAGATGGTCTTTCAGCAAAGGAGTATCAGCCACTGTATTGATTTCCACTTATCCTTGTGAGGCTTCACTCTAAGCACTAGCTACATTAAGGTAAGACCAATTACCCACAGTAGTTTTAGAAGGTTATTTTATCTGTAAGAATATAGATTAATTACCTAAGTAACCATTCTGCTTGAAAAAGGAATCCACCCAGTTGTTCTGTGTTCTGGAATAGATGTCTGGAACAAACACAGCCTTATCCTGTCTCCCACCAACCACGGTGCCTTTTAGACGACCAGCATTAACAAGTTCTTCTAGCAAAGCTACAAGAGGAAAATAAATGAAGAGATATTTCCTAAGTCAGTATATCCATTAATTAAAAGACAGTAATTATCTTCCCTGTTTTGTTTCTTCTTTCTTTCCACCAATTAGTTTGTGCTTGTTCTAGTGAAACACTGCTGAGCTCTATCAATTATTTTTAACACTTATGAGAATTTCTTCACAAAAGCTCTGGAAATCAGACAGTTTCCAAAGAGTGAGCCACAATGGCAGGATCAAAATGTTTTTTCTTGAACATACATCTGGGTAGTTTTAGCTGTTCATTTAAAAAACACAGACATAGAAGAATCTTTCTCTGGAGAGAAGAGTAAAATACACTAGCATTTTATTAATAATATTTTCTTTGAATTCACTGCTTGCACGTTAACCAAGATGGAAAAAAGATCTAAACACACTAAAATGACATGAAAAGATCATTAACTGCATAACACAGTTGCCAATAATAACCTCTTGAGAATGCACAAATATTGCTGACCAAGAACATATTGGTAACTGGTACTACCAAATTACTAAGCACTTCTCAATGCTAAATAAGATTTTAAAAATGCATTAAAGTTGCATAGAAATATCTGATTTGCCTCCTATGTTCTGCTTCTGCCTTTTTGTAATACAAGAGCTATATTTTAAAAAATCAATGACATGAACTCCTGACTGCTAATTTCCAGAGCTTTGCCAGACAGCTTTTTTTTTTTATACTCAGTTTATGTTCATTTCTATTTCATTAAAAGACAGGTTGTACTCTGGAACAAAACATTAAATGGTATTGCAAGGTTTCTTCCTCATTAAATACGAGCAGCAGTCAACACTACAACATGCTTAGTACAGCACACAGAGGTTTAGCTCCCTTAATTCAGGGAAGTTTACCTGAAAACCCGGTTCCAGAAGAAACAGTGCATATTAAATCATGATAGTTTTTGTCAGATATGCCCACAGTGTAGATGAGCCTCTATAAGCTAAGCAGCTATTGGACACAACTGCCACTAGCAAAGCTGAACAATACTTAAACTGAAAAAATGCAGAAGAAAGAGAAACTGATTTAAACAAGATATAGCTTTATGTAATTTAAGATAAGAGCCAGAAATAATGTTCTGTCACGGTTCAGTTACATTGAATAAAATGAAGCTTGCAAGACCAATTCTGGGAATAAAATTCATTTTTTATACTTCCTAATAAATTAGTTGCCCCAGAAAATAGAGTCTATGTGCCTATTCCACTTAATAGTAATTGTCAGAAAATACAGATTGGTCCTCTGTTTGCAATTTTAACTTCTTTTTATTCAAAGTTTTTAGGAAAAAGAATTAGACTTTCCTAGAGCTCCACAAAATTGGTTGAAAAATCTATGAATGAACCAGGGTCTTTAGGGAAAGAAGATGTCAGAAGAAAATAAGTGAAATGAAGATATCAATTGAATTCTGTATTTTATCAAGTTCTAAAACTCCAGGGCAGAGGAGGTGCTCTCAGAGATTTCATAGACCATTGCTACAATTATGTGAGACAGTATTTTGTTTCAAAACAACAGGAGCCCTGTAGAACTACTATAAATTCACATTTATTTTTAAAAGTGACCAAGTAGTTGGTAGTGTCCTATTAGGTCTCTGTCAAAGTCTGGCTAAGATGAGAAGTGTCCCTTTATGTCAGTCCAACACCAGTAATATAATGCTCAGAAATGAATTAAAATCTGTGATTTCGTTATCCTTTGTAATTAGTGTTTTAACCTCAAGAGTTTCTCATTTCTAAAACTACTTTTTGTCATAACTTTATGCGAGCTTAAGATGAATAGCAGCACATCTGTGTGAGAGAACCAAAGAATAATGTTTGTTCTGTCTACACCAAACTGCTGATTAAATAATTAGCTGTTTGTAAATAATACAAACATTACACTGAACTTAAATTTTTATTCTGGAAGAGACAGAATACTGACAAAGACCACTTTTAAACAAACTGCTAACTGTAACAAATATAAAAACCAACATCATTAAAAGGTATTTTTCAAGTTTCCAACATTTGTGAAATTGAAATGGTATCTCAGCAAATGTGTTGCAGGGAATAAAAAGATAAAAAGCTTTTTGAAACATAACATACTACAGAGGTAATGAAAGCCACTAAGAAAAATTAAAGAAAAAGAAAACCCACTAAAAAAACCCCATGAAAGTACTAGAAATATATATTGTGATGATCACTGGCATCAGGAAAACACCAGAACTTCAATTCACATTAACACCGTACATGATAAAAGCACAATGATGTTCTTGAAGGACTGAAGGACTTATCTGAAAAAGACTGTGACCAAATACTGAAATTTGCTGGGTATTGAGAAATTATTATAATGCAATTTCACAGATTTTCCCTTTAATCTATGAAAACCTGTATGGCAAATAAAAAAAAAAAGGTGGAAATTTTAAATTGAATGTGTGAAAAGTAGAGTGTTGCTATGATTTTATTTAAGAGCTAGGATTTTAATTTTAATGAACAAGCTTGTGGCAGAGAACAAGAGGATAAGCAGAGAGATCCTACAGTGGAGTTTAAGTGAGCAATGCCCTGAAGGCAAAAAGACCCAATCAAGAGAAGCATTAAGGTTCATGAGAAGAGATAGAAAACCATTAAAAGACTTTAAAAGACCAGCAGCACTTGGTCAGCCAGCATACAAGACTAATGCTGCTTGAAGCAGCATTTTTGAGATAGGAGAGGGCACATGAAGTGATAAACAAGTAGTGCCAAAATATTTCAGATGAATAGAGAATCTTTACGCATTTCTATTTAGAAAAGCAACCGCGGAAAATAAAAGCAAACAGTTTAAGGATATGTTTTATCTCTCAGCAAATAAAGTCACTTAACTAAGAGTATAACAAAAGCTTAGCCTCCATTATCGCAGAAAAAAGTCAGTAAATAAAATGCTGAGCAGTTAATGCCATTTGGCTACATAAAATCTGTCCCCTTTTGTGTGCTTCACTGATAAAATTGCGAGTAGCTAAGGGCAAATAATGAAAGAGAGGAACAAATAAATACTGTATTTCTTGCTTCATTCTGCCCCCACAGGCATCTCGTCAACAAATGTTTTCATTGCTTTGGATACAGAGAACATCCCTTCAGCTACGGATAGCACAAAGGGTTTAATACTTTCTACCCTAAAGAGCAACACATTGTTCTGTATTTCAGAATTAAGGCTATATACTAAAAAGCTTCCTTGAAAGCATAATTTTAGCAATGAAGAATGATTTCCTGACAAACACACAAAATATTCTGAATGAAACTCACAGTAAAGTAAATGTTCTTGAAATCCATACCGAGTGATCAAGCTACTTACAGGTGTAGGCCTTGGGAAAAAAAGAAAAACAAAACAATATAAATTAATGACATGAAAAATGACGTAGAGAATCCAGAAATAAGAGAGGTTACTATAGATGAACAGAACTACACAGTAACCTAGCCTCAGAGTACTGCACTGGTGTTTAAAATAGCTTACATGGATTTCATTCTGAATTATTGTGAAGTAGTAACACAAAAGCTATAATAATTATTGTAAGGAAACTTCTGCTTTGTTTTCTTCTTCCTATAAAGTGGCATAAAAACTTACTGATTTAATAAGGAAAAATTTATCTATAATCACATGTAGTGACCACATCAATATGTAACCAATTAGGGAGCAGGGAACAGTGAAGTGACAAGAGGACAGATATTCTACAAACTAACAAAAGAACTACAGAGTTTTTCTTCAGCCAAAACACCGAAGTATGTTGTATAGTGTATACTGTTATACTAGCCTTGTTTTTCAAAAGAGAGTCCCCATTTCTAACAAGTGAGTCTAACACAGCTCAGGATTGGTCCCAGGAACTGAACTACACTTCAGAGAATCTATCCATAGGTCTTTATTTTCTTTTCTTTTTCAATCACAAGTGAATCAGGCCCAGAAAGACCTATGGCAAAAATATTTTAATATGTGGTTGCAAGCATTGCAATTTACCGAGTTATGGCAGTGAAGAGCCCACGAATGCGTGCTCGATGGCGGGACACAAAGGCTTCTGTAAAAATCACCCCACGGTTTTCCTGGTCCAGTTGTCCATGAATAATTCTGCCCAAACGCCTGGATAATGCCTGCAAACAGAAGAATTGAGCTTTTCTAAGCATGCCTTCTTCTATCAGATGTATGGCTATCTAATGACAGAAGACAGAAGTATGGTTTGCAGATGCACCAGGAAAACTGAGATTTAACTTTAGTATTAATTTTGTATGAAATGGTGACTTAAAGCCATGGATATTGCAAAGATAAAGAAAGAAGGTGGTCACAACCAGTTCTGCATTTGCCAGGTTGGTGGCTTTCATCACCTGTATCAGGAAGTCTCCTGGAAGGTCATATGACTTGCAGAGTTCTGATATTGTCACCTGGCCAGTTTCCTGTAGTTTATCGTTTATTTCTTCTGCTAATTGATCCAGATAACTCCTTTTGTAGAAATGAGAAAAAGAAAACACAGTAAGTGTGACATTTAAAGTCAACCTCAATATCACATATTGAATAAACGACCTCTTTAAAAATACCTTTCTGTTACATCTTTGCAAAAATAAACTGAAAGTTATTTTAAATTAATAAAGGAGCATAAGTGAAAAGGTATACTTTAAAAAAAAAGCCTACTAACCACGTAGTTGGTATTAAGATGAGCCATTTATCTACTTGTATGAAAATTTCAAGCAAGAGAAAGAGGAAAATATTATACCAATGAAAATTAGAAAAAGTAAGCAAGACAAGTCTTAACTATTTCAAGAGAGCCAGGAACTTCATATTCTTTGACAAGAACAGATCCTGAAGCTCAATCAATAAAAAGGACAACCCCATAAGAGCATTAATTCAGTGTTTGTTAGTGTGCTGAAAGCCATGAAATAAGTAGCTCAAACTTAAGCTTGTGAGGTAAATCAAACAGTAGAAGGTTTGTCAATAGCTGAGGCAGACAGCAAAGCCAGAGAGCAAAAATGAGATCTGGCTGCTGTGCACAAAGACACTGGGTAAGAAATGAAGCCTCTTAAATGCAGGACACAGAACACAGACATTCAGTAAGGCATTTACACCATGGATTCACTGGATGCTTTGCTGAGATAGGCCTCACCTGCCTAAAGCAGCATTGATCACCACCAAGCAGCTCTAAGATCAGCCAAGGAAAAAGTATTTCACTTCAGAAGCAACAAAGGTTAGACATTATTTTTAGTCTGCATTTTAAAAAATAAATATGGTATGAATTATATATATGGCTCCTGAAGATACTCACTCATTTATAAGCTGTCCCAGTACAAGCTGAATACCTTTTTCAGATTTAACAATGTCATTAGCTCTGTTTTCAATGTGCAGAAGGTCCACATTTATTATCTAAAAAAAAACCACCTCTTATCAGAAATTTAAATTGAAAATCATACTCAAACATTGAGATATTACTTACACATTCCAGTATCTTGGGGAAAGCTGCTTCTATTTTTTCTACTATTGCAGTCAAACACATCTAATCTGTGCTTTGGAATAAAGCAGTAGTGCTTTAGGGAAAAACCTCTCTTTGCAACTGTTACAAGGTTAAAACAAACCTATATAATAAAAAAAAATCAGAATGCAATAAGAGAAAATAGCAAACTGGCTTTCTGAAAGGTTTTCTGTTTTCAAGTAATTTTGCTCAAGCCTGAATGGAAAATTAGCCACGGAGGAAGACTACTGCAGGACAAAGATTAGTTGAGAGAAGAGAATAATGAAGAGGGAAGATCCAAAGAGGCATGCAAAGTTAATTATGCATGCTCCTGCAGCTTTAAATTTAAATGGATAACGTATTTCTTTTCTGTCTGTCCTCCTTAGTTTTCAAAGGAGCTCATGAACAAAAACTGCTTATATCAGTTGTGATTTCAGAAGTCCTAGATTAAGCAGAGAGGTTTCAATAAAGCAGTAAATTGGTGGATTAAGTAATTTGCAGTATCCTGACATGAGCTACCAGCTCTTTATAAAATTTGTTCTGTTCTAAAAAAATACTTTATCTGGAGTATAACTAATGGACTCCATAGCTACACTATATATGGTGAGGAAAATAAAAAAGTATAAAGTTTTTATTATTAAAGTTACCTGTTGTAAGTCGACAATGTTAACTCGACCTTCAAGAAAAATCAAAATACAGTTTTAGTACGTGAAACATATCTGAACAGATTTAGAATATATTACAGCTCATTGTACAAACAATATCTAATTACTTTTCCTGTAGAGCAATTAAACTAGTCCATGAGTACCCAGAGTTTGTTAAAACTTTCTTCCTTTGCATGATGCTACTAACAAAAAACCCAGCAAATTTTAATTCAGTCCAAGCTGTCCATCCCACTGGTATGACACACAATGGCATAACACACACTGAGGCATACCTGTGTAACAGTGAGAACATGGCTAATCTGTATAAACATAAGAATAAGTTAATTTTTCTAAACATATGATGCTGTGAAATTCACCCTTAAGTATAACTCAAAGTACAATACACTGCCTGCTCATTAAAGCCATGGACAAAAAGCTGTCTGAAGAGAACTTGATTCCTTATATATCTAAGTCACACCGTCCAATACAGGTGGCTCTTCACATTGGCAAAATAAAAGGCCTGTCAATGACAATTTACAAATACTATTATTACTAATGGTGTGAAAGGAGAATGATTTTGAAATTCCATGACAAGGACAAACATCTGGGCCAGGTACTAAACTATACTGAAATGCCAAATTTACTTCAAAAGGATTTTTATACAACTTTTACATCAGAAATTCCACGAGGATGAAAACAAACGAAGTAACAATCTTGATAAGCTTATCTAAAAGCTTGACACGGATCAGAAATGAAAATGGCAACAGGTGAAGTAATGTATAGATGAAGCAAGCTGACTTTTTCTGAAACATTAAGGGTACTGAAAACTTTCAAATCCTTTCTGTAGCCTTCAAAATTAACTTCCAAATCCAAAGGAAGAAGGGAAACGCCACACTTACCACCACTAACATGCAGCTCATCGCGGATCTCCTTACTAATCTGTGCTGGAGTGACATACTCCTTGCCATCGAGAGTGTGCACTACTTCCAGCTGCTTTTCTGCGATCAGCTTTGTGACAATTTCTATGCAGTTCCGTTCGGACAATCTATCAAAGCAGGAGTCAGCAGTTATTCTAAGGAAGTACTTGCTAAAATCACCTTTAAATTGATGTTTCGATCATACTACACAGAGGAAGTACAACGAAGATTGCCTGCACTTCTTTGTGAATACAGTTTTTCAGACAAAGACATTAATTTCTGTATGCTTTTTATCACCCACCAAATCATCCGCATGGCTTCACTTAGGTGCGTTATCTCTCCAAAACTTTTACTGTCCTCCAGAACAGCTGCCAGCTCTGTCAGCTGTGAGAATGCACCTGCTGGTGAATTTAGGAATGCCTGCACTTAGAGATTTCGTGTCTATGACACTTGCGTGCGTTTTTACTTTACTTTTGCGCATTTCAGGCTCATTTTTCGACCTCAACTGGGCAAGCAGACGGAAGGGAGAACCCGAGCGCTGGAGCCGCGACGATTTTGAAGAACTCGAACTCAGCTGTGACTACACACTCAGCCGCCTCCCTGGCCTGCTCTGGGGTCCCAGATGGGACACAGGCAACTACAGAAGGGCCGGGCGGGTACCCGGAGCGGGGGCCCGGGGGAAG
>JAHLSL010000017.1:20102573-20269784 GCA_025920805.1 Petroica traversi
CACGGGAAGAGGAGCAAAAAGCGCTTTCCGCACCTGGGGCTGGCTCCGGCAGCTGGATCGCGGCGGGGCGGGCACGGAGCAGCTCTCCTGCGCTGTCAGAGGCGATGCGGCTGCGGCCGCTCCGGAGCCGCCGCTACCGAAACCTGACAGAAAATTTAGAGCAGGAGTTGGCTGTGAGGGCAATGATGCTGCCATTTAATGGGACCGCTGTGATGCAGCGGGGGGCGAGCTGAGTTTATTTAGCTGTCAGACCAGCTGCACACACTTTAAGGCTTTTTCGGCGTTTCTGGAGCTGGCTCGCCCGTAGCAGTGGCAGAGAGCGCCGCACGGGGAGCCTCAGCCTGCAGGGCTTGGCAGCTTCCAGGCGGGACAGCAGCCGGGCACTGCGAGCCGCCCCTCACCGGGAAAGGGATCCGGGCTGCTCAGGGTCTGTCCTGGTCCTTCCACACTTCTTGCTGCTTCCATAGCCGCTGTTTTCGCTGACCCTGATGATGGCGGAATGATTTTTGTCTTTTGTTTTATATCCCTTTTGTACAGTTCTGTGTATCCACAAGTATTAGTATGCATACTTGCAGCCTTTTACTTAGTTTAGAGCTTAGTGTTTTGTAGGGGTTCTGCAGGCCCTGAGACTAAACACCCCAGAACTGCAGAGCCAGGGAGACCAAACATTCCTACTATCTCAGGAACCCAAGGTCTCTGAGCAGGACAGATTCTGTAAACCAGGGGTTAGCCCACCCCAGCCCCATTATTGGGCCCCCTTATTGGATATGCTCATGTGTAAAGTCTATAACTGGTGTGTGTGATTGACGGGGGCTGTGCATTTTGCCACGCTGTCATCTGGGTGAAGTGGATGCATCAAACGGGATCCTGAATAAAATACTGAGGTAAAGACCCAACCCCTCTAACTATGTCTAGCTTCATTTTCCTAACAGCAGGAAAAAGGCATCACTGACAGCTGCTCTGTGACCCTGCCTTCCAAAAGTCACAGCAAATGTCTCTGGCAGGGTTGGTGCCATGCTGGGTACAGTTTTAAGTAGCGTGAACAAAAACTTTGCAAGCGGCATAGTAAATTCTAACAGCATTTACGGTGGCATATGTATGTGCCTTCAGTTGTACATTAGGGGCAGAATTCATTTTGCTCGGGCAGCTGAGGGCTGCTGTTGAGCTCTGGTCTCGGAGTCTTTGTGGGCAGCGGGACAAGCTCCTCAAAGAGCAGCTCTTCCTAAACCATGGATCTAAACCAGGCTCGCTAATTAATTACTCCCAGCGGGGAGGTGCCTGTGCTCCTCCGCAGGCAAAGAAGACAGCAAGGGAGATTGCATAGCCAGGTCCAGGATTTAGGGGCATTTCTGTAGAATAAGTAGTGGAGTGGAAGAATAGGGGGAAAAAACATGATAGCAATTTTGCGGGCAGTTTTTTTGTGGAGGTTATATAGAATTAGGCTACCATAGGGGACATCAGGAAAAAGAACTAGGGACTTAGAACCTAACTAACCTTAAATGAATTTGAAGTGCTTTGATTATGTATATGCTCTACTGGCCATAGACAATCCCTTCCAGCTAAAATCTGAGTCTCTAGACTGGCCAAACTGGGCGTTGTAGTATAAGACCCAAAAGTATAATGGCTTAGACCTTCTCTTGTGTATGACTTGAATTTAAGCCATTTAGGAATTTAAGGGCATTCAAGTTCCTAGATTTTTGGAAGCTGCGTTATTGCTTTTTGTTTTTTGATTTTTTTTTTTTTTTTTTTTAAAGCTTTTAAATTCCTCCAGCATGCAAATAAGGAGCAGAAGAATCGTATAAATACACAACAGTTACAAGCATTTGATACATTTGATATTTCCAAATTGCCAGTTTTGTTTTGAGTCCGCAATCAAAGAAATTTTATAACACCCTTTTCTTTCAAGATATAAGTACAGGTGCACAACAGATGCATTAATATTTTCCATACCTAATTGCTATTCAGGTAATAATTCAGATGTATTTTTTTCTGTAGAAATCAGTTTTCTTTAAACAGCTTATAAGTTAAGTTAAATCCTGTTTTAAAAGTAGAGTAACTCACTCATTTTACTATACTTGCACAAACCTCTTGCAGTTAGCTGAGCTCTAATGTTATTAGCATCTATTTTATGCATGGGTATGATGCTGAAAAATGAAGTTGATACAGTTTATTTTTCTGCAGTTCTTCTGACTTCACTGATTCCAGAACTATCACAGTAGCAGAAATGTTTTTGTTCAGTGTTGTGGGCATATAAATGTGAAGGCTTTAGTAGCTTTAATGATAGCAAAAGTTTAAATAAACTTTTACATAATTATTATAATATAGATTGATGGCTATATTCTATTGACACAAAGCAAAGCAAATAATTTCTTATGAAAGCCATGCACAGTGTTGCATTGATTCACTCTAGGAATATCAATTACCCTGTCTTAACTGGGGACAATAAAACAAATGATGAGGTTATTAATCCTGTCAAAATGAATCAGTGCTCTCTGTATGACATAAAGTACATTATGAAATTTGTATTCTAGTATTCATGTAATAATATAATAGTGATATAGTGGGTGGATTTTTTTGACTACATAAGGTATTTTCAGGAGTACTATGAATTTTTGGGAGTAATAGAAAATTCACAGAGAGAATGAGTAATGCAAAACAGAGAAGAACAAAGTTTCTAAGAGGTGTGGTTCATCACACACCTTTTTGCTTGGCATAAAAAATGAATTGGAAGAATTCTGATTTGCACGGTATATTTTCCTTTCCCTCAGAAAGAGCAGTGTCTCACCTTGTTAATCTAGGAATGGAATCTTACCTGATATTTACAGGGGAATTGGATTGTGTGCAGACTATATTTTTTTTATATAGGGAATTTATGAAGATAAAGACAAGAAATAGGAGAGAATAACTGCTGTTTTAATGAAAAAATATAAATTATGCAGGTGGAAATAAATAATTGGGTAATAGAATGTATGAAAATGGTTTGTAAACTGAGTGAAATGGAGTAGAAATTAGATTTTTTTAAGAATTTTTTTTTCCTTCAGCATATGCCATGATGTTATCTTCATAGCTTGCTGGACATCTTTTCCTACCACAGATGACTTTGTGAATTTGAATGGTTTAGCTGTCCAGTTTTGCTCATTGATGTATTTACTTTGATTTTAGCAATCAAAAAGGTTACCTCTCATCTCATTTGGTTTTTTTTTGTGCTGGTATACAAAATATCAGCAACAATTTTGATGTGGTGATTCATAGGGATTATTCTGGTGAAGGAACAGGTGCTTAATGACCCCTTCCTTTATCAGTGAGAGCTGGCAGGATAAAGCACAAGCTTTTTTTAAATGGTAGCTGGCTATTGGACTTACATTAGCAGAAGGGTTTTCACCCTGTCTATTTGTGCCATGCGTAGCTTTGGCTTTTTTCATTTTCACAGTCCCTTTTTAATGCACAGTTATAAATAGCATAATGTTTTGCTTTTCACTGTACTCTTTTCTCTTTTCCTGTCATTTGCACCATGGCTGTGCTAATGGGAGGGTGCTTAGCTCAACCTCAGGCAGCCTTTTCTGCATAATTGGTTCAGTTAGGAAACAACACACTTTCAGTTAATTAGTGTGATTACCTACCTAACAGTCAGTAGGGGAAATTTGGTACTCATTTGGTTCTTTCTTTGCCCTGAATATTCATATAGATAATGAAGTCTTCCCTGAGCAAAATATTTCTAGGCATACAGGGTATTAAAAATCACATGTATGAGGAAAATATCACAGGTAAGAGTACTAAATGTGTCGGCAGCTGCCTCATTCATAAACTCTGTTAATGTGGTTCAGACATACTCATAAGTTATACTCATACTCATAAGGTTTTTTACTATTTTAAGTAGCTCTTTATGTTAATATATGTATAGTGTTAAGGAATTTTTCTAAGCTTTGAAGTATTAAGTTCAGTTTATATCCTTGTTTGGAAAGGTAGTTCTCTTGTTTGGATTAGAAGACTAAATGTACTGAAGCATTCAAAGGAGCAAGTTCCCACATTGTGTTTGACAAAACTGCCTTTGATCTTTTCTGAAGAATGGTTAAACATAATATGCAGAATTTAGAGTAACCATTTGTTTGACCTGATCTGTGAACATAATTCAAGGGAAGAGACATGTATTCCAGCAGTTTTCTGCCATATGCCCAGTAAAAAATTAAATGTTTGTAGAACAAATTGAAAAGAACAAAAGCTCCTGTAAATACCCACACTTTGTCATTCAGCTGGGTATTTGATTAATGCTAAATAGAGGATCAATTTGTCAGTAATAGCATAGAATGTCATACTGAGGCACTGCAAACATTAAATATATCTTCCTCTGATATACTGAGCTATCATGGAATGAAGCTCTGAAGTAGTATATAAAATTTTTATTCATAGTGTGCTAGAAGCCCCTGTGAAGTATTGCAAACAATACAAGATATATGTTGCTGCATAAATAAGCAAGCATTTATACTATCAAAGGCAACAGAGAAACTTTTAAGGGGTTTGTTGAGAGAAGGTCTCAAAATCCAATAGCAAGCAAATACTTAAGTAACACTTAAGACCAGAGAATGAAAATAAAAGCCCTTAAAGGTAGAAGGGAAGTACAGATTTATTGTTAATGTAATTTAAAAATGCAATGTGGACGTATATGCAAATAAAAAGAAAACCAAACATTTTTGTCCCCAGAGTGCTTTTTTTTTCCAGTGGTATATTTTCGTATATTATGCAATGCTTCCTTTGCATGAGGATTATGTTGTTGAGCTGTCACTGATCTCATCCTAAAGCAGGGACCTGAGATTTTGCATGTTCTTGTCAGGCACTGAAACATCAGCAGAGGTGCCAGCTCAAAGCACAGCGTGGGTTCAGGTATTAAAGGTGCTGGAAGTCCATTGCCATAAAATGGGAGAGAACTTCATAAAAGCATAGCATTTTGTATTTCACACAGGAGGGAGAATTTTAATGGAAAGCAAAGAACCAGGTTTCAAGCCTACCTGTCTCTGTCATGTCTTGACCTCTGAAATTGCCCCTTTGAACCCTGTGGTTTCCATCACTTTACAGAAGGGAAGGCTTTTGACTGCAGTTTGTCTCGCTCTCCCATCCTCCTTGGGCTGCTTTCAGCCCTGAATGAGAATAGAAATGGCAGATCACTGCTTTGCCTTCACTCATACCACTTCACCTGTTCCTCATTTCAAAGTACAGGTAATAACTGTGTTCTTCCCTCATGCTCTCTTCCATCTCGACAGCTGTTTTGGAATCAGTCTATCTAGATGATTTAGTCTAAATTTCAGATTGACTTGATGAGCATTACTGTTTGTGTCACCGTGGAACTTTAGTTGAATTAGTCCACAAAATCAGTGTGGCCTAAAAATGTGTAATATTTGTGAGAAAGACTTCTATGATGCAAGGATGCTTGGGGTCAGATATTTCTGGTGAAGATGGTAGTGTCAATACCCTGGTGAAGACAATGCTTATCAGAATCATGTACAATTCTAACTGTCCAAGTTACAATGAAAAACATCTATAAGATGTGTAGGTACAGTTATGACAAGGAAATGGAGGGTCTGTTTTACAAGAAGGATTAGTCTTTGCTTTCAAAAGCCTGAAATAGGATTGGGCCTTTAATCAGAAGGTAAAAAACTGATATATAGGGAAAAGTTATAATTAAGTTAGAAACAAATTGGGTTCAAAACCCCAGAATAATGAATTTCTGTAACTACTTCAAGATGTGAGTTACAAGGCAAACAACTGAACTGGTTTTCAGCTGATTTTCTAAGGGAGACGAGACTCAGTTTCCTAAAATATCCAGGGTGTGGATCACTATAGGATTTCTTTCCTGTGTGGTAACCTGCCAGGTTGCAGTAGCTCAAATTCTTGTGTTCTTGCATAATATTTGCTAATCCATTTCCTGACTGTTCTTACCAAAATTTATATACATTTCTTAGTGAAATAAATGATCCTAAACTTCAGCTTCTCTTTTGTGAACTGAACAATAAAATTACTTTTAAAAGTTAATTTTAACATCTTGCTAGAAAACTAATTAAAACTAATTAATCAAAGAACTCAAAGAAGGTTTTCAGAGAAAACCTTCAAAGAGTGATTTTTTTGTTTGTTTGTTTCAATTTAGAGCAGCACCAAACCTCTGAAGTTATAAGCATGGTCAAGCAGAACAACTCTATTTTAGTTCAACATTAATTCATTCAGTTCTATGTTGTTTTGTTTGAGGGTGCATTTGTGTTGCACACACTACAAATAGATCTTTTAGATGGATCTTTATGAAATGCCAATGCACACTGAGAAGCAAATACATCCTCCTACTAGAAACAACATGGCTTAAAAAATTAAATTCAAATGTTCTGCATTTGCATATGCATCTGCAAATATTAGGTTTGAAGAAAAAATAATCTTCCTGTTCACCTGCAAAAATGAAGTATGAGTAAAAAAATCTTCCTAAGTGCTCCAATGATAACCAGTGAAACTAAAGAGTCAGGTATTTAGGGGAAAAATATGCCTTGGATTTTGGCATTCTGCACAAAGTATTTATTATTGCATTGCTTTTTTCAGGACTGATGTAAATGTTAAATCTCAAAAAAGTAGTTTGTAGAGATTTTCCTCTTCTGTTTTCTCTACATGGCATATTGTCTCAATATTTTGGATAAGTAATTCACTCTTTCCCTGCAGAAGTCACCATCTTTTAATGTCAGTGTGATGAAAGGGCACAGAGAAACTGCTGCTGGTGAGTAATAGGAGAATTAAAATCCAAAAAGAAAAAGAGGGGAAAAACCATAAATCATAGAGTCATTAATTTTTCTTACTTATCCCTTTACTGTGGATTGGGAGGTGATGTCAAGATAGGTAGATTGTACAATTGAGATACAATCTACAATTTAAAAAAAAAACCAATCTGTTTAACTCTGTTGCTGAGATGGGATTTTTAAATTTACTTTTAAATACTGAAAAAGTTTTTATATCAGTTTGCCATCTATGAACTTTTCATGGAAGTTTTGTGTTCTTACAGAAGTTAACAGATTGCCGGTGTGCAGAGAGCATTTGACAGATAAAGATGTGTCATGGTTTCACTGGTCTCCATCTGCTGTGTCTCGTCTTGTTATTAGACTGCAGGTTCCTAGGGCAGAAATTTGCCCTGTCGTTGGCTATATATATCACATAATAAAATGGAGGATTAGTTTGGAAAGAGTACCTAAACAGCTGTGACAGTAGCAAAACAATGTGCCTCAGTTTTCAGGATGAGATTTAGAGATGTTAGTTTTTAGACTGTTGTCTAAGGAAGAGCCAGCAATTACATTGATCTGTATTTGAAACTCTGGGCATAACATTCCCTCCATAACACAAGTATAAATTTTAGTCTTACTAGGAACAGAATAGTCTTCTTGATTAATGCCCTCAACTGAAAGTCCTTAAGCATTTTATCCTTTTTTTAAAATTATTTTTTTAAAAATCTCTTCTAGCAACCTTTCTAGTTAGTTAACTTTAAATATTACATCTTGCTTGGGATTCAGTCTGAGATTAATACTTGTCACCTGTATGGATCCGATAAATATAACAAAAGGCCTGAAGGAGTCCGCAGCTTTTCCGAAAGTCACATGGAAGGCTTTTAATCACCTCAAATGGTATTGGGCTCTTATGCTTAGTCAACTAAAATCAACATCTAGTCAATATGGTCAGTGGAGCTCAGAGGAAGCTTCAGGTGACCAACTATGAGAGGTGTTTGTACAGATATTGCGTTCTGTTTGAGATATTAAAGAGCTACCCTGCTGGCCTCTAGCCACCACTCCAGAAGGACACTGGTCTTACTCAAGTCCTGTGTCATGTTTGAGAGTCACGAGTCTTGAATATCTTATGACATCAGAAATAATACTAGGTGTCTACTGATGGGCAATGAAATCAAGCTGTCAGTATCTACTCAGTAAGATGATGCTTTCTAGCCTCCTTGGATTATGCTGGTTAGATCTTTATTAGCTGTAATGTGACCATAAGGAAGCAGCATGATTGTAAGCACCTACCTTTGGGAATGAGTCAGCTACATGTATGTAGATCTCTAATGTCATTTAGTTTTTTGTGGGATATTTCTTCTGCCTTCTCACAGCCCCTGTGGAAATATGTGTATTCCTCAAGGATTGTGTCATGTTTACCTGCCCTATGCAGGTGTTTTATTCAGCAGAATAGCTGAAAGCATTTTCTATGCACTGGATGTCTGCACTTATTCTCCAGCTTAACCTCACATGGAATCCCAGGCATTATCTTCATTTTAGAAAGAGAAGGAAAACATTTCCTAAGATAGCCGCAAATGCTGTGGTTAGAAGTGAAATTTCCAAGGAGAGGAGCTGTTGACAAGGCTACAGTATTTAGAAAAACTTAACAAAGCAGAAACTCTTCATTTTAAGTGCCAATCTTTTTGGCTATGCAGGAATTGGAAATTTCAGTTTGTTCATTTCACACGTGATGTTTGAAAAGTCTATTAACAGAATTCTGAAAAGTCATAGATCTTTATACTGAAGGTTCATACATACAGTGCAGCACTATATCATGTCAATAGACATTAGTAACTGCAGGCTATATAATGACTGTATTTTAAGTTCTGAAATATTTGCACTCGGAATCTTCCTGTCATTGTGAAATATGCTTTTCTAGGTATTTCTGGACATATATATTCCCAATAAAAAATGCCTATGTAGATATCTAATAACAGAGTTCAGGAAATATATGTTTTATGCAACCTTTATCCTATCTGACTTATAGTCTTGGAAGTTGACTAAGTTTAAACACTGTGTTTGAGTCACTGAAATGAATTGTGTCTGCAAGGAGGGATTCATCTTGTCTAAACCACCAGATTTAGGGTGACATGAATTACCCTCTGGAGGTGCCTCATTCATTTTCTTCGAACATATAGAGCTTAAGGTTACTAGTTTTGGAGTAGTCAACTTTGAGTTGACTGAAATTGATATTAATCTTCCCTTTTGTAATTGGAATGCAGAATGCTGCAAATGTGCTAACAAGCTCTTGAGCTTGTAATCAAATCTTCATTGACACTGAGCACTCAAATTTAGCTTACAGATGGTAGGTGTTTCTTCTGGTCTTTTGGTGTTGCCTCCAGAACAGTATCACAGGAAATTGTTCAAGTTTGACCATTACTCAGCTATGAGAATCCATAACAAAGCTGCTTAGAACGGCTCACATTCATTTTGGACAAAGAAAATATGTGATGCATTTAATTATTCAGCACTCACTGAGACTGTCACCCCAGGTAAAATTTAGAAATGTCTATTTAATTAGTAACCAATTTCTAGTTATGATTTTACTTGAGTTTGTTGTGAAGTTTGCATGGGCAGAATGAGCATGTGGCAGTAATGGTGTTACACACAGCTATGTGAAATGTGACTATGAGGTTTTTGGGGGACGTGCTTAGTTTTACAAGAGGAAACCTGCTGGGGAAAGGTCTTGCACAAGGGTGGGAGATATCTGTACCTGGTTCCTGTTTGCTTTTTAATTGGACTTTCAGGAGAGCAGTGACCGAGCGCTGCAAGTAGGAGCCACAAACAGAGACCTGGCACTTAACTTCATTGAGCCCTAATGCTCAGCAGAACCTGAGCTTAACTCCAAAATGATGAGTTTTACTCTTCTTTTTATATCTTAAAATATTTTTTTTATTAAGGGAATAATTTTTTTGAGTTATTTGCCTTCTTGTTTTACAGCTTTCTTGTTCACTCCTTATGTATTCTCAGAAGCTATGAAGGTTGAAGCTAAGGAGGTTAATTCTATCAGGAATAAAAATTTAAATGAATGGAATTAAAGTCTGAGTCACGTGCCAGTTTTTATGGAAGTTTATAATGGAATGTTTCCCATGGAAAAGACCCCACACTGGAGCAGGAAAGGAGTGTGAGGAATTCTCCCTGGAGGAGGAAAGAGCAGCAGAGACAATCTGTGATGAACTGATCCCATCTCCTGTACCACCTGGCTACTGGGGGGTGGGGAGGAGAAAGAGAATTTGGGGTTAAAGTTAAGCACAGAAAAAAAGGGGTGCGTAGGTGGAAGGTGTTTTAAGATTTGTCTTTATTTCTCATTATCCTACTCTGATTTGTTTGGTAATAAATTAAACTAATTTCTCTAAGTCAAGTCTGTTTTGCCCATCATGGTGATTTCTGAGTCATCTTGCCCATCTTGGTCTTGCCCTGTTGAGTCTTTTGTTAAATGTCCCTGTCCAGCTAAGGAATGGGGTGACAGATGGCTCAGTCAGTATCCAGCATCCAGCCAGAGTCAATCCACCATAATATGGAGGAAAAATCATCTTGTGAGAATGGAGTTTTAAAAAAATGGAGAAAAAAGTGAAGTAGATTTCACAGAATCTTAATTGTGTAGTCAGAATCTGATATTTTAATCCAAGTGCCATATAGTGAACTCAAATCTGTTTGCTGTAGTTAACCAATCTCAGAAATCAGCTGTGACTTCTTTAAACTTTTACTCCTCTCCTTGAAACAAATTTTATCTAATGAAATCAGAGATCTAGACCTTTTTAAGGCAGTCATTCTGGTAACATATAGTAAAAAAAACTCATGGCATGAAGTGTGAAATAACTAATGAAAGAAAATATGGATGCTTTTATAAACCTCTGATTATTCTGCAATGGGCTATGAGGTATGTAGGTTTCATTACAAAAATGCAGCTTGCAGGCAGCTGAGACAATAACTTTTAGAAGACTGAAAAGCAGAGTTCACAGAAATTAAAGTAATGTTATAAACATTGAGCCAATAATGTCTAGGATGATTTACAAGTAAATTGCATTATTGTACTCTTGGATTTCAAGCAGAAGAAATCTGTAAAATAAATGCCAATGAGTTGGAGTATCTGAGCTTAATGCTGATAGTACAGCTTTTCATTCCCAAACATTTCAGAAACTTGAAGATCTGTCTTATTGAAGATAAATTCACAATAGTGGACACTGAAAGTAGAGGAAATTTGCAAATTTCTTATAAATTTATAAGTTAATTCTGATATCAAAATAATTACTCACTTAAACATGTTTCTTTTCTGCATGAAGTAACATCTGCAAATTGGAGTCAAAGCTTGGATTTTTACATTCCACGGATCTAAATTGCATTGCTTATTTATATAGAATGAAAGATCCCTGAGGTAATGAACCTATTCCCTTCTGGGATTTTGTTTGCTGTTTTTGTTTTTATTACGTTTCTCCATGGCTGGCCAGCTGCCTTAGAATGACTCCAAAGGTGAGTAGAATAAATGCCAAATCAAATGGACTGACATTGTATAAGAGGAATAGAAAGGGAAATCTGAGACCACAGATGCTGAGCAAAATGATACATGAATACAATGGAAAGATACACATCCCAGAGAACAGAACTTTTGTTATTCTTGCAACAGTGTCTTTTGCCTGTGCTTCCCAGCAGGACTGAATTGTTATGGATCAGGCAGTGTATCGTTAGCCAGGAGATGCTCCACATGCAAGTGCTGTTTGTTCCCTGTTTGTACTGCATTGTCAGCAGAAGTAAAGCTGTGAGTGTTGAAGAGGCACAGCTGGCCTAGAGCAGAAAGTTGGTCATCCTTTTTTTTATATACCTCAGTTCTTGACAGAGTGCTTACTGGGAATTTTTTACTGATCATCTCAGTTTTCCCTATGGCAAGCCCAGAAGGCACTGACGTTGTTCTCCTGTTGTTCAGCTCTCAGTTGAATAAAAAATTGAAACAGATGTGGATATAAGGAAAGAATAAATGTGCTAAAATAGTGTAATTTTTGCAAGTAGCTGATATGTTAGGTAAAGAGCAATTAAAATGCTTTAAACTGCTAAGGAAACGGCCCTTTATGTAGTTTGTTTACTTATGAACATGAGTCCACATTAAGCACAGTCTTAGAAGTGTCAACTTTTGGGGGGCTAATGCCTCTGCTAACCCAAAGTAGTATTTGCCTCTGCTTTTCCAGCCATTTGGCCAGTGAAGTCTTTTCTTTGAGCGTAGGGTGGAGTAGTGTGTGTCTCTGAAATGTCCTCACTACATAACGAATTGTCTTTCCAAGGAAAACACTGTAATGTTTTCATTTATGTGCCTGCAATCTTGCTGAGACTGCCTTCCAGTTCCTTGAAAAAATGCTCTCTGTCTCACTCTATTAGCCGAAAGTCAGATGTCTTTCAGCTTCATTGAATCAAGGGTAGGTTGCAAAGGCTGACTACTGAAAAACCCCAACCATGCATCCAGCAGACACCCCACAGTGGTTGTTGGTTTAGTAGATTTTAGCTGCTGGTGAAAAATATGTGGTGAAAAAGCCAAACACCAGTGGCTTTTAACCACCCAGGGAATTATAGATCAAAACTATTATCTAGAACAGCAATAAAAAATGATATGTTGAAATAAATGTGAGCCACCTGAGGTACCAATGAACTTAATTATACTTCCACATGGAATACAGCAGCTCTGGCATTGCTCAGTGGAAGCATACAAGAATTACTGACAATACAGACCTGATACTCTTTTCTCTGGTCCTGTAAGATGAAGGGAAATGAATATTTCTTCTGATATGCAGTCTTGGACATACTTTCTATTTTCTCTGAACAAGCAAACAAAAACCCCAGACCCCTAAAGACCTCCCAAAACTCTCACCTAAAATTTGAATGTATTCCAATTTAAAGAATTATAACTTGTCTGTGTTGTGAAAAGAATTTATCACTGCTCATGAGTGCTGGCATTTAATTCTCCCAGGCAGCTACCTTTTGGATTATACATGTTGATCCTGGATTACACCTGTCTGAATCCCACAATATTTGTACTTCACTGTTTTTTAGTTTTAACCCTGGAGAAACAGGCTGTTATAAATAGTATTACAGTATACATTAAAATCTTGTGGCCTTGTGGGGCTGATGAGATAGTGAAGAGTGAATATGGACTCCACTGTCTCTAATTTTTCCTTGATGGTGTAGCAGTGCTAAGTCAGACAGCTTAGCTGAAATTGTATGGAAGAACCACACAGGCCATTTAAGGCATTCTTTTTCAATCTGCTGGTTGCCTGATTTGCCCTGAACTCATTGGCCACACTACATTTGAGGTACTGAGTCTTGCTCCTGATCTGTGAATTTTTGACATCCTTCTCCTGGAGGGTTTCCGTAGGTGACCAGCAGGAAGCAGAGAGGTCTAGAGAGGGGTTAGGAAGTTGGGCAGAATGCAGGATCTGCTGGTCAGGTTTCAGTTTCAGACATAAGGGGAAATACCTTCTGAAGGAAATATCTTCAGTGATATTGTCTGGTATAATAACCCTGTATTTAACTAAGACTTGTTTTGCTTATGACCTTTAACAATTGGGTCTTATGTACCTCTAACATCACGTGCTTTGTGATCCTGAAAAATGGCAGAGAGGTGGGTGCTTTTCAGAAACATACCTATAACTTAAAAATTTATTTCCCCTATGGACAGATTCTCAGGATAACTTAATCTCAGGTCACTGCCACTTGTCAGCAATCTGTCTTTCCATTCTCTCATTTGCTGAAGTATTCAGATATGTCTGTAGGATATTGTCAGCTCCTTTCTGACACAGTTAATGACAGTTCATCATGTAAGTCTGCTGTTTTGGAATTGTGTCTCTCACTTTCTTATGTTCTTCTTTCCTCATCTGGTTTTCCATTTCTTTATCTATACTCTAAACTCCAACTTCTTTTTTACAATTTTTTTTCTGTATATTTCAAAGAACAAAATTAAATCACATCAAATAAAAGATAAACAAGAAACTAACTCATCAGTCCAGCTAAGAAACTGCATATTTTTGTGCTGTTCTTGTAGAAAGGGGGTTTGATCTTAGTAGTGCACTCAATTCCATGGGTTGGTAGTAGCTATCCAACTTATAGGCACCAGATCTTCACTATGCTAAAGGATATAAATAAAATAGTAACTAGTGAATAGAAATGTGTGAGTGGAATGAATGGGCAGAATTTGTCATATTTCCTTTTAAATTCATCTGGTCTGGAAGACAGTTTTCCTTCCCTTGCAGAAGAGAAAGTTGGCCTGAATATTATGGCAGATGCAACAAAATTGCCGATACACTGCCCCATTTGGCAAAATTATAAGTAGTGCATTGCCTGTGAGTCATGTCCATACTGTTTGTGCCAGTGCACAGCAGTCTGTGCAAACAGGGTTTCCAGTACAGTGCAGACTGGTTCTGTAGGTTGGAATAAAATCTGTCAGTGGATTGCATGTGCAATCCATTGACAGATCATAACATTAACAGGCCAGATGTCTGTCTAGTAATAGACATCACAAACCACCACAATGATAGATAAGGAGAAAAGGTGACTCTCCCCAGCAAGGAAAGATGGGGCAAGATTTACAAGAGGATGTAGTGACAGGACAAGGGGGGCATGGCTCCAAATTGAAAGAGAGTAGGTTTAGATTAGATATTGGAAAAAAATCTTTATTGAGAAGGTAATGAGGCACTGGAACAGGTTGCCTAGGGAAGCTGTGGATCCCTGGAGGTGTTCAAGGCCAGGTTGGTTGGGTTTCTGAGCAACCTGGTCTGGTTGAAGGTGTCCTTGCCCATGGCAGGGGGGTTGTGACTACATGATCTTTAAGGTCTCCTTCCAACCCAAGCCATTCTGTGATTCTGTGATCTATGATATTGTATGGGACTGAATAGATTTCCTGACAGCATGCTTGTAAGACACGTTAAAACCTTACTTTCTTGCCTATCCGAAGTGATTATTTTTGTTTGAGTAAAAATCCCTTAGAGAGAGCCAGGAGGATAAGCTGCTTTCTCTTGTTTTCACCTTTGCCATTCAGTGTTCTTATTTTTTCACAGGAGGATATGGGCACTTAAATCATAGTTAATAAACAGTATTTCTAACCAAAGAAGCAGCATCCTATTCAGAATCATTTGTATGCCTATTTTCATCACTGTCTTGAGTTCCTGCTTTCTAAGGACACAAGACTATTAAGTCCAGGGCACAGATCCAAGCAAAGTCCAACACTGTTAACTCTCCAGTATGATTTTAGCCCATGTCAGGTAATAGCTTTTCAGACTTCCAGGGCATAGTCTGGAGAGCAGTACAGACCATGCAGCATTTCCATTTTGAATGGGGTAATCCTGTTAGGTGGAAAGAAAATGCAGGTGCATGGTGTAAGTCGCATGTTCCATGTCTCTGTGACAGTAGTCTCTACTGCAGGCAGCAGAGATATGAATCCACTCATTAGAAGAGAACTGGCCAAAAATCATGTTGTAAACCCTTAATTTTACACAAAGGGGCCAAACCAGTCTTATCTTTATTGCTTCCTGGAGAAGAAAGAATCCTTGTGTGCATGGCTGTGCAGAAGGACTCCTTCAGATGCAGCCTGGCAAAGCAGGTGTAAGTGAGGCTTTCTCACCTATTGAGCAGGAGGTGTTGGGTTTTGGCTCTTTCAGCTGTCACCAGCTGGGAGGATCGTGGGGCTCACTGAACAGACACTGTCTTCTCAAGCGTATTCTCCACCATGCTGCACAGACACTAAGTAAGGCAGTGCTGGTTTAGTTCAGTCAAGCTGTACCCCTACCAACATGGAGACAATTGGCTTAACCCTTCTGCATCAGCATTCAATACTGAAAAGTAAAGATCTATTCACTGTCATTCACTACCAGGCAGGAGAATTGCAGATCAGCCTCTTATTGGGAACATGGCCACTTTCAGAGCTCAGTGGAACTAGAAGCCATCAATTTGAGAACAGGCCAGCAAGGAGAAAGGAAAGAAACATTACATGAGTTTGAGGAAAAAAACCACAGCACTAGAGTGTGAAGCAGCAGTAACAATGTTGTGGAGGGAAGAAAGACACAAGAGACTTTTCCATCATAGTGCTATTTCTTGTCCCAGTTCTGCTTGCTAAAGTATGCATGACAAAGTATTGCTTTGTAATGATTGTTGCTTACTCCTAATTGAAATCTATAATCCCATTACAAATGCATCCAGACACATTTAATCAAACCATATCCTGTTGAGCAAATTAAGATCCAGGTTCGTAGCTCATTTCTAAACAAATTACACACAGTGTGAGAGTCTGGGCATGGAATTAGGCATCTTATAGCAAATGCTGCCAGGTCCTTCAGGTTAGCTTAGAAATTGGGTTGCTGCCCTTTGCAATTTTCTAAAGCATAGCAGGATAGCTCATTTTCCAGGCTGCCTTGGATTTCCAGTTAGGCTGCCTCATGGGGATATTTTGTCTTTTGCAATATTCTACTGATGGAGAGAGAGAAGCTTAAATATGCTTTCTTCATGACTTTTTGAGAACTGGCAGGCTTTTTCATCAAAATTGAAGGCAAAGTTGCTCAACTAGAACAACTCTTATTCTGCTGACCATTATTTTTCAGACCTGGAAATTGAACTGGAAATAAATCTATTTTTTAAGTATTCTGATAAATGGGCAGAACAGCAGCTCCAATTTACTTTCTCATGCTAAATTCCACCGTTCTACCTTTCAGCGTAAGATCCAATTTTGAGTATTACAGAAAGAAGACACAAATTCCAAGTCTAAGATTGCCTTCTGCTTGCTTGGCTGCTCTTTCACCTTTTCCTGCTACATACTCCCCCAGAAACCAACACCTCCACACAAATTGAATATTCCCACGAGAAAGTTACTCTATAATCCTTGTGCTCAGTGTCATGATGCCAGACTCTAGGTGGCAGCATCTGTGAGCGAATATTAGATGTTTTTCTAAACTGCTGATTTCAAACGTGTCTCAGTTGATAACCATTGTAGAATAGTCTTCCTTAAAGCACTTATTTTTTTTTCTCCACTCTTTATTTTCATACTGTAAAACTTAGTAATGTACTTAGTAATGTGCAATGTTTGGGTAGAAAATATACATTTTTGGTGCTGCCACAGAAAGTAAGGTGTGCCTCTGTATCTTGGCTCTTCATCAGCTTCTTATGCTGTAACAGATGATGCCTTATCAGGGTTATAAAAGCCCAGGCTGGGGGCATAGCTATTTAAGTATTTTTAACAACAAAAAATAACACTCATGCTGGGAATAACAGTGTGCAGAGGGACAGCATTCATTCCAACAGAAGCATTGGGATGGTGGATATTATTGCAGTCTAATGATGATCTGAGATACACAAAGCAACAAGAAACCTAGTGACAGTCAGAGCTGAGCACAAACATTCCTACAGCACAATTCAGGCAAGGAGCTTAACTGCATCTCCTGGAGCAATGGGCATGGATCTGGGTCAAAGCAATTAAAACTTATTGATGTGCTGAAGAACATGACAATTAATTATCTAACTCAGACTGTTAGACTAGTGAAACTTCAAATGGAATAAAAATACGTTCTTAGCTTCATTTATATGTTATGTTCCCTTTTGCCCATAACAGGAGTTTGAGTATGACAGCATCTCTTTTAATCCAGCAGCTACAGCTCTAATTATAGCCTAGTTGCCATAGGGCAAGTACATGGACAGGTCTGTGCCCTGATACAGAATGAGCTGGGCCACTCTCACTACCTGGGCAAATCTCTTTTCAGCTGTTTCCAGTGATACTTTGTAGAGATTAAATCATTCCTTTAGAGCATTCGTACAGAAACTGCCTGAGGCCTGAACAATTGGATCCCCATGTGCAATGAGCAAAGTCCCAAAATAGTTTTATTTTGTAACGATCTGGTGTTACAATACGGCACAGCACTCCTGTTACTCAGGGAAAATAAAAAACCAAAGATGAGTAGCTAGGTCACCAGTCCAAGCCCTTACCTCGGTGTGTAAACACACATACAGACACATAATTAAAACAGGATTAAATTTACTTGCTGTGTGTTCCAGAATGGGCGCTGAGAAGGAGGTGAGCTTGATATGTAAGCAAAATAAATTAACCTTTGTTTGCCCTAAGCTAACACTCCAGCTCACCTGTCTCCACATCTATGTAAATAGAAAGTTGCTCTCTATAACCTACAAAAGATGAAAAATAGCAGCTGCTAAAATTCATATTTATCCCTAAAAATGTCATTTGTCTCAGGGGACATCTATACTTTTCATTAATACCAAACAGATAAGGACTAGAAAAAAATGGTGCAGATTTTTTCCAGCTGTTAACATATGTTTAGAACTTCCATTGTGATATCCTTGCTTCTATGATTAGCTCATGGCTGCGTATGCATACATTTACTGAGTAGAATCCTCAGAATTCCTGTGCAGTCAGAACAACAGAACCGTGGTATCACTGATGCCAGAATTATTTTTGCTTTTATATTTCCTTTGTATGTTTTAATAGCTCTGTAGACTATTGTTGTATAGTTACATAGTTCCTAGCTAACTCCAGTACTTTTCCTCCCCTGATAGGCAGAAAGACAAAATACATCCTCCAGAGGCTCCAAGCCCTGGGGGTCCAAGACTAAGTTCTCTGGGAAGCAAGGATGAACTACTCTCCCCAGACACTTCCTTATAAACGGAGTACAGCTAGTACCAATAAGGGGATGGGGGAATGGGGGGGGGGGGGGGGGGGGGGAGGAAGAAATCCAGAAAAGTGTTTAGCCAGAAGGGGGATTTCCCTCATCACCTATTATATTGATAGTGAATACTTGACAATTAAGCTAATTTGCTAAACTTACATAAAAATGTATTCACCCTGTGTGGGCTGGGCATTTTTCTGTATCTATCCATAGAGGTCTCCATTAAAGACCAGCCTTTATATTACCTCCTATATTACTATTGTCTCAAAAGTGTGTTGTTTTATTTCTAGGTCTTCAAGACATCACCACATATCTACATTTGCCTCAGTCTTATGCTCTAGACAACAAGAAAACAGTCTGAAGGACTTTTCAGTATCATCTAGCTGAATGCTGCTCTGTCTTGTTTTCTTGTTCTGTAATAATTTAATAGTAATAATTAGTGATATGACCAGTGATACTGTGCAGTTCAATAAGGATTCATAATATTCATGCAGCACAGTGCATATATATTATGCTTTCCTTTGAATATAAACAGTACTGAATATAAGGATGTTAAGAACTTTGTATATGCATATATTTAAATAATAATGCAAATAGGTTAAATAGGGAAGCTCAAGAAAATAGTGTCATGCAAAACAGCAGTCATTTCATATACAAGCTCCTATAATCAAAATATGGCTCTGGAGTTCTAAAGATTGTAATGCAGAAAGAGGATTTTGAGTAATGCCTGATGCAGAGGCAAAACAGTGGTCTGAATTCTGGCTTGATTAGTAGGTGCTCTGCTCATAAAGCAGAAGCTACATTGGTATAAACTGGGTCAGCTTCATGGGAAGTAGTCTCAAGAAGCAAACCAAATATGAGCTGTCACTGCAATACTGCTAGCATTATTCCCATAACTATTGCTGCCATAACCATTCTTAATTATGTCAGAGCCTTTCAGAGAGAGGCCTTGTTTTACTTACACTGATTTGCTCATACCTAGACAGGAGGGTGTGGTAGGTCTCAGTCAGGTCCTGGTGTTGGTGCAGTAATATTTGTGGTCATATTTAGATGCGGTTCTCTCATGCTTTTAGTGAACTAAACTGAAAAACAGAATCTGAGTTCCCTCAAGTTATGAAAATTAAATTCTGGTTCTTACTGCAGAGAGCCTAAGGCATAAGCATCTCCCTGAGAAAGAAGGGGTTTATTACAAAAAACTCCTAAACAGGCATGTTCAGGCTAGCATTGTTCAGTCATCCGCAATTTGTTTATGGAAGATTATCCATGCAGCCAGAAGCAACAGAAAAGTTATATTTATGTTCTCTCAAATATAAACTATGTAGTGTGTGCTAGATATACAGTCATAAAGCTGTTGGTTTGATGCTTTGCTTTAGCATATAGCAAACATAAACACATAGGTACTGGGATACTGAGTGTAAGTGAAATTATACAATTAAATAATTACGCAGAAGAATTTTATAAAATTTGTTTATTTCCTCAAAAGTCACTGCAAACAAATTCAGTTAGTTCTAACCACTACTCATGGTTCTAAGGCTTTTCAATTGTTACAGATCTCTGTACAGAAAACTCTGGAGCAGACTTGTATGTGAACATGCATGTAATGCAACAGATACTCAAGAAAACAGTATCAAACAAAACAAGAACAAGATAGATTTTTCATTGTCAAAATAATGCCAGCAAGATAAGGGTATTTGTTGCTGTGTGTTGGAAAATGGGGGAAAAAAGGCCATTCCTTTACAAAGGAATTCCTTTACAACTATCTTCTCCAGAAATTTAACACTTTGCCTAAGTGAATATATGCCAACTCTGCAAATGTGTGGTTAGCACAAGGAATCCTTACTCATGGTACCATGCAAAGCACATGAATCCACCATTACCCTGTTGGTTAAGGCAAGTAAAAATGGGAACATCTTACACATCGAAAAAAATTACTGTGTTTCTTTCAACAAAAGCCCAATGCAAGGGGAACCTCAGAAAAAAAGCATACCAGCTAAGTCATGACAAAAATTTCCTCATGGGAGAATTTCGGGGTTCTTTTGCTATCCTTTACCAGCCCCCCTGCCAGTGGAGTTCTGAATTTCTTTGTTGCAACTCTAGCCTTAGGCAATAACTGTAGTTTGATATAGGACTAATATTTCAATCAAAAAGAATCAATATTCCTTAAAACAAAAACCTTACATGTAAGTCTTTACTTAACTGTAAAAGGTATGTCCAAAGTGTCATTTGCTTATTTCTCTTTCTCACAACAGCAACCAAAGCCCTTACACCAAGTCCTGCCTGTCATGTGAGCATCACAAAAGACCAGATGGAATTTATCTATACTGAAAACTGGCCAAAATAATACATTTTTTTTGAGCTCACAATTCTCTCTGGCAGCCCCTTTCCAGACTTAGTCTCCCTGAAGTTCTGGGCTAATTCTTCTTCTCCACAAACCTGACATTAACAGTGTCCTAAGCCTAGCCTGGGCATAGGAGAGGAATCCCTCTCCATTCAGACAGACAATTATATAAAAATGTTGCAATTCTCCAATTGTAGTATCGGTTCTTACTTAACAATGGAGGTTACATTGCAGCCTCACTATGACTTCATTACAGATTTCTCTCGGTCTCTAAACGTCCTCTGGCCCTAACATAAATATTTGACTGATGCATAAACCTAAAATAGTGTTCCATGGAAAGATTCAGGAGAATATTAGAGTCTGCCCATGGGTTTCTTTGTCAGCTGCTGTCCAGATGGAATCAAACATAGCTGTGGACTTTCACTCAAAAATAACCTTAACCCAAACCCTGAAATGAACCTCAGAAAAAAATGCCAGTGAAGATGAAATATTCCTAAGGAAACAATTATTTTTGCACCACTCACTTCCTTTTGCAACTCTAATGATTGAGAGAAAAAGCCTAGAGCTACAGCTTGAGTGGTGCAGAAGAAGGGCTCTCTGATAAAAAAATCCTGTAGGCTTGATTTTCCCCTGGAGTAAATCCTTTCCTGAGTGAAACGAAAAAGGAAAGTGCCTAGACTTATTTTATATTTGGGGTTATATTTAGGAATAAAATTGCAGTAAACTGTAGGATAGCTCTTGTTTAGGACACTGAAAAATCTTCTAAGAAAATGAACAGCTGAGACTTGAATTTTCCTCTCAGGAATCTGGAGCCTTTGATAGAAGCAGGAACTGGGGCTGGAGCAGTCACCTTATCACTTGGGATTCTTAGGAGCCATGAAAAAATAACCACAGAAATCCAGTTGAAGGAGAGCTTCATCGAGGCTGCCACAAGAAAGTTATAGGCTGAAGAAATAAACCTACAGCTCTCTGGGTGTCCCCTTTGCAATGCCACCCCACTTCCAGCTGTAGGTCTCTCTTTCCCTACCCTAACTCTCTTCCTTAGTCGAACCTTCTCCTTGGCTGAACCCAAGATCAACGTCCAGAGCCGCAGCAGGGATGAGGGAGGGAACAATTCTTTTGACAGCCTTGTTTTTCAGCCCCTTTGCAGCCTCTGTCTAAGCACTGCTGTAGACTTTGTCCCTTTCCCAACCAATTCCCTAACCCTTAATCCTGGTCCTGGCTTTAGCTGAGCCTTTGTTTGAGACCCCGTGTCCTGGCACAGATGAAAAAATAGGGGATAATTATTTTTACTTTGCTTTGCCCTCACTTTTTCAGCCTGTTTGCAGCTGCAGTCCAATGGGAAGTCTAGGTTTTCTCTTTCCCCTAAGTCTAAGGGAGTCATAATCCAAGCCCTAGGCACATGCATATTCCCATATAACACCAAGCTGAGAAAATTTTCAGAGAATTTATTAATTCTTCTACCATTCCATCCTTGCCCTCCACCACCTTTGTTTTAGCTTTGCCTTTGTAGCCCTATTGCAACCAGAGCTTTATGTTGTCTCTCTTTCTTAGATCCAACCCCTACCCCTTGCAAGTTTAACTTTCTCAAAAGTTAAAACTTTACCATATTCTGTCCTTTGTGCCGCTGTTTCCACTGCCAGACTCGACTATTTCCATATGAGAATTGCCGCTGCTGCACCAGCCCATCCTTCTTGGTTTGCTGGTGGTTTTCCAGAGCCCTCAAGGCTGTGCCTCTGGGGTTTCCCTTCCTCTCTTTCCTTATTATTATGTACAGAGACACTGTCTCATAAGTGCTAATATTTTAGGACTATCCTGTTCATCCCGTATCAACTCTTTGAAACATTGGATCGTTTTCTTGTCAACGAAACTTCGAGTTTTCTTTTTGTCTTTACTCCGACCATAAGTCTAAGAACAGAGGGAGTTTATAGGCAAGGAAATTCAATCCTTGTCCAGCAAAAATTTCTCAGTACAGAGGTCTTTTTGCACATCACACTTTTCTTTTTCAGCCCCTTGAACATTAAACTCTGTATGTTGTATTTCTTTTAATGTGTACTTTTTAATCTTCTGTACCAACTAGCACGCTGTACCAGTGTGCAGTGTCTCTAAGTGCGGATTTTACATGGATTCATAATTTCTTTCTCCTGCCTTAGCATATACCATCCTACTGAATTATCTTTTGGTACTTTTTTCTTTCTTTGAAGCTGTTGTTTCCATTTTAAATGTTACTTCTGTTGCACTACGACAGCATTGTGTACTGTTAACAAAACTGATAAAGGAACATTTGAAGGAGAAACATTTGAGGTTTCTGTTCAGGTTTGGCATGTTTGCCCTGCAGGCAAAACTGTCTTTGAATTCGTCAATGGGCTACACAATGGGCTGTAAGAAAAACTATGTCACATGGGAGTTTTGGGAGCCCTCAACAGCTCCATCCAGGTGCTAAAGTCAGTCAGTTCTGAGGAGATCATCTTGTAGCACTTGTTTATAAGGACCATCTTTGAGATGAGTCAAGTGATACTGCTTTTTGAATAATATTAACAATACTTGCTGCATTGATATATGGATAGAGAAGTATGCAAAATAATTTTTCTTGAAATAAAAATGCGGTTCTTTTTGCTACTTTTGTCATCTGTTTAGGAGCAGTTTTCTGTCACTATTAATAGCACTTTTCATGTAACTGTCAACAAGTTACATGCACATCCATAGGAAAGTCCGGTCTTGTAGAGCTGTCACTATAAAACCAAATTAAGTATTCATGAATTTGAATCTATGATATTTTCAATTTAACGTGAGGGGAGGAGCTTTTGATGCAGTAAATAACCATACAAATATTTTTTTTCTCTTTGAATTGCATAGAAATAATGGCACTTCTCTGATTAAGCCCTTATCGATAGTATTTGATTTTCTTTTTTTTTTTTTTTTGGCTGCATAAGGAACAAGAATACCATATTTTATTTAAATGACTTGACTACTTTCAAGCTTGTAAGAGAATTATGGGTTGGGCTGTGGCTATTGGCAGTGATGGTATTTGATATTTCCTTTTAACCATTAGATGAAGTCATTTGCAGGGATAAAATTCTGTTAAGACATTACTGAAGGGAAGGTATTGTTTCATTTATGTTTTATCTTCTTTTGCTCAAAACTCTTAAGAGAATGTTGGTAATTAAAATAAAGAATATTTCACCTTTTCCTGCCACTCGCCTTTTCCAGCCACTCTTCCTTATCTCTTCAAAATATTTCAAAATACAATCTTCCTGTCTGAAAGTGCAGTATTCTGCTGCCATAGTCATAAGGAAGCCATTGCAAGGTGTCTTATTATTCAGTTGTCATATGACCCATGCCTACACTTGCTTAACTTGTTTAGATACCTGCATATTTTCATGCCTGTTATTCCCCCCAGGTGGTGTAAGCTTCCTGGCAGAAGTGGTTATTTTGAGCAAGAAGGTGTTTTTTTCTGAATTATGTAGATTCTTGTAAGTACTATACACTGCTCAGTTTCTCAGCTATGATGAGATAGTGTTCATTTTTCTTTATGGACAGGTGCAGGAAAATATGGAAAAATATTTTAATGATTAGCTGAAGAAAGTTAGCTTGAGGAATACAAGAGAAGCCTGAACTTTTGTCATTGGAAACTGGGAATGCTTTATCTTATTCCTTCATGTTACATCTTGAAATCATCTTACCTAAGGATTCTCTACTGAAAATAAAACCTAGCAACAGAAGACACATATATCTGTGTCCTTTGTTGTCTCAAAGATTATTTATAAGATGAATTGAGCACTTGAGAAACAGACAATCTAAAGCTTTCATCAAGAGAATATTTGCTGTGATACTTTCAATATCAGTTGTGTTTTCATCAGAAAATAGATATAACTCAGGGAAAACAGGCTGTGTATTGAGTCATTTTTCAGGGAAGCAAATTACACCTGCATATTGTTTCCTGTTGTAAAGTGTTTCAACATTGTAATGAAAGTTCTGTATCATCATGGTTCCTTCATTCACTTGATATCAAAGATTTACACAGTTAATTTTGTGCAGAGCCTGGAGATGAAAACGTAGGCTGCTTTTGATTAGCAGTTGTTTCACCCAGGAAAGCTTGCTTCTTTATTTAAACTTATTGGAGAATATTAATGAAATGCTTTATACACTCATTACTGTTATAATTTTAAGTAAACTGGCAAAATCCTTCCCTACATCTGATTTTGATCCTCAACTTTCCCAAAGATCAGTACAACTTTATACATTTGAATTACATATATTCTGTCTCTCCTAATAATGCAAAATTATTAGTTATCAAAATTTACGTTACTTCTTAATTTTTGTAAGAATATAGAAAAATATTGTTGCACTAATTATGTTTATATAACAACGTATACTGTGCTATTCATTTCTCATGGTCTGAAATATTTATTAGATCATATTTGTAGAATTACAGTTCACATATATGATGACTCCAATTCTTAAAACTTTTTGGGAAATAGATCACAGACTCACAGAATATTCTGTGCTGGAAAGGACCCATTAGAATAATCAAAGTCCAGCTCCTGGTCCTGCACAGAACCCTCCCCAAAGTCATACCATGTCCGTGAGAGTATTGCCCAAAGGCTTCTTAAAATCTGTCAAGTTTGGTGGTGTGACCACTTCCCTGGGGAGCCTGTACCAGTGCCCAACCACCCACTGGGTGAAAAACCTTTTCCTTGTATACAGCCTAACCCTTCCTTGACACAGCTTCAGGCTATTCCCTTGGGTCCTGTCACTGGTCACCCCAGAGAAGAGATCAGTGCCTGCCCCTCCTTTTCCCCTCATGATGAAGTTGTAGACTGACATGAGCTCTCCCCTCAGTCTCCTCTTCTCCAGGCTGAACAGACCCAGTGCCCTCAGCAGCTCCTCACACGGCTGCCCCTCAAGGCCCTTCAGAAGCTCTGTAGCCCCAGGATTGTTTTTGTAGCTGTATCACATTGCCAACCCATCTCATTCACTTTTAGATTTTGCCCTTGGGACTTGTATATCATTAATCTTACCTTCACATCTTCACCGGGCAGAGTATTTCTGTATCTGCTTTTAATTGGATTTCCCCAGGTATATTAGGTTGACTCTTTTTTCGGAACAAGAAACTCGTTTTGCACCATTTCGTTTTGGCACAGATTTCTAATTTTTCCAGATCTCTTTGTGTTGTATCATGCAACTCATTGCTTTTTACAGCTCCATTCATAGGACTGTTTCCAAATGACTGTCCTGTTCTCTCTAGCTACTCAGTCATCCCTGAAGAGCTGCCTGAACCAGCACTAACAGATGTCCAAAGCCAATCAGTGGGCAGTTACCTTGCACTCCTGTTTAGCACTTGTTAACCTACATAATAACCTTCTTTTGATGCCCAATTCGAACCTGTTTTACTATATTCTATCTTAATTTTTAGTCTATGACAACAAGTGATGATGAAATTGCTGGTACTAAAATGTATTTTGTGTCTGTAATATCCATAATATTTTTCTAGTTTTTAATGCATGATTTGAATATAAATGCATAATAACATACATGACTGATTGTTGATTTTTGCATATCTGTAAGTGGTAACAGTTATTTATTTATTTATTATTAAGAAATAATTTTTTTTCCTGACATTTAAGTGAGTCAAAGCTTGAATTCTAAATGATTCTCATGCTCTTCAGCTGAAACACGTACAATATAAAGAATTTTTTAGGGGGAAGAAAAAATGGGGAAGATTTGTTTGACTGAATAATTAATTTTTTTATCTGATTAATATTAATTGCTTATGTAATTTTAAATGGCTACAAAGAAAAAGGTGAATAAAATCAAGTGAGATATGAAGTAATAAAAGGTATCTGTCCTGTGAAGTCAAATTTTATTAAATCTATTAATGTGCCAAGCTTTTAATGATTGTATTCTGCACCTGTGGAGTTATTAATTTTATCCAAAAGTCATATAGGCTGGTTTTCATCTGTAAGTGCTTCAAATCTGAAACATATCACTTGGACCTAGCATTATCTCATTTAATACCAGCACTGGAATGAAAAGCCACAAAATTTCCCCTTGTGCTATATTATAATGAACATATCAGATGCTATTAAACATTTCTTTGGTTTTTTTTTTTGTTTGGTTTCCTTCTCATATTCAAAGGCATGGTTTAGCTCCTGACCTGCCGCAAGGCTGTGTGATGCCTTGTTGTCATGCAGACAGTGATTGTAGTGATGAGTTGCAATTACATTGAACTAGACTGCCCATATTCACTTTTTGTTATTATCTGCCTGTGGAGTGTTTTCATTAACTGTGCACTGGAAACATCCTGAGTGACATAAGCATCTTCTGCTGTTTGAATTGTGCCTCTGTATATTTGTATGTGTAGAATGCTGGAATAGCAGGTAGTCAAATGTGAAATTCACCTCAGAGAAACAATGTACTGTCAGAAACATCAGTTTCTACAAAACCTTTTAATTGCAAAGAAGCCATTGAAACATCCATAGCAACCAGGGTAAGGGTGGCTGACCAAGTGAAAAAGTCTGCTGTGAGCTCTGTTACTATGGATATATATAAAATGCATGCAGGAGTTTCTAGTAAAGTTTAATTTCTTTTAAATTTCAGACTTTACTATGTGCTTATAGCCAAAGTGAAGAGACAGATCTTTGATTGCTTCATCTGTCTCCTTCATCAGATGCACAAAGACAACAAAAAAACACTGGAAAGGGAGAGAGGAATTCTCAATTAGGATGTGTTATGGAAGGGGATATGAAAATGATCAAGGGTGTGTTGCAAGCAGAAGTAGTATGAGACCTCAGATGAAGTAGAACATGGAGAGCTGTATGGCATTGCTGGGGGATTGAGACATGTCCCCATCAAGCAGAGTCCAAGTGTACCCTTCTCACCTATGTGGTACCATACCTGAGAGTGCTTCTTCAGTTCATACCGTGTATGCAGGAGCAAACTGCTCTGCTTTTAATGAACACTAAAGAATGTGTCCTTTGAGAACTGAATTTACTAACAATTTCTCCTGCCACCTGCTGCAAATAACCTTACATATGTCTCTCAACTCTGTAGGACGTGGAGAGTCTCAAAATTTCTGAAAGGTACATAAGACTTTTTTTGTTATGACGTGACTGGAAAATAGTGGATGTATTACTGATTTATATTTTCTCATCTCTGAGTTCAATGTGTGAAACACTAATGCATTAGCAATATTTATGGATGCCATAAAGAAGATTAATTCACTTGTAATGACCACTGATGAGCTGTTTTTCCTTAGTGCTTCATTTTTTCATTAGAAGATTTAAGTACCTATCACTTTGTATTCGATGGAGAAAATACAAGGATTTTTTTCTCTTCTTACATTTTCCAGTATGAGCATGGAAGAAGGCTGATGGCATCCTGTACTGCAGGAGGATGAAGATTGCCAGCAGGTCAAGGGAGGTGATCCTTCTCTTTGCTGAGCACGGGTGAGGCTACATCTGTAATACTATGTCCATTTCTGGCCTTACTCCTAGAAGAGAGACATGGACAGGCTGGAGAGTCCAATGATGGGCTACAAAGATGATTGGGTGTGACAAGAAATAAGGAATTTCCACTATGTGTGACAAACTTTGCAGATCCTATTAATTTAGCTAATATCACAACTATTCATTTATCCTTTGTCTTCTCATTAATTTAAACTTTTTTGGTTACTTTCTTCTGTTTCAGCAACCAAGGAATGAGAAGTAAAAAATACTGGCAGCAGGTCACTGTCTTTCTATCAAAAATAGAATTGGTTATCCACTGTGTACAGCTGATAGCAGTAGTAGTCTTCTATGTAGATATGTTTCTCTTGTTTCTTTTCCCTAGCAAATCCTGCCCAGAACATTACAGTAGGCAATAACCAGAGTAGCTTTATCACTATTCATGTGCTGAAAGCTTAAAAAACCTAAACGAATTACTAAGTGTAGAGGTAGCTCACAGTAAGGACACACACAGAGGCCAAAACAAAGGACCAGATGGCTGGAGTCCTGTTTCTGCTATCCAGTAGTGTGTGACAACACAGAAGAGACACAACTGTCTATGGCTCCTTGCTATTTTGCCCTGAGAAGCTTGTAAAGGCATATAATTTGATGAAGATTACAGGCATATGTAAAGCTAACTCTGAAGGGTGTATTTAAGTACAAAATCCTTTCAGTTCGGACAGAAAGAAGATATTTCTTGAGACTTCAGGTTTGCAAGCGTAGAGATGTGGGTTCTGACAATCTGAATTCCACTTGAGGCTCATTGTGCAGTGGTTAATAGCCACTCATCTCTGAGGATCTACCAGAGAGGTATAGAAAATTCTGGGCAAGGGAATTTCAATGTAACTTACACCACCAGAACCTGTGCTAATGATCAGCTTTCAGGAATCCTAAAAAGACATAAAACCCAAAGTCAACAAGTAGAAAATCAGTCATGGGCGAAGTGCATGTTAGCATCGTATTAACTCAGAACAAATACATGCCACACTTCCTAGAAGATCATTTCTCTTGGGGAGAGAATATCTGACTAAAAGTTTACTTCTGAGGGAAAGAAAGAAAGGTAGTAACATCCTCAGCAATCTGTGTTTGTGATTTGTGGGTTGCTCAAGGCAAAACACAATATTTTCAAGGAAAGACACATGATGTGACAATTTTATGATAAAAAATGGACTAAAGAGAAACAGAACAAACAATAAATCTTGATTTTATTCCAAAACCTAAATCTCAGGCTCTATTTTTATCACCAGTGCTAATAATTTGGTGGTCCTTGTTGAAGAAAGGTCACTGTTGTGGTTTCATTTACACAACAAAAAATATCATTCAGCAAACCTAAAGAGAACAGAGACAGAAAGAAAAGAGGGATTTTTTACCTTTTTGTTGCTGTCTCAATCTTCAGTCAGGGAAGTGTGTAAAGCTCAGGTATGGAAAATAATCCTAGTGTTTCTTAACTTCTGGATATGGGAGGGTTTCAAGGCTTCCAGCCGCTAGTTTGAAAACAGAAGCACAGAGAAGGACCATCAGTGGCTTGCTTATCCCAGCTGAGGAGCTGATGTGCTGGATTACTATTTCCAAAGTTCAGTGCACAGCTTAGAGACTGTATTGCTGTCTCACAGATGTACATCCAAATGCACAGCATCAACCTGAGAAAGGGTGCTGGTGTGAGGAAGCTGCCATTTGCACATGTGATTTCTTGTTGCATTCAATGACACGTCTCTTGCCAATGGGAATTCTGTGTTCCTCCTAACTGTGAGTACCATTTAATGAACTCAGGTTAGATCTTGCCTTGGAAAAAAAAAGGCTGTTCCTGGTCAGTTCTTTGTATTTTACCTTCTTTCACTTCCCATGGGTACTACTGTGGTTTTATGCTATTAATCATTTCTGATTACCGCTTATTTTCTTCAGGTATCTGAGAAACACTTTTTGTCAGCTTGAGACTGAGAAAGTACTAAAGATGATTTACATTTATTTATAGTGCCCCGAAGTACTTTTCACTTGTTAGTAAATGCTATGAATAGTAAAGGTTCAAAGTGTTGATGTTTTCAGTCATATGATTTCACTCATAGGATAGTTGATTACCTCACACATAAAACCTCACTTGTGTATGGTGTAATTATAAATCATCATGTTCATATATTTTTACTGTTTTTGAAATTTAGAGTTATTTTAATAATCAGTTCATGTTATCTATGTCCCAACTACAGAAATAGCAAGAGAAATTGTAGATCCAGTAAGTGGTACTGAGAGACTGATTTGTAGTATACCCTTAATTAATTAAATAAAACATTTAATTTTTTTTTTAGATTCACACTTCAAAATGTGTCTTTGACATTTCTAGAAAGTTTCAATGATTTTTTTTGCCTATCAGTTGCTATTCAGCTGCTACTACAGAAAAAAAAAAAATCATATACTGATAATGTAAAGGGAATTACTAAATTATTGGTCCATAAGGAAAACTAAACTACTGAACATTGGCAATGATGCTGCGTGCTTGTTTACCCTCTAGTAAACTTTGCAGTAATTACAAATTCTGGAAAGGCATTAGAGAAAGAAATCATACAGCTTGCAAAAGCAAGCTGTTGGAAAGGGGACTGAGAAGACAACTTGTGCCTACTGCTGGCTACTGCTGTAGAATATATCTTAGTCTTAATAAAGAGGCAATGGGCCATAAGAAAAATAATCTTCCAATATATTACTTTACAGGTGATGCAAGAAAAAAAAGTAGCAGTATTCAGTTGTCTGGGACACCATTGTTAGCAATGCTGTATGAACACAGGAGAGAGGAATTTGATTAGTTTTGAGACAAAAAAATGCAGATCAAAAAATGTTCCACAAACATTTACAGTTAAGAAATTGTCTATTCCTATAAGATTTCAGAGAAAGAAATCCCTAATCAAAGGCTGTATCTCTTGTGGAGTGTGTGAATCCAGTTTGCTAGGGAGATTTATAGAGGAAAGGCTTTATCTCTATAAAGATATTGCCTATTGAATTTCAGTGAGAGCACTGAAGTAAAACAACCATCAGTTTGGAACAAGTGTATCAAGCTAAAGGAAGACAAGAAATAAGGCAAAGGCTGAATAATGGAGAAAATAACCCTCACAGATGCTGGAAAGGGCATAAAAAATTCAGGAAGAAAAAACACTGTGCTTTGGCCATTGCACAGAGGAAAGAGGGAAACAAATCCAAGTCAAATCCTAAACTGCAGGTAGCCCAAGGATAGGAAATTCTCTATGTACACTAAATGAAAATGTGGAGCTTTATAAAGCACAGAAGAGCATGTCTAGCAGATCTATATGTTCTTATTGCATGGGCTTTGCTGCCAGCAATTCTTCTGACATATTTAAGACCATTAAGATCAGTTAGATTCTTAATGGAGAGTTCATCAAGTTATAATAGCCTCTCAGCAATAATGATAAGAGGTAATATTAGATTAAACAGTGTGATGGAGTAGTGTTGATATTTATAAGCCCTCTCTTTAGACAAATAAAGGTATCAATAAGAATCTCATGTAATAATAATAACAATAATAAAATTGCTATATCTTGGGAAAACCTTTTTTCACAATTTTCCTTACAACAGAAACGTTCCAAAATTTGGATGTCAGCTAACATAAAGTATGCTGAAGCTTGTTTTTTAGAGATAAAAATAAAAGCGTAATTAAGAATCAAACATTTTATTTATGTTTATAATGGAAAGAAATACTTGGGATCATATGATACCTGCGTGTTTCAGTGCTGTTACAGAGTTTGGAGTTGTGCTCTTCTTCATAATTTTTTAATACAGCTGCTGCTGATGACTACCATTTAAAGTCAAGTCTCCTCAACTGAGGACTCACAATGTGTTTATCTTTCCAGTCCTGGTAAAGAAGTGTTCTCAAAGCATGTGGGCTAAATTAAGGCACAGTCAAGGTACAGTTAAGGCAGAGAAGTGGGTGCTTCAGAGATATCTCTGAAGAGAGATATTGATGACCATAGTTTAGGCATGGAAGTAAGCTGGACAATAGGGACAATAAGGAAGGCCTTCAGAAATACCTTCTGCTTTCTATTCAGTGGTTATTGTGCTAGAGCATAGAAACAGCATCACTAGTTTCTGAAACTGGGGTTCAAATGACAGGCTTCAATTTGCTTGACTAAACTGCAGGCCAGTTCTCTAGTTTCATGAAATAGGTGGAAAGTGTAGGAAAAGTACCTTGCCTAAAACCTGAAGTAAACTCACCTCTGGGAGCACATCCATTGGAGTCACTGGCCAATCCAGATGGGAAGGGGCTTGAATTTCCAGCTGGAATTAGCTTCTCTTTTTTTTTTTTTTTTACATGCCAAAAGTCTATGATGTAGCTTAAAGGTTCATGAGAATCAGGCTTTCTTAGTGCCAGAGCCTACTTTTCATTTTGCTGTAAGTGTTGAAGGCTAGTAACTTGTTCCCATGCCATGGGATTGCAATTATAAATGAGATTGTTACCAAAAATTGGTAAAAGACCAACTCCTTAATGTAACATTAAGAAGCAGGCATTCTTTATTTGTCTGAATGCATGAGGGGATATTTTCTCACGCATGCTGAGTACAGGGAAAGCTTCTGTTTTTATACTATATTTTGCATATATATTCATTGATTTTCCTGGAATAAACATACATTTAATGATTTCCCCAGAATTTTCAACAGAGATTCCCTTCCCTTTGTGCACATAGTCTTCTGTCCTGGGGGTCTGTTTGGTGGCCCCTGGTGGCTGGTGACCCCAAAGTCATAACTGGCTGCTTGGTGAACTGGTGAAAATTTGGCATATCTGGGCTGGTTGCTTTCCATTCTTCTTCTTGGTTAATATTTAACATGATTCTACAGAATAAGCATTGTGTGGTTCCATAGGCCAGTGGTTTTTGAAGAATAAGTATTGTGTTAACCCAGCAGGTGTGCAAACATTTCTTCACTGGCAGGAAGAACACAGAAGCAGTGTTACTAAGAAAACAGAAAATTGTTGGGCTGAAACATTATTTCTTTTGAAGCTATTAAATACTCACTTGAAGACAGTGAGGGAAGATAAATTCACTTTTACCCCTCTGTTTATATAATTACAAATATAAGACTTTTTTTCCAATTTGAATGACTCAATTTTTCTTTTCGGTTTGAGAGATCTTTAGCAATTTTTATTATTCAGAAACACACATACAGCCTGAAATAGTCATCTGCAGTCTGAACAGGGCCTGCATTCATCATCTACTGAAGTAGTAAACTCAGTGGGAATCCTAAGCCCTGCTCACAGCTTCTGTGGCCACAGAATACTCCCTCTTTCTGTACTACATATATTGAGTTTCATACATATTTTAGTGCAATTTATCCTGCCTGAACGGACTCAGTTTACTGAGCAATTTACCAACCATGATGGTGTTTCATCATCATTATTTAGCATTCCACTCATCTTTGAATCAGTTGATACAATTTTATCAGCAGTAGGTTTATGTTATTTCCATATCACTGAAGAAGATACTGATTAGTGTTTGCAGTATTGTCATACCCCACCGAATTTCCACAGACAATAATCATAAGACAGTATTTTTAAAGATCTTCTCACCAGATTATACCAACATTTTGGAATTAAAAGTCCTTCATATATTGTGTTAATTTTGATAAGTATTACAGAAATGCTTCTTAGATTCACAAATGTGTAATGAAAACTAAAGATGGCAGAATTCCATTCTAGAATATTGATAAATCCACCTCTTAGGAACTGGGTGAGTCTAAGCACAGATTTCTCTTTTTTTTTTTTTTTTTTTTTTTTTTTTTTAAATTCAGGCTAAGAATTGGGTTTTAATCCAGATTAGCCTTATCCCAAATGAAATCTCTTACCTTACTGTTGTAATTCTTAAAAGGCACTTAATACAAGTTTCTTGTTTTATGTTTAGACTTAAATATTCACCAAGTGAGAAGGAAAATATCCTCTGTGGTGAGATGTTCTAATTTTGTAACAGTTTTTATCACAAAATCCAAATTCTTTTTGCATTGCATTGCATTTGTTCTGGACAGGAAAGCCTTTTTTATTCTGTTTTAGCAGAAGCATTAAGCAATATTCTCCACTGACTTTTGAAGGTTTGTTAGTTGGATGATTAATTCATTGCTCATAAATACAGCTAATTTTTAAATTGGTATTTCAGATGTCAATACTTAGCTATTCAATTATACTTGTGCAGTAATCTTCATCAATCAAACCAGCAATTTCAACAAAAATGAAATCTTTGTTTGACAAAGCCTATTTTCATTCTAACCACACCGAGGGACATTAAGCATACTCTTATAATCTAGTTCTCTCTTACCTGCATCTTGTTCCAACCTTTTCATAACAGCAAAGGCAAGGGGCATGATTAAGAAATGATGAGCTACTTTATTACATCAAATAGGAAACGTGATGTAATAAAGGATGAAATTGCTTAGAACAGAATGCTGTCTAAGGAAAGAGACATGATTCTTTCATAGTCTCATCCACATTTTCAAAAGCAATAGGGAAAAAATCCCAAACAAACAAACCCCACCACAAGCAGGAAAAAGACCCTGTAAAGTATATTCATTTTTGGGAAAGAGATTTGGTGTTCAAAAAGGAATTGCATAGGAAATGTATCAAAAAGCATGAAAGGATCTCTCATCTCCAATTTTCATATTAGACTGATTAGAAGATTATCTTTGCCTTTTTTTTTTTTTTTGTTAAGTGGTGATAAAGCATAAAGCAACACCTCAATGACCCTTGGTGTTCAACATGCCCTCAATTTGATTATGCTTTGATATGTAATAGTTCTTTGCTGATGTGATTCTGTGTAGCTCACATAAATGAGTTGCTCAGATGAATTAGCTGCTTTCAATCAGTTTGTAATCTAGCCTGAAATAGATGACTCCAGCTATAGAGTTATCAGATATCAGAATACTTCAGTGACATTGCCTGGCATCCTGCCATCTGACTTTTTAAAATAGCACAGCTATTAATGCCTGTCCTGCCTTTCTGAGGCAGTACCTTGTCTAAGTCTCTACACAACCAAATAATCAAAGGGAAAAAGTTCTGTTGTTCTTTAGAACTATCTCACATTCTCCTGCACTAGTCTAAAATCATCAACTTGCATCATACCAGGAGATGGACAGGAAAAGTTTGTTTTATTTCTTTTAGCTAGAGGAGGCCGACTTCTACACAAAATATATTTTCTACATAACCATTTTTTAAATGTTGATGATTTTTAAAAAAATGCATTAGGAATGCCTAAATGCTTATTTTTGTCAAGTTTGAAACAGTAGCTTCAGTTCAGCATTAATCTGGGTCTCCTGTCAATGAAATTTCATAACATCTGTCCATTAGGTGGTTAGAGTCCTGCCTCCAGGCATTCTGTAATCTGTGTAGCCCAGATGGATTATAACTCCCATGGTGCCTTATAGTAGCCTTTTGATTGAAACATGTGAAGAATCATGAGTGTCAGTGCACTGTGAAAGATGAAGTCCTGGCACTGAGCACTGTTTATGAAGTAGATGATGAACTGGTGGTGGTACAGCTCCTCTGAGACCATGTGGGATGACAGATAATCCAATTTAATGTCAAACTGACTCATAACACAATATTTAGCTATTTGTGAATCAGGGTTTTTAAGAACTTTTTGATGAGAAAAAATCCTCAATATTTTGACATTGATTTGGAACAAGAAATTGTTTTGCTAAAGGATTAGAAATTCAAAATTTTTCTTATATCGTTTTTGCGGTATAATGTGATACTTCAAAGGCTACAAAACTCTACTGAAAAGGCTACCTGATTCACAGTCTGCCTTAGATCATCTTATCCCTGCCTTCTCCATCATCCCACTAAATGTTTTTTAACATTGTCTTCCTCCTACTACTTAAGGGATGAATTTTGCACATTAGGAGTCATGCCTTCCTTCCTTTCCTTCTTACCTTTACAAAAAATTCTTTGGTCTGTGAAAGTAACACAACCATGTTTGAAACATTGTTAAGGGGAACTCCCAGTCTAGGTGGAGAACATAGTTTTTTTCCTTATTTCAAAGATAAGACTTCTTCCAAACTGCTGCTTCCCTCTTACTTTCTATCTGATAACGCAAGGGGAAACTGGGCTTCTGTGGTAATTCCCAATTTAAATGATAAATAAGCTACTGCTTGCAGAAAAAAAATTAATACAGCATAATTACAGAGAAGGGGTTCAAAAAAAGGTCTAAAGAGCCTTGCTGCAAGATAATGACTGTCAAATAGTGATAACTCATGCTGTCAACAAATAACATTAACAGCTCCTGTTTAATGAATAGTAACCTGAGCTGGTGTGTGACATTCCAGAGATTAAAAAGCTTAACACTTGCACAGTCTACAGTTCTGCTTTTGTAACTGGACTGAAATTTGCAGTTTTGACTGCTGGATCAGTTCTTAAGCTAAAAGGACAAAAATTTCTAACAATGGTAGCTTTCTATGGTTTGGCATAAGAAAGGGAAAAACCCCTTCCTTTAAAATGAACCTGCCATTGAAGCTTAACTCAAAAACTTCAAGTATTAAATAAAAGAAGTTGTAGTTTCATAGGGAAGTTGGAGCATTAGAATTTTACCCTAATGTTATTGTAAAAAAGTAGAAATTAGTTAATTCCATCATCTAGCATATGTAAAGCTTCCTGGTTCCTGAGAGTATTATATATTTTTAGATCTTTCTGTACAGATTCCACACAGAAAATACTTAATTGTCAGCTGCTCTTGGCTTACCCCGCAAAAAACCCCACATAATCTCTGTGGCAAATTTTAACTAAATTCGACAGATAGATAAAGATGTGAAACATATACCCTATAGTTGTGAAATAGAGAGGTACAAAGAAAGTGAACTTAGTAGTTCTCCAGAAAGGAAAGGGAAAAGCCACAGATGAACTTAATTAAAAACACCAAAGGATCTACATGGGACAAATATGTAGGAATGGACTGCAGGAAAATCCTTTATCAGAATTCATGTTTTCAGAACTTGTTGGGTCATCCAAGAACAGGCCATAGACCCATGGGAAGCCACCAGGCTCATACGTCCCCGTTCTGGATTCAGCTTTGTTGTGACATGGAAAGACATGCAAATGTTTTATTCAGGTTTCTGGAACAACATTTAGGAATTTCCTGTACAGTTTTCCTAGCTGGTTTTGGAATTCTCCAAGGCCAAGTAGTGAGGCAGGAAGGGCTGTGTGTCCTGGTCAGTGGCTGGGTATTGCTGGGGGAAGGAAGGAGGGAAGGTGCTGGGGACTTAGGATTCCCATTCTGCAAGAGGTCCCTGTGGTTACAAACAACTTTTTCATGACTATTGTTTTAAAAGGCTAAATAAACCCAGGACCTCTCACACCAGCTGCCTGAGAGGATGACACTTGTTCAGCAGCTTCTGTCTCAGGCACTGAGAGTTGAGTTTCCAAGGCTCATCGTAAAGGCATCAAGGTATTTTATCCCATCTAAATTGTCTTATCTTTTCACACTACACATCTCTATGGCTGTGGGTATATCTCTCCTAAATAAAGCTCCATAGATGAAAACAGAGTTGAAATTAAAGCTCCCCTGGAAAAAAAAAATTAAAAAGGCAACTGCCTGCAGACATCCACAGGCAGTGGGAGAGCGTATTCTTATTTTGAAAGAAAAAATCCAACCACCACATGAATTACTGTGTATCATGTTCTGTCAGTCTCTTGTCAGTGTCTTCCCATTTGGAAAGCAAGTTGAGTTAGGCTTCCCTCTCTGGTATTTTCCAAAAAGCATTTGGGACTCCATCTAGTAAGAAGCTCTTTTTAGTAGGGATTGAGAGCATTCACCATCTTAGTGAATCAGATCTCTTGTTCTGCTTCCACCTTTTACTCTGGGAAAGTGCAAGAGCAAAATTATTTAATAATCTGTTCTTTTAGGCCTGTTCAAATGGAAGTCTTGAAAATTGAAAAATAATCTAATTATTTTATTAAATTTGCACCTATTCTCATATTTTAACCTGAGTAACTAAACTGGGATTTTGTCACCTAGTGCCACTTTTTTTTTTTTTTTTTTTTCTTTTTACTTCAGGCTTACATTAAGAAAGCAGTAGAGCTCGAACTGGACAGGCAATATTTTAGCTATTTCTACTGATTTCTGTGTTTTCTGTAAGAGGTGAGAAGAAGTCCTATCCTTTGATGGGATATGTAAAGTCCTGCACCTGGGGAGGAATAGCTCTATGTCCCAGTGAACATTGGAGGCTGATCAGATGGAGACCAGCTCTGCAGGAAGGATCCTTAAAAAAAAAAGCTTAAAATGCTTAATCATGAGACAGTAATTTGTCCTTGTACCAAGAAGCCCCTGCACTGCCAGCAGCATAAGGGAGACAATCCATCCCCTATGCTTAGCACCAGTGAAACACATCTGGAGTTCTGTGTCAAGGTGTGCCTCCCCAGTGCAAGAGACAGGCAGCAGAGAGTCCAGAAAAAAGTAACAAAGATTATTGAGATTGCAGCATCTTTCCAGTGGGGGGCAGCTCCCAGGAAAAGATGTATGTGGGCAATGTGTGTAAATATCTGATGGGACAGTGTTAGAAGGCAAAGCCAGACTCTTCTCAGTGGTGCCCAGTGACAGGTCTGGAGGTACTGGTCAGAAAGTGAAACACAGGTGGTTCTATGTAAATGTAGGGAAAATGTCTTTTGCATCAAGTCTGGGTGTGACTAGCAATCAGAGTGTACCACTCCTTCATCCAGACCCTGTGACTATGAAGGCAGAGCACAAAGGAGATGTCAGTAATTGCAGGGGCTCCTTAGAGAAAGATTTAAGTTGTACAATTAGGAACCTAACTATGACAGGAAAAGAATGAAAAAAATCTGTGGTGGAAAGCAATTATTCTATGACCATGATCAGTGGACATGAACACTGCTTAACATAATTGTTTGTGTACCTGATATTGCCCTTGCATATTGTACATTGCTCTCCTCTATTGCATTTAGCCCTATTTGAACACACTCTCAGCAAGTGTCTCCACCAGAATTTAAACTGGCCACAGTAGGGATGTCAGGGTCCCATCTTCTGCCTGCAGATGTGCAGTTCCCAGGTTTGCCTGTGGTGCTTGGGAAATTCCAAAGGGTTGGGGAGACAACAGGTTGGGGAATCGGGTGCTGCAACTTTCTGATTTAAACCAGCTGGAATTACACTTGAATATGCTGCCCCAACCCTTTAAGGTCATGTTCAGTTGTATGTCAGTCTGAACAGTAAAATTTGACAGCGATAAAGACTGAGCAGGCAGAAAAGCTGACACATGATGTAAAGCCAGTCACAGTCCTTTTTATAAACTGTCATTGCATGTGGGTATGAGGAATGAACCAAGTCTTGTTTTCCTGCAGCTGCCTCTGACCTCTCCCTGCCTTTCTGTTTAGGCTTTTCCTCCCCTCTCACAGCACCTGTATACTTCACAGCTAAGCCATGCTTGCTTATGTGTAAAAATGAACTGTAATGCAATGCAATATACCACTTTATTGTTATTTTCTAAAATAAATTACTCACAATATTGAGGCTTTTTGCACTGCTTGATGAGTACAAAAAAAAAAGTTAACTCTCAAACAAGTAAGCACATGTATACACACGTATATCTTCCAGCCACTGTTTTATATTTTATGTTCTGTATCTTCATAAAACAAAGTCTCATTTTCTCTAGAGCAGGATGAACTTGAATTTTACTCTAGGTCCTTGGTTTTTTGCAGAATTCATGCTCTGAGATTCGCATTGCAGAAGCAGGCCAAGATAAACAAAGGTTTTATTACCACAAAGAGAAAGGCTACAATCTCTTGTTTTTTTTTTTTGTTTTTTTTTTTTTTTTGTTTTTGTTTTTTTTTTTTTTTTTTTTTTATGTACTCATAGCTAAATTGTCACAATCCCTGCTTTACAGTGAGGAAAATTAGTTATATTTTGCTGGTGGCAGAAGTTTCCTTTGTAATAAAAGAGTCACAATTTCATACGGATTATTTCTTTGTTTTCACATCTAATACAGGATGAACTGCATTGCAGTGGAAATGGGAAATGTCTCCTCCACTTACCTTGTCCTCATCCCAACCCTCAAGCATGCCAGAAGTGAGTATCTTTGAACTTTTGCTCTTTGTTAAGTTTGGTAGAAACTGGTCTCTGAGTTGAGATTTCTTCAAGGGCAGATACACAGTTGAACAAAAAAAGACAAGATCACAGAAGCCTCTTCCTCTGAAAATGAAGCTGAGAAATGGATGAACCTTGATGCAAAGGAAAAACCCACTCTTAGATACTGATCATTAAGACTGGAATAATCCTAATGGCAATATGATAATTATCATGAGAGCTTTGAGAGGAAGGAATTCATACTACCTAAGTGAAGAGGAGAAACCTGAGGATGGGCTAGTCCAGGTTGCAAAGCATTCTGTGTGAAAAAGGCAAAGGAGAAAATGGCTGAAATTATTTCCTTCTTTCTTTGTTAGAGTTTCACAGGAAGACAAAATGTAGTGAGAAATACTTGTGAGGCTGGGTCTCCCCCACTCTTTCTTTCCTGTGAAGAAAGTGAAAATGCCACTTTATTTACAATCTTATCAAATCACTTCAGATTACTTATATATCTGTGTGTATGTGGCTTTTGGTGTAACAGATTCTTTCCCACACATGCCAGTATATGCACAAGCACAATCAGACTCACACACAAGTGTGTGGTGTGTTTTTCTATGCCAGATAATTTCAGTGACAGGTTGCCATTAAAGACTGACAAAGCAAAATGATGATGAAGAGCAATAAAGAATATTTTGGCTCATTCTCTTTTAAGCTAAAGTGTTTGATGTTTTGTAAATTTTCAGTTTGTCTTTTTATTGAATTTTCCAGTAGCAATAACACTAAATTCAATTCAATAGTCTTCAGGTATATATTTAATGAGCTATCGTAGTGATATTCTCATTATAGTGTCAGGCATAGTATGGAATTAAAAATCCTTATTTCTTATTATATGCTCAACTGTGTGAAACCAGCATTGAAAAACCAAATTTGATTTGTCATTTATACCACAGGAACCGAAGGGTGAGATGAATCCTTATCCATGAGATATTTACCTCAAGTTGCCTTCATCTAGATTCTCTTTAAGTTTTCTTAACAACAGGTCTCCAGATACTTAAACAGATGAGTATCTCTAACTCTAGGGAAATAAAAGTCAAATTTTAAAGCTTCATAATGTAATAGTTTAATATAAACTAGAAAAATATGCTTTATTTTTTCAATACAAGGTAAGCATCCATTAATCTTCATATGGAATCAGTAACACTTCTGAGACTGTATCTTACCTTTTCTGAAGTTGTAAGGAATCTGTGGGATAGATCTCATGAGCTATTCTTGACATATAGACATCAGCTGGAAATTTGCCAGTTTTTACAATTTATTTGCCTGATGGTCTCCAGCTTTCAGTTTCCTTCACTTTGGGGCATAATTCCTCCAAAGTAATGGACTAATGGAAGCTGGGTATCTATTCCTGCTTCCAGCAAATTTTGAACTTTTTTTCCATGAGGCAAAAAAATAATTATTTTAAATACATCTAAATAATTGTGTGTGTGTGTGTACTTTTGTGGTCTGTTAAATGTATTGATTCCTTCTCGGACTGATGTCAGCTTGTGCTGTTTTGGACATTCAGTGAAAGAAATCTTGTTCCTGTATTTTGAGTCTGCTTTGCATTGTGAACCAAAGTGTGGTAAATGGCTACAATTTGGAGATTTGTTTAAAAAATACATTCCTGGTTTAAACTAAAATGCTAAAGTAGACCACCCAAATCCCTCTTTAACTTTCTCCCACTGGAGTTTTATCTCTGTCAGTTTTCTCATGAAGAAGAATGGATGAGGTTTTGAGCAGATTCTCTAGTTTCTCTTATCTCCAGATTACCTCTCTTCTTCAAACTTCAGAAATGCCATCGAAATCCACCCAGAAATTGGATGTTTAAGAAACGCTAATGCAATCTCTGAGATCTCTTCTGCTGCTCAGACAGTGCTAGGCTGAAAAGCAGTTCCCTTTGGTGCAAATATCTCCAACAGACAATTAGAAACAACAAACCAATTAGAAACACAGAGGGAAGCAGAAGTGCTTAACAATGATGCAATCAGGTGAAGTCAGGGAGAGACACAAGTGATGTCAATTCCTTGCTAAAGGTCAGAAACGCTGCCAACTTTGAACCTTTTAGCTCAGACTTCCAACTTAAAAAGTGAAGAGCTGTTCGCAAAGGCCCTCGGAGGGTTGTAAATTCTCTGAGTTCCTGTTGAACTCCACAGGCAGAGATAAGGTGTCATCCTGCTTGCTTGGCATAGCCAGACCTGCAATTCAGCAGGGCTCCAGCTGGGTGGGTTGTTTTGCAGGCAGTGGCTAACTTTTCTATGCAATTTCTCTGAGTCAGAATGAACTTTAACAGTTTGGCCCCAAAAAAAAGGCAAAGTTTTGGGCCAGCTTCTTCCACTGCAGGGAGGGGCTCACCTTTACTCATTTGCAACCTATGCGTTTGTTAATGGATCCAAATATAACCAGTGACCTTCTGTGACAGACGGTGAATCATGTCTTACTTCCAGTGCATAAATTAACATTTTAGAAGGCTTTTCAAAACACTGTTGACTTTAACAAGTGAAACATTATAACCAGGATTTGCTGAAATCTGATGCTCTAAGTTTGGATACATTGAAAATTCATTATCTGAGTAAGAATCTAGAATTACTGTGCCATTAACAAGGATATTGCAAGCTGCCATTTGTTTTAGAATGATGTATAGTTTATGATGTTGAAACTGCCATCAGAGAGAAGTCACAATGATTTGCCTTGAAGATTATTTATGCATCATTACTCTGGAGAAAATAATTTCTCTCACATAGCTCGCTGAAAGTCAGTTCATCTTGGCATTTGCTTTCATCAGGAAGGGTATCTCCTAGTCTTCAAAATTTTAATCTAGAACATCCTAATCACTACCCCTTTGATTTAATAATAGAGTAAATATTCCCACTGTTAGTTATGCTGTCTTTCAGCCCTTATTTTTTTTTTCCCCATATCATGTTTAAGCAACATTACCAAAACATGGTAAGGAACAATGCCCTAGATAAGGTCTCGATAACTGAGGGGAGCTTAAGTTACGTATCTAAGCATGAGTGTGAATTAGAGGATCCAGTAAACAAATGTAAATGCTAATGTAAATGTAAATGCCTTGCAGCATTTTCTCTCCCCCTGACAGAAAGTTGCATTTGCAAGATAAGAACAATACACACAGGCTGAGCCCACAGCACATATTCAAACCACAGGGCACAAGTTATAGAGAGCTACTATAGTTTTATTATGTCTTTTCTCCATTCATATCACATGTGGGATAATGCTTATCATTGTAATCTCTCATACTCCAACAGCAGCCTGCTAAATTTGAACACCAGCGAGAACAGAGAACAACTGCACATTCTTGCCCTTCCCTCACTTCTTGTCCAGCTGCAGGTGGGAGGATCTTTCTCTTGGATATGGAGAAGTTGCTTATGAGGTTTGGATTATTTTTCTTCAGCTGAACTACTTCTTTGTCTGAGACACTGAGATACTTTCATGAACTGGTGATATGTGAAGTCTGAAAGAAGCACAGAGAACATTAAGTATTGTTGTATTTAAATAAAGCAACTCAGGATAAAATTGTAGTTGAATGGATGCAAAGATATTCAGCTCCTCTCTTTGTCCTACGTCCAAAATGAGAAAATTCAAATTCTAGCAATGATCTTGGAAATCTCATTACATTGCAGAGCAAGAAATCCTAGCAGAACCAGAGTACATTGCACATTGTATATAATATGTGGAGCACCCAAGAAATCCTCCTAAATTCCTGCATTCCTTTTCCTTTGTAGAAGAAACAGACCCATGCCAAGGTGTCAGGAAGAAGAGGCAAGGATGAGATCTGACCTAAGGCAGTTTTCTGCTGTTATCAGTAAACAAGAAGTAATGACCAAATATGTACAGACTTTTGTGGATTACAGTGTAATTATACTAAGCAGATCTAAAAGTAATTAACTGGTAAACTGCTGTGCTGTTTGGAAGACAGAAAAGCCATATATTTATCTCAAAATCACACTGACACCACATGAAAATTAATTGCCACGTAATTATATGATCAACATTTGCCATGTTCATACAGTATTTGTGCCCCTTCAATTTGAAGTGCACTTAATTTTAAAATATTAAATTACTAAGCCTCCTGTGACTGTGATCTAAATCTAGAGAAGTAATCGCTGTGTGTGGTAAAGCATGTAAGAAGAAAAGTCACTGAATGCTGAATGACCCAGTTCACATTCTACATGCAGAAGGAAAAAAATTAATTCTGGCTGATGGAATTTTACAGTGTCCCTCTTTTGGATTATTTTTTAATGTGCTCCTTAAAATATTTCTGTTTTGACAGACCTAGAAGTTTAATCTAGCCTAGCTCAAGACAGCAATTAAATGTATGCTCAAACCCAGCTAATCTGCTTGAAGACAGGAGGTTTAGAATATACTTTAAGGTCAGGGCAGGATTCAGTTTTGTGTTGCACAGAAGTAAGTCATGGCTCGAAGCTTATGTTTTTTCAGAGGTAGTTCAGTGATTTTCAGCATTATTGGCAAAATTTAATATGCTGTTGTAAAAAGGTAGCTCAGGTTTTGACTGACCCCGGGTTACTCCTGCCAGAGCAACTTGAGAAACAGAAGAAAGGGGACAGAAGTAGATGAAAAGTCAAGGAAGAAATCCTGGGGAAACCAGCTTGCTGTTTCAATTGAGCCAAGAGGGATGTCAATGGCAGAGCTCAGGGTGTGAAGCTTTGATGGGGGTCAGAGCACTATAAGTAGTGGCCTTCAACTCTCAGCCTCTCCTGGATGGCAGCAGCAAAGAAAGCTGAGTTTTTTCAGGGCTCTGGAATAGCTGTAGTGAGCAGTGAGCCATATCCAGCTCACTCTCAGCAGTGTGCTGCCCGGGACATCTGCCTGCTTTGGGTCTTGGGTCTGCTCTGTGTGCATGAAGGCAGAGCTGTTTTTGCTTCGCATGGAACAGTGCAGTTGCTTTGTATGTGAGGTCCTGGGTGATGGCTCGTTACCCTGCCTTTGCATTGGAAAGCAGAGGCTTCTTTTGGGATTGAGAGGGAAAACTAGGCTCTGTTGTTTTCAGGTGCCACTGTAATCTAATTGCTCTGGGAATGTGTTTATTATAACAATATCTGCCCTATGGTGGCTTCTCAGACCATCAGCTATCACTCATATTTTCAAGTTCAGAATGAAAAATCTTTTATCTACACTTTGGGCGATAAGACAGAAAGACTTTGCCTGCCCTGAAAAACACCTTGGAAGTTAGTACAAAAGTGGCACAGAACAAACAAGTGACTTGGATCAAATAAAAACTAATGAATTCAAGTGGAAAAATCTGCAACAGTATTATATCTGAAACTTTATAAGGCTTCCTCCTGCTCTCTGTTTTCTTACCTAGTTACAAGTGGCAGGTTCTATCAGTGCTTGACATTTAGGAACATTTGTATAGTGCTCTGTACAGGTGGAATTTTGATGACTTCACACAATGCAAGGCAGCAGAGAATGAGCAGGATGTCTTTCCACAATCCTGAAGAACAAATGCAAAGATTCATCACTGATTAATTATACCTTCAAGGCAAGGTCATTACTGACCTCTCTTCAAAATCTACAGCATCCAGAGCTACTGGAGGGCCAGTATAAGATGTACAGAAAATCCAAACCAGGATCTGTGTAATATGGATGGCTACCCAAACTCTCTTGATCTTTGGGAGCTGAAATTCCAGGTCTTGATCTGAAATCTACTACTTTCAGTACGTTCAGAATCAAAGGCTAGAGTGGACTGTCTTTTTCCAGAGTCAGCTAGAAGTAGTATCATCCCTGAAACTCCATCAAGATATAGTTCACCTATGTTTTTGCTTGTTTAACTTCTATTTTTCTTTATTGTCTCTTTTTCTTGGACACATCTTTTGATCATTTTTTCTGTATTTTAGATTATAGAAATATGAATGGTATTATTAATCATCCTTTGAGGAGCTTATGAAGACATCCATTCAGACACATGGATAGGTCATAAGTTTTGTGTTGACAGCATGAAAGGAGGTACAGTTCTTGGCAAGAAAGCTGAACTTTGTACGGATATTCATGGTTTCATTTTTTTTTTAAAAGAAAGAATGAAAGATATCCCACACAACACCAAGCAATTCTGAGTGTATAAATACAATGTGTCTTTTACCCTTTTCTATTTTAACTCAGAGTCTTGCAATCTCCCCATTCAGTGCTCTCCTGTCAAATGAGATTAATTTTTCATGCTGGCAACTAACAAGCATGGAAGATCAAATTCTTACATGAAATCAATAACTTTACTTGAGTTAGACCAAAATTAATTGATTTTGCTTACTACCTGTGGTTCCAAACTCTCCTCGCTCTCATTGGAGGATTTGTTTAAATAAGGCTTGTTGTGTGTCCTCTCCTTTGCCTTTTCATAATTTAAATTATTCTCTGCTCTGAAATTCTAAGTTAGGAAGCCACTAATTTCTTCTGCCTTTCTACATTGGACAAAAGAATGTTGTGTTTAAAAAATCAAAATACCACTCATTAATCATCAATAGACTGAGAAAACCCCTTCCAATTAGCTCTAACCATGAGCAATGAGTGGGATAGAAAGAATTCTTTAGAATGGCATGATGGTTTTTAAATATAAACGCTTGTTTACTCAAAAAGTACTCTGGGATTTATCACAGTGACAGTTTCTTTAGGTGTTCTTACAACTGGGAAATTATTTGTTTGCTTTGTTCTGTTTCTCACAAGCTGATCAAGGGGTAGAAGTTGTCCACAGTTTTGTTTTCTGAGGGAAGTTTTAGAGGACCATATAAAATATTCGGTTAGGATGGCCATATTTTTCCTATAGTTGTACTGATAGAAATCCAAAGAGATTGCCAACGAGGAGTTATGGTAGATTTACAGCATTACAAAGAGCAGAACTGAGTGTAGGATGGTGCATCTCTACTTGTATGTCTAGGGAAAGGCATTTATTTAATGGTGCACAGTGTGAACCAGAATAGTCACATACTAATAATGAACTAACAGATCTAGAGCTACTTTTAAGACTTTTGATGTTTTAAGTCTTTTTGCTGTTTATCACAGTTAAGCTCAGTTGCTTATATTATAATATATTAAAAAATGAATAATTTTGAATCATCTATTCCATTTTCAAAATATCAGCTGCTCTTCTCTAACAGTGGTATGGGGGCAGAATCAGAAGAGCAAAAGCAAGGGAAGCTGAGGGATGAGATAAAGACAGTTTATTAGATAAAGCAAAAGCTGCACATTCAAGAAAATTGAAACAGGGAATTCATTCATCACTTTGCATTGGCAGGCAGCTGTTCAGCCATCCCGGAAAGCAAGACTCCATCACTTAAAACAGTTACTTGGGAAGACAAATGCCATCACTCTGGAGGTCACACCTTTCTTCCTTTTATTCCTTTTTCAGCTTTATATGTGGAACATGACACCCTATGGTACCCTATGCTACCTGCTATGAGGGAAATTGACTCCACTCCAGATAAAATGAGCACATAATGAAATTTGATTAAGCATAAAGATTGGGATAAGATAAAAATGAAGAGAGACATATATTTTGGTATCCTTGATTGATTAAATCCATACTTGTAATGATGAAATAATCTGGTGTGATGTGTTATTAATACATTAAAATGACCATACTATATGGAATTGATCTGGGATGCTGAAAACCCATGCTGGAACCCAGTCTGATAAAAAGTGAACAGCAGGAAGTGGTGTGTTTTTCCAGGATCTTCCCAGGCTTTGTTTGCACACAACACTTGTTTCCTTGAAGTTCTTCTGCCCAAGTTACTAATACTTGGAAGGGCACCTACATAAACTGGCAGGATTTTCACATGAAGCTTTATTTAAAGGGCAATTACTATTACTGTGTACCTCTGAAACCAGAGTATTTAGTCCCATAATTCTTAATGTTAAGGCTATTATTAAGATTGAAAAACTTTGCTTACTGTCTTTTGAAATTCAAAATGGGAATTGTATTCCCAATTTTGCTTCATTTCTATTTTCTCATCTGGACTTTCTGAGCAAAGGATAGGAACTGTGGGTCATAAAAATACCATCTGCTGAGACAAAGACACCGTCTACATAATTTCTGAGAAGGTGGTACAGCTGCCAGTACTTCCACTGTGTAATGTGTTGCAATTAAGGATATGTGGTTGAAAATGCTATATAGCCTTCTGGTGTTCTTTCCACAGAAAACATAAGAGACAGCTTTCACCTACAATTACAGAAAGTTTTTCACTTAAAATTGTTTTGAAGACTTCTGTTTCTGAAGCTGAAAGACATCAGAATTCATATACATTCACAATATGTTCCTGACACTGATTTTATGAAACCCTGTTCAGATGCTTCTTAAAACTTTAAACAAAAACACAGCAACAGAATTACATCAGACAGGAAGGTAATATTAGTACTAGGGAATTATGTATATATACAGTGACATTCAGGATAATATTGCTACCGAAATTTGTGCTCTAATTTATCACAGCAGCTTCACATAGTTATTAACCTTATAATCATGTTGAGCACTGTATCTGCAGAGCACTTTGACACTCAAAGCTTTGTCCTTGTGGGACAGATGGCTCCACAGAAAGGAAATGTGAGACATTTTTTTGGTACAACGAAAGGAGTCAGTGAGAAAGTGAACCTTTCATCTCCAAATCACTTCATAAACAAAACCACACACTGTAAATATTACTACTCCCATTTCAATAAATGAGGAGAATATAATTTACTTTCACACTGTCATGAGTCATTCTGAGCAATTTCAGGACTGCTCAGTTTCAATTTCTTTGCTCTTGACAAAAACAACACAGTGATGAACAGACTACTATTACAGCCTCTTGTCTGTAATTATTTCAAGCTACAGTGTATTTGCATTTCACAATGTGTGTGTATACAAAAAAAACCTGTGAAGGTGGGACAGCACATGTATTATGTGGTATTTATGCACATGTAAGGCTGAGGGAGAATTAATTAAATATATGAATTATTTGTCCTCTGTTGGAAGTTTAAAATTTCGTACTCACAATATTAGTTATTAAATCTGGACAGTTAGTGCTATGGTTGTACAAACTGGTAATTTTAACTTCATGTATATTTATTTAATTGTCATGAAAAATAATTAATTATATGAGGCATATAGGATTTAAATCTGGTGCCAATAACATAACTGCCATAATAAAAATGCACAGATGATATCACTGCAGAAAAAATGACCCATACAAAAGAGGTTAATAGTTTTCTTTATTATTTATTGACACACATACTCAAGTTATTTAACCTCATTGTCTTTCCAGATCACAGTCAGTGTATCTTGCACTTCAACAGAGTTCTTATATTATAAATGTGGAAAACAAAAAGGAATATATTTTTGTAATTATTCAGTGTAATTTCAGGTTTTCTGATAATGATTTGTGATGGCACAATTTGTTTAATTGTGAATATTAGTAAATCTAATATTAGATTAACTCATTGAGCTAGCCAAACATGTGAGAGCTAAATTAAAAAGTTTGCTATAATACGACATCTATTATTGTTTTGTTTTTGGTTTGGGGTTTAGCTGTTTGTTTGTGGGTGTTATTAGTTGTTGTTTTTTTTTTCTTTTTCATATCAGTAAAAATTACAGTAACACAAAGTTGCTCTTGAAACATCTGTGACTTTACTTGCTTTATTCCGGGCCACTCTCTGCCATTACTCACTGGGTAATTTTCAACAGCTTGGGTTGAAAATGGGGTCATTCTCCTTTATCTGGATTTATTAAGATCAAATTCCTTTTAGTTTTTTATAATTTGGGTCTATTTGAGAAGAATGTTTTCTGCAATAACAAGATGAGTTGTGTATTTTGAGTGGAAAGACTAAAGGATGAAAAAGCCTGGCATACTTCCTGAGCATAGTTAAGTATTCTTCTAGGTAACTGGAGTGCTTCGTAAGCAAGAGAGGCTGAGGGTGATTTCATTCAGCACAGTTAGAATTCACGACAGGTTCACTTTAAAACACCACATCTCCGTTGGCATTTCTGGCCTCATTCTAGGTCTCAATTGCCTTTTTACAAAGGCACAATTCCTGTCGTAGCTTGATGAGGAAAGTTTTAACAATGTGGCTGCTTAACATGGCCACAAATGATGGGATTTTTATTCTGTGAAAGGGTTTTTCTTACATTTAGATCAGAACAAAGCGTGTAAGGAGACTACAGGGGAGCATGATGAGGTCTAAAGGTTTTAGCAACATTGGTGTTTGAATCCCACTTGAGTAATCAGACCAAAAGTCAATCACTCAGGTCACACTGAGTTAAAATGCACCAGACAAAGAAATGAAAGCTTCAAAGATTTTTAGGAGTTCTAAGAAGGCTTGTGGTTGCCACTTGTACAGCTATTTTCACATTCCAGCCACACAAACTGATGATTCAAAAAGAAAGTGCAAAAAGACAAAAAAAAAAAAAAAAGAAAAAAAAAGAAAAAAAAAGAATGTCCAAGAACAATAATTATACTCTCATACATATAATAATCTTGGATGTTTCATCAAAGAAGTTTCAACCTAAGTAACCTTGCATTTGTACATTGGAAAGACAGGAAATGTGATTCATTGTAACCAATGAAGAATTTGTTGATTATCTAGATTTAAACATTACAGTAAGTTTGTTTTTTCCTGGCAGTATAATCCAGTTGCTTTTGAGTAGAAGGCTTTAAAGATAAAATTATATGATAAAATTCCACTAAAATCTTGAACCATATCACAAGTATATGCTATATACAGATATGCTGAATATAAAATATTTTATTATATATATAATTAATATTATATATGAAATATTCCATTAATGCTGCATCAGAGGTCTTGCAAGGCAGGCTTTCATCTCTATAGAGATTTCACTGGAACCATAATTAATGTATAGCCGGTTGTAAGACACTGTGCAGTAGCCCTTGACTCTTTCAGTCTGGTCATATCGCAGCAAAACAGAAATACTGATAAGAATATAGGGTTTACATGCTAACTTACAGTGGAACACAGAAGCTGACAGAGCTGGCAAGATCATGTGACAATCTCCCTACCCAATCCACTGGCATGGGGTCCAGAGCTGAAAGGTCTATGCAGATACTAAATAAATCTGTGCCATAATCCAAAAATTATTCTGCCTCCTGTGATACCTCCTGCAAAACCACTGCAAGAGGTAAGCCAAATCGCTAACTGCAAATGTGGACATCAGCCTGGTAGAGACAGCCATTGCACTCAGATAGAATAAATATTAAGTTGACGGTGATTTTGATTTCATTTTTGTGGAGAAACTTGTCTGCAGTACAAGTTCTGCATTTGCATGTGTGAGACTCCGTACGACAGCTATAGCCCTAAGCTTCAGCTTCAAGTAGGATTTTAAAATATCAGTAAGAGCCTGCAGCCTGATATCCTGGCTAACAGTGTCAGACCATAAATATTTATAAACATATACTTTTGCAGAGATGTTTTTGTACTTTTACAGAAACTTGTTTCACCTGTACTGTAAGTCAACAACGTACCCGCCAGCTTTAAACTGAAAGCACCATGCTTGGTATAATACAGTAAGCCTTGCTCAGAGCACAGTGCTGCCTAAGGAAGCTATGGGAATTCTGGATGAGACTTTGCTTGCATTCTGCCAGCTCCAAGTACAAGCTGAACAAGCCCAGGGGAAAAGATCTGGCAAATCCTGAAATGAAGCAGATTACAAGCTCTTCAGTGAAAACTTAAATAATGATATTAATCATTTAGTAGCTGCTGCAAGAAGGAGCTCTTAGAAGCTTTGACTTAATGTCTTGCACTGGAGTAATTACTAGGCTATAGGCACTTGATTCTATGTAGTAAGGAATTCTGAATTTTGGCTCATTACTTTTTATGATAAATATGTTCTTTAGAGTAAACCTTTTGATGGTTGTAAGCAGCCTGTCTGTACTACAGCTATAAACCACAAGGATGGGGGAGGAAGTGTTATACGTGTAGCCTACCTGAAATCCTTTGAAATCCTTTGAGGAAACCTTAAAATAGTACCAAATGTTAATACAGAATGGCAGTGAAATATTCAGCTGAGTTTCACAAAAGAAGATGGGTATTTCATAAGTGTCCCAGAAGACCTATGAAATGTCAAAGCTCGTAAGTCATTAAGTATTAGGCTGCTTTGATTCTGAATTGGTGTGCTTTAATTTTTGCATTATCAGTAACACAATTATGCAATACATTAAGGTTTCACAGAACCTTTTAAAAACCGAAATAGCATGAAATGTGGTGGGGGTAAGAGACAGGCTATGCCAGAGAATCTCCTCTGTTCTCACCAAAATAGTCCACATTTCACTATATGAATACTGTGGGATCTGGGACAGGTTCACAGTTCCTCAGAAGAGATGCACATCCAAGCCACAACCTCACTCCCTGTTGGCAAAGGAAACAGGTACGAACCACATTTATACAGCTGTCTGACCCTGGTTTTCATGAAAAGAAAGTCTGTACTACTGAGGTGAAGACCCGTGGTGTGGTTTCCCACATTTTCCAGTTTGGACAATGAGAGATCAGGGCTGAGAAAGGTGCCACAGACATACCTGCACTGTGAACTAGATCTTCAGGGAAACAAAGAACTTTTTAATTAGTACAATTAAATTCTTTTTGTATGTACCTAACACTTGCTTGACCTCGTCCACTCCTTACTTGAAGAAATGGGATAGAAGAATTTGACCTTATAATCTATAAATTGCTGAGTTTATAAGAAACCACCAGCTATAAATCATGTATGGGAATATTTTATTATATAAAATAAGTATTCTAATAAAAACTGTCAGGGACCATTAACTTCAGGCATTGTTACTGTTCTGTGAACATTGCAATTAGGCATCTGCTTAACTTTGAAGCATTAAATAGTCCCAGATTAAATGAACTAACTGTTTGCATATTCAACATTGATCATAAAGTGTTTGCAAAACCACCACCACAGCAGAGACTGTAGACAGCTGCTTTTGACTATTGCTTTTTCTTATATAATGAAATGAAATTTTCCCTATTCATTTGTATTCCTGCACATGGTACCATGTCTTGGAGGTAATGCCACATTTGCGTCTGCATAAGTGGAAGGTGTGGAGATTAGGACATCCTACAGTACCTCTGTGTAACAAGACATTTAATTCTTGAAGAGACCTTACCTTTGAGCTTGGAGAAGCTGAGGTCCAGCTGAGGAAGCTCCACAGAGATATTCCTGTACTAAAGCATCGCAATGAATGAAAAAGAAAATGAGCCATGGGTTCCCTGACACTAAAGGTAAAAAAAGCAGTAAAAAAAAAAGGGGCAAGAACTCCTTTACTGCCTAGAAGTTCCTGCTTTTCCTTCTCCCCACTGTTTAGCCTTGAAATTCTCCTTCCCAGAAGTCTCTCACAGAGCAAAGGAATGTGAGAAAATCAGACAGAAACCCCTGCCACAAAAAACAAAGCCCACAACATTTCAGAAAAGAACACTGTGGCATTTTTGAGGACAAAGGAATGAGCTTTTGCTATGGAATGAAGACATTTCTTGATGGAAGGAGTGGGCAAGAGGAATCTGCAAATATTTTTTGGCTAGCAGAAAGGTTATGTGAGAATATGCACTTCAGTGATAGGATCCTGCCTCATCTCAGTGTCCAACGTGTCCAGGCATAAGGACTGACAGCATTCCTGGACCCCAAACCTGGAAGCTTGGGGCTACAATCTCATACTGACTCTAATTCAGAGCAGGGCCTGACCAGTGCCTCTCTTGCTGCTAATTGTACAATCTGTAGTGTCTGCAGAAGAAGAGGTGCCTCAGCACAGCTTTGGGAGGTGTGTTCGTCTCCATGGTGACTTCACCTGAAAAGAAAACTGCTACATTAGACCAAAACTGAATTTCTGCTCTTGGGTAGCCCCTGGATTTTCTGATACACAGCTTTCCAATTAGCTGTGCTGGTGGCTGCAGAATTGGGAGTTATTTCACTCTGTGCCTCTCTGGAATTTCATACCAGTTCTCAAAAAGAGGACTTGCAAAGAAAACATGAATGTTTTGTGAAACTTGACTTTCACCACAGACTCCAATACCCAAGGATTGATCTCTGAAGTGAACTCTGTGTAGACAGGAGATCTTTTTATAATTACCCACCTTATTTGTAACACTTCAGTGTATATAAGCTGGGGAACTACGTCATGGGATGTTGTTTAGACTGTACTTTCACTTCTTGTAATATATGCATTGGTTATCCAATAATATTAGGCACTTGAGAGTGGCCAGGATTAGTTACAGACTCTGATTTTGCCAGCAGGAAGCAGTTACTTAAGTTGTTTATGTGTGGGTACTGAAAGTGAAACGAAAAGCAACAACTGGTAATGACAGTAGTTCAGATTCAACCAGAAAACAGCATGAAATGAGGCCTTGCTGAGTTTGCTGTTTGAATTATCCATTCCTTTTTACTGTTTGGACCTTGCCTTGAGCTGTAGGGATGTTGTGCACACATGATTATGTCTCCATGATCACACAGGGGCCCCTTTGGAGTGGGATTTTTATCTCATAGTGATTCCATGTATTTTGCGTAGATTTCAGAAGTCCTGAGCATTCAGTGAAGCTAATTGCAACCTGCACCTTTCCCCAAACCCACAGGCATACATGTAGCAAACTGAGGGAGAGATTTATTTCCACATGCTAGCTAGGATTTAATCTCGTGACATGTTGGATGTCTATATCTCATCTCAAAGTTGATCAACGTTGAGGGCACTCAGGCTACTCCAATATTGAATTAATAGAAATCATAATGTATTCCATAAAGGGAAAAGAAACTCCATATTAGCTTTAATGCCACTTGTTTCTAGAGTTAGTATTTCTTTTGCAAGAGCCCTGGTGCTGTTTTTTGTAATATCTAATTTATGGGTATTTTGTAATATCTAATTTATGTCTAATATTTCTTGCCCTTGTAACAATCCATTTGCAAGTACTCCTGCTAACAGCATAGAATTTTGAAGTGGGGCCGTGAAAAGTCTGTCTATGTTAGACTGAAGACTAGGAATTAAATCAGGCTCATTCAAAACTATTTATGTCATCCTCAAGGCTACCCCTGTGGCTGATACTGTTATTAAATCAGCTGTAATATTTCTGCCCAAAAAATATCAGATGAATTTCTATCATTTAATTGTTATTTTTTTCCTCTCAATTCACAACACTGCAAACCCAGTCCATTTTTAGAACTCCACTGTTTTATTCATAAATACACTTTTAAAACAACAATAAATTTTAAATGATGCCAAAGCAAAAATCATTGAAGTTAGAAGCAGCTATAACTGCTTCCTTTCAATGAAAAGAATGAAGTAGGGATTATAGTCTTATTTATTTTAATGTAGTTGCAATTATCTTTACCCACATACACTTTCCCCACTGATTACCTTTATTTTAAGTTAAAGAAAGACAAGAAGAAAAAATAAAAGTCAAGTGTCCATCAGACAGTTTTGCTTTGCATAGATTCCAGAGCAGAGAGAATGAAATAGAAACCATCTCTGCAAGGAAAGTGCTTTATAATTTAAGACTGAAGTACACAAAAATCAACTGCTCTATGTTTATTGCCTCATATGCTGTGCGAAGGATATTGCCACTCAAACTTTTTAAATAGCTCTTCAAAATGGGATTGTTCTGTATAGCTTGCAGCTGTTTGCAGTTTTATAAGTCTGGAGGAAATGTACAAATTATGGACATATTTTCACCCATTCAGCTTTGTATCTCAAAAATGTTTTAGAGATCAAGCCAATGCAAAAAAAAAAAAAAATCTAAAAAGGATAAACTTGGAAAGACTTGACTTTGCCTTACAAAAATGGTACAGCAAGTCAACTAGGTTTATTTTTCTTCCCCATTAATTTATTTGATGTAAGTTCTGAAAACTCAGTGGTTTTTGATAAGAATTTAAACACAGAACCTGGATAATAATATTCGTTGAAGTTATATCATTGATTATATAGCAAAGGCAAAAGTCAGTTCTCTAAAACTGGATGCAGGTCCTGGAAGAGGTACTAAAATTATTTCAGCCACTGGAAGTATTTTGGCTATCGCCATGCCTTCCTGCAGCTTTTCTGCTATCTCTGGTAATAGCACGCATTGACTCTCAAATCCCATGCTGCATTTGCCTGAACTCCCAAGCAAAACTCCAATCCCATTTTATTTAGAGCATGTGATTTGGTGTCAAGGTGAAACACAACTAAAACATTTCATTTTGTAATAACTTCTTTCAGCCTTGTCTTAAACTTTATAACTGTGATTGTGGATTCTCCCAGTTTCCAAACAACCCTCGGGTATAACTAGCCATTTCAGGTTTACCCTTCAAAACTAACAGGCAGAAAGCTGTTTGCATCTTGATTCTATCCCTTGCTCCAGAAAATTAACATTCCCACAGAAAACCTTCCTCTACAATTTACTCTGCATTTTGCACACATTGTAATCCTTTCCCCTCCCTTTACACTCATTAATGCTTTCTGCACACTACAACAGTTCTTTGATCATTCAAGACTGAAAAGTCTCTGCAAGTCAAAATGATGTTATTTCATGCTGGACTTCTAAGGTAGCATATGTTTCATCTAATTTATCTGCCTGGGATTTATATATTTATATAAATATATTATTTATATATTTATATTATATACTTTCAGCCATTCACCTAAACTTCATTTACAGTTGGTGGAGACAGGCATCTTCAAGCATATATTGATCTTAAATATCTACAATACATATCTTATTAGTCATTTCACAGAGATATTTGAAAGGAGAGAGCCTATGTGTCAAAACTTAGATGTTAACTACATGCCCAGTCTTAAGGCAGCTGAACTTAGGTGATGTAAAAAAATTTACCAAAAATTGAGTTATTTCCTATGTGCTCATTCCAGTTGGGAGGCCACTGATCCCTGTACATTATCAAGTTACTTTCTGCTTTTTATTTTTTTCATTTCTTCCAAGCCCTATCAGTTTGTGTAAGCGCATTTCCAGCCAATCTTTTGCTGGATATTGAGATGAGAGGCAGTCAAGTTCACATCAGGTGATACAACTGAGGATACGCTAGAATAGTTAACTTCTTACTGTGGAATAGCATGGGAATGTAGTAATGGTTTTAGAAAAAAAGTGATCTCTTTAGGGTTGCTTAGATCTACCCAGTTGTTTCACATTGTCTATGTACTAGATTTTTTATTTTTGAGATCTTTGATTTTAGAAATAGTTGATATCTCATACCCCTAAAAATTTTATATGCAGAACAAATCCATGGAATGTCATTACAGAGACTGGCCCTCTATTATTTTTTTCAGTGAAAATAAATGGAAATAGGTTAGTAAAAGTGCAAGAGTCTGGACAGCAAAATAAAAACCAGTAAAGGTATTATTTTTTTTCCTCTCTTGAAGTATTTCTTTAATTTACTTATTTTTCTTTTTTTCTAGCTGAATTCAAAAGTTGACCATAGCAAATTCTGTGGATTGTGGATTGTAATTTCTAAGAAACATCTTATTTGCTTTACACTTGCCTGACAGAGGCTTCTTTTTGAACCTCTCAGACTTTCAAACATTTTCACTTCCATCTTTTACATAATAAAAACCAATTTCCCAGTGTTGCTTCCTTCTGCTTATAGTTCTTCTAGAACAGCAGCGAAATTCTGTCCCAGTTCCTGCTTTGCTCGTACAACACTGAAATGGGTGTGTTTCCAGCCCAAAGTGATGCCTTTTTTTTTGCCATGCAAGCAGCTGAGAGCTGGTGCTGAGCTGTGGTGCTGCAGCAGGAGGTGTCTTCTCTTTAGCTCCAGCCATGCATCACAACCCCACACATATGGGGAAGGATGTGGCAGAGAAAAGTGTTCCCTCATCACTTGGTGGGACATTAGGAGAGAGAATTGTACCTGACATGGTTGCAGCCATTGAACCTTATTCACATTTCTGCTACCCATACACTTTTGAAAAGTTCCTGGGCTTTGTGTTTAGGCCTATGGGCTTTTCTGGAGCAAACTGGCAGGTGATGGGGTGACAGTTCTGTTTCACCCCTCCCACCAACAAAGTTACAAAATTCATATCAGCATCTTTCAAAATCAAGGCCAGAATATTGGTCACCTCATAGGTAAGATCCTTTGATGAACATTTATGATGTACAGCAATACAGTCCAGCTCACCATATTGTCATCTAAATAGCTTCAAAGAGAAATCAGGAAGATCAGAATACAAAAGTTCTTTATAAATGGAAGAAACAATGTAAATTTGAAAAGGTAAAATTCACTAAATACAGGTTCGAAAGTCAGGAAGACAAAAATCAAAGGTGTAAGTACAAAATGAGTAATAACTGATTGTCAGAGATACTGCAGTGAAGGCTGTGAGAGTTGAAGCAGATCACAAATGAAACATGAATCCTTGCTGGGATGTTATAATGAAAGAAAAGGTATCTGTCATTCTGTGATATATTAGCAAGAATGGTGTATAAAGGAACAAATTACTTCCTCTGCTAAGGGCTGGTAAGAAATTGGAACTTGGGCGACAGATTTAAAGGAGGGATCTATAAAAACCCAGAGAAAAACCACTGAAATTAAAGAAAAAGCACTTGGGAAGCAGTTGGTTTTATTTGATCTAGAAAACAGAACAGATGGGAAGATGGCAGCAGGCTGTGGCCCCTAAAATATAAGTATAGGGATATTCTCCGTAGTTATCAAAGATAAGAGGAAAGTTACTTTGCAGAAAGGAAGATTCAGGGCAACTACTCAGAGGAGAAACACTTTAATCCCTCCTTTTTAGCACGAGAAGGTCCTTCCTGAGTACTTTCTGGGACGTCATTGGCCAGAGATATTGTAGTTAAAGCCATTTTACCAGATACCATATTTGGTTCTTAAGTTCTTTGCCTGACAAAAATGCTTTTAGTTCTATAACGTAATCTCTGGAACCAGTCAGCTTTTAAGAACAGTAGCTGTTTTATTCATTTACCGTGAAAATGTTTTAAAAGAGATGAACACACATTGTCCTAACTTGAGAGACAATGCAAGTACAAACAGAAATACATGGAAGCTTATTTATTCTATTCATAATTTACTGTGGAATCCTGCCAAGGTGAATTACTTCCTTCCAAAATATTTAGTTGAAGGATGAAACAGATGGGCATGGATTTTTTCTTGCTATGTGTCTATTAAATTATAATTTATGCCTACCAGACTATGAGCTTTGTCCAGCTGGGAACCCATACATATGCAGATTGAGTTCTACTAATAGATTATATGCTTAGTAGGTAAGTTGTGGGTATCAATTGAAAATCAACACAAAGAACTCAGAAAACAGAAAAAAATCAAAAGATATGCTGACATAATTTTAGAACAAATTTTGGTGAAATCAGCTTTATGTAATTTTGGAACCAAAATAGATTTTTCTCCAGCAGACTCTTTGTTGAGCCTCAAGGATCTGCTGTTGCTGCAGAGCAATCTAGGATGTGTTAATTGTATGCTGTATTAGTGATGTTCCTCAGTGAACAAACCAGGGATTCAACTAAAAAGGCCGCTGGGTCTCAATATTTTGATAAAGAATTCTGTTTGTAGGTATTACCAGTGAGTTCAGAGATAAACTACACCTGGAAACTGAACATGGCAAAATACAAAAGAGAGTATTTTTCTTGATGAATTCAAGAGAAATTAAAAAGTAAAAAAGCCTTATTAGAATAATCAGTCTTGCCTGCAGTTGCATGAGAGTTTAATATTGTGAAGAAGTATAATCCTGTTGCAGTCAATAAGGTCCATTCAGGAAAAAAGGTAAGTTTTGCCGTGCCAAGAATAAAATAAAACAGTCTTGTCAGCTTATTGAGCTTTCTGCCAGGAACAGAAGGAAGAAAGATGGGATCTGAGGCAGAAACAAAAACACTAAATGGAATTCCAAAATATCCACCTTTCATCCACACTCAGCAAGATATCAGACGGTATCATCTTGCTGTGTTGGGGTTGATTCAGAATAGCTTGGGATATTGGACATAAATTCAGCTCAGCATAAACTGACTTTTTTGTAAGAGATGTTGTTCATCTCTCTAACTCTAACCATCTCTCATGTTTATGTGTAAGCTGTGTTGTCATGCAAATTTGTTTTACTGAGTTTTGATGATGAAGTCACAACCCATTACTTTAGAGAAAAATGCTGTGCCAGTCGAGTTTTGGATGGAGAATCTTACTTTCTTGTATTGTAGTAAAAATTAGAGCACAAGAAGATAGTATGGGGTTGTAAATATGCTAGCATTGCTTTTTCTTGTCTGGGTGACTTTTAGGTCTTTTATTTTAGATCTATTAGGTTCCACATTCCCTACTCAAAACAAAAAAAAAAAATCTCAAACCAAAATAATGTATATCAAGTTATTATATTTTTGGATTTTTATCTGAATGGTATAGAATTTTTGATGCATGTTGACCTAAATAATGAATTAATATCCTAACTTCCTTTTGAAAAGTGAAATGCAATATGTGTGAACTAGGTAGATTTGGAAGGACTCTGAACATCTATTTAGTTATATTTGCAAGTATGCAAAACATTCATTTGAGTCATTAAAATCCTTCCAAGCAGGGCTTCTGACCTGCCATGGTGGATTTCTCTTTTGTTTCTATAAATATATCCAGTCCCAATTTGGTAAAAATGTGTCCCCAAATTCAAGGAATTTCAACAAATACTTATCAGAAGAGCAGAATTTTTTCTGCTTGCTTTGATATTTCTCTTGACTACAAGTCCCTGTTCTGTGCAGCTTGTATTTTGAAATATATGCAGGATCTTGCTTTCTGTTTCAATTATACACAAACTATCCTTTTTGCCTGAATAGATATTGTGTGCTGTGGTTTAATGAATAGACTATTTAATCAAGAACTATCAATTCTCCAAATACCTGAAAGAGATTGAGTTCACTCTTACACAGTTGAACTCTGCAGGAGAGCTTTCATGGTAATCAAGGGGAGGAGGTCATCAAACAGCACAAAATTTAGACATAGATTAGGTTCACGTTTTATGTCATACCAGTTGTAAAATATTTTGGTTTCATTAAGGAGGAATTGCCACTAAAAAGGGGTAAATTCATGTTAAATATGGGAGAGTAAATTGTTAAAACTCTGCCAAACTGATCATGCATTGAACCTTAACGGAAAAAGATTTTTCCTAAATTGAGTTTATGGCTCTTTTAGCATAATGTGATTACCATTCCCAGAGAAAATGACAATGCCTTTTGCAGGTGGTGGGATGTGATACTGTTTTAGTTCATGAGAAAGACTGTTCACGAATTTAAATAGGTGCCTAGTGTTAAAGGCTTAAATCCATACTTTAAATTTGGCTGCATTTTACTAGTGAAATATGTCCATGACCTTTCTCTGGGAATGGCCACATTAGCCACACGTGTCCTCACTAGTGAAATGTATCCTCCAGAAGAGAATAGTCACATATTAAGTGCCTCTTGGCATGAGGTGACTCCTGAAATGTGCTAGGGAGGAACTGGGAGGGCAGCAGGTGGTCTGAAGCATAAGTGGCAGCAGGTTTCACTCTAATAATGTAGTTATCTGGATCCCTCTAACAATGTAATATAATCAGATTACAAATATACATCAGATTACAAAGCCTGGGATGTGATGGAAAAAGTTACCTTATATATCTGATTGCCACTGTCTGTATCTACATTTGAATATTTGGCCCAGAGTTTCACCAAAGGTGAATTTAAGAGAGGTTTGTGCATTCCTCAGTCGCTTTAGGGGCAGGCTAGGAAAGCATTTTTATGGGGTTAAAAGTTTTGGAAGTCCATAGAGTCAAGCAAGTATGAGTCTTATGACAATTATGAGAGGATTGAGAGATCTGTGACTCCAGGAGGCTAAAGCTGGCTCTGGAATTAGTAACAGGTCTATATTTTACAGAAAAACGTGGTACCAAAAATTGTACTAGTGATTATTCCACCAACAATGTCAAGATGCTGGCAGGAGCAGAGAGTCAGCTCTAGTCACACACTGCTGTCTCTAAGGTGTGCAGGTGGCCTGTCCCTGGCGGCTCGTTGTGTAGCACTTCTGCAGGTGCATACAGGTAAGCTTTCAATTGACTCACTCAAGAGACTTACCTTGAGATAAATGATGCTGTTACACAGACCTGCCACCTGCTGCCATGTCTGAGGCTGACCAAAAGATATGCATGCTTCTGGGATTGCCTGAGGAGTGCACACAGACTCTTAGGTATCTTAGAGAGGGATTTTAGAAGGTGCCCAGTGGACGTGTTGCTGACGTTGGTCTCCAGGATGAAAAGCACTGACATCCTGTGGGGCAGTTTTGAGATGCTTTCATGGAAAGCTCACTGTGGCACTTTTGTGTGAGGACATAAGAAGGATCAAAGTGGGTGGACTAGGAGTCTCTTCTGCAGGGTGGTCTGTCTCCAAGAACAGACACAATCAGATGTTCAAATGTGCAATATCCTAGGCTGCCGAAGAATCAATTTTAAATGGCTGTTTGGCTGAATGCTTTTTTGTGAGCAGCTTGTGTTTGAGTGAACAGTTGGGAAATGGTTGTCCTTTAGAAAAAATTCTAGCTGTCATTCTCATGTTTAAAACATTTTATCTGGACATTTGAGAAATAGAGTTTTTGTATGTGAAACAAGAAAAATATTGTGTGAAAAGAGCCTTATCTGAAACTTCCAAAATCAACACAGTCTGAAGAAAAAGGAAAAGTTTGAAATTGGGTTAAAAGTGAAGCAACATAGAGCCTGGCTCACCACAGAGCCTAGCTTTGTCTTTCAGGTAACATGGAAGGTGAAAGGTTGAACCTTCCTTTCTGTAAGAGTATAAAAATGGCACATATTCATACTGATGTAAGGTAGAGGGAGATATTTATCAGAATTAGACATGTTAGATATTCTCTAAGTATGTGAGGCTTAAGAGATTCCTTTCTCTCCTTCTCTGCTTGTCTCTACCTGTGTTTCACTTTCTGCCACCCCATTTCACACTTCCGAATTTATCAGTGAATCAGCTGATTTCACAGTGTTAGTACATGCGAGGATAATATGTGAACATTACCTTCACCAAAATGGACATAGTCCAAGCAGACCTGTACAGTCCCCCTTCTGAAAGAGAACCTGATTTATGAATCAACCCCCCAGAGACATGAGGGAATCCACAGCAGAGAACTATTATGTGTGCCTTAATTGTGAGAAAAGCTTTTATCAGACACCATACCTAATTACATGCTAGAGAATCCAACTACAAGACCTGAATTCATAAACTAGGCTTCATTGCTTCCTCTGCTAGAGGTTCTTAAAAGGAATATATGTCTGTTAAGAGGATGGGCTGCTGATAAACGTTAGTGAAAGACTGCTGTGGAGGGGCATGCTATATTTGGTAAACAGAGTGAGGAAGAGCATCATATTGTCTGGGATAAAAAAATAATGGTGAAGTGGGAGGTTTTGAGAAACTTTTTAAAACCAGAATGCATTGTGAATCAAAACCCACAGAAGCAATTAGCTTCAGAAGAGATAACAAAGCTTATTAAGCTTGTATTCTTCTGTCCACGGGGTGTAGTATCATACAGTGGAGATATTACTGCTAGTATTAGAACAATGAAATCAACAATGCCTTCAAATTAATGTTTCTGGACTTCACAAGCAATTTCAATTATATTATGCTAATATGTTAAACTGGGAAAACAAAAGCTATGTAAGACTTTTAGATAACATTAGGGGTGCTGAGCTGGTAAATGAATGAAGGCAATTCTCCTGTAGTGGGAATAAGTGACTGAGAAACTCTTAAAGGAATGTAATTGGGAAATGCCTTCAAACTAAGCAATCAGCTATTGGGAGTACAAAAAGAAACGACTACAAGACCCAAGACATCACCAATAAGAGACTCCCTTGGGGAGGAAGATGCAAAAGTTATCAACTATTTTTGAAATTTTGAAGCTAGTATGACCAGGCACCCATGCAGATGTCTAGTCACTCAGATTCAGGAAGGATAAATTCCTCGTGGCAACTAAGAATATCAGGGCATGGAAAACCCTGCTTTCCATGATATGGAAAGAAAATGGAAGAACAAACTAAAAATGGAGACAGAATGCAGCACTATGGAAGCACATCATGAGCCTAAACTTAAGGGAGGAGAAGAATATTTTCCTGCCTAAGATAAAGAGAAGTGCCCTGACAAGGTGAGATGGACTTCCATGAGAAGGAATGTTCTGACTTAAGAAATAGATTTCAGAGCAGCAAAACACCTTCAAAAGTAATTTTAAGCATAAGTATGAATTGTAGGCTCAGATTTGCTGAGAATTGCTAGTTCTGGGTATCCAGGCCTAGAATGTGTCTTTTCCAGTCAAGTCTTAATTCTTCCATATCATGTTGCCAGCAACTGTATAAAATAGGCAGAAGGCTAGAAACCCAGTTACTCTCTTCAGTAAGGGTTTTCCAAAAGGATTGTCCTGAGAGTTTAAGAGAAGAATCTTTGAAACATCTTTATTAAGGTTGTGATGAACTGTAAAAGTATCCACCCCAGGGAGGTGCTCCCAGGTGATTTAGTCACACCTTTCATTATGGATTAAGAAATTTAGAAAAGTGCCTAAGGCCTGTTTTCTAACTTTCATGGAGGATTCTAGACATTTTGTGAGTTGAAAGGTTTAGCAGATCCCTTGCAGAAGTGCAATGGCTTGAAGTGAGCTTGCTCAGTTACTGGGCCAGTGCAGACAGGGGTTTGTATTTTTATAATTTGCTGTATTTTTATACAGCAATGCTGTACTCACTCTGTGAGCTGAGCTTGTTCCCTCTGCTCATAAGTGCAGTGGGCTGTGTAGACAACCCGGAAAGCTCAAATGCAATGTCACTCTTCAACTCTGGCTCAGTTCTTTAATGCAAAGATGAATACATGATATTTATATAATAAATTTTATATAAAAATAAAATATATTTCTAAAATGAAATATTTGTGCAAGGCACCAGTTTTTTTTCTGGAAAGGAAAGGCCATAATTCTGAAAGCACTTGTACAGTTGCTTTACATAAGTGTAGAAAGAGTCTCAAAACCATTTAAGCCCACAATTTGCAACATCAAAGGAAAACATTTTTATAGATGCTGAAGGATCAGATCTATTTCACCAATTCTTTGATCTCCTTGGTTAAATGGGACTGGTGGCAGTGAGAATTATTATCATTTTGGTGCACATTCCTGCATATTTTTGCTGATAAGATAGAGCTCATAAACTCTGTTTTGATTTACAAATACGTTTGAGCCTTATAGAAAAAGATAAATGAGTTCTGTCTTGCTATACAATATGTTTATCTGTAAGTGCATTCATCTTGAACACAAACTCAAGTTTAATGCATCAGAGACATGTAAAATCACTACAAAGATTAAGGTTTTGATTCCATAATTTTTGTAAGAGGTTTTGAGTGATCATATTAAGTGCCATTTCTTACAGAGCTTTTAAATATCAAACAAACGGAAAGATAAAAGAATTTTTCAGACATCCAACATGAAAGACTTGAAAAATAATGGAAACAAAGAAAGCTGCACTTTTGAACACATTCTCTGTTGACCTAGCTCTCATATGGCTAATAGGTAGCCTACAGGATTAATCCTGCACATCAGGCAGTGCTATCCAGCTCCCAGAAATGCTTGGAGATGCAGCAACACTTTATTATTTCTGGGAAGCTTGTTCAGGTTGCTGGAGAGTTCTGTGTATGCAGATGGTGTGCTGGACTTCAGGAGCCAGAAGTGCCAGACAGATTCTAGTTTCAGACTCAAGGGCTGTGCTGAGACAGAGCTGCCAAACCCTGCTGGACACAAGCTGAGCCTGTGCAGGCAGATGTCACTGTAGTAAGTGATATGGTGTGTCTAGATGTATTTGGGTTGTTTTCTCTCCTACTAATCAGGGAGTATTGGATAACTGCCTAAACGATTATCCTGGGCTGTTGGTCTGTCCCCTCAGCATTACTTGCTGCCTTTGAGCTCAAGAATGGGACTGGTGTGGTATAACCACATGACATTTTGGATCTACATTTGAACAAAAGGTTTCAAGAGCAAAACCACCACTCTGGATGTAATTGTTACATCCAGCTGATTGCAGTGCAACTTATTTGTTTGACAAGCAGAACTGATTAAAAATCACCCGAGTGCCCATGTACCTTGTTACACTTAATTTCGGTGCATTAAACTTAACGTGAATTAAATCTAATTCAGTGACAAGGAAGGAGCATTGGCATGAGGGTGTAGGGCTCACTACACCAAGGTTACTGAGCCTTGTATTTGTAGCTGGAAATAGATTTTTTTTAATGTCAAAATGCGGACAGAGAATGTAAAGCTATGCAGTCAGTGTAGAAGGACAGGGCGTGACATGTCTGAGGAAACAAGATGAACAGAATGTCAACAAATATCAGAAACTGTAGTAACAAAGCAGCTTAAAAAGCAGAGTGAAGTTCATAACTTGACAGTGTGTATGTCTGAAAGCTGGAAATCTGCCATTGAATGATTGCTCCTGTTGTGGGAATAATGTGATTCTGGTATGGCAACAAGTCTGTGACTATATAGAAATTATTTTGGAAATCTTTGCTACTCTTCCATATTGTTTAACCATATCCCACAGAGTATGTGTTCTTCACACATGATGGAATTCATATGACAGAAGCCAAGAGAAGGATTAAAATGATATTGATGATATTTTCCTCATTCAAGAAACCTGTCATGTAAAAACAGACTCCTTTAGGAAAAAGATCCATTTCAGAAAAAAAGTGTTAAAATTAGGTTGAAATTTCAAATTAATTTTATTTAGCAATTACTGAACTCTTAAGTTTTTGGTTAAAGACAGGAATTTTGAGAGTAATTTTGATCCTTCATAAAACCATCAATTAGAACATCACAAACATTAATTTGGACTAGAAAATGAAACCTGATTATTTTTCACATTTCAAACAGTTTTATTTTCTTTCCTTCTTCTTACTTATTGTATATCAAAGTCTATTGTAATAACAATTGCTATTGAACTGCAAGTCATTAAGATATTTTTTAACGTAACCTTAGATAGGATTAAAGATGAAAACACTCTGAGGAGGTGAGCTGAGTTACTCTCAGACTCCATTTACTTTTTCAAACTTGCGACTACGTTGCATATACTAGAAATTTAGGAATTCAATGATCCTCTGTACACCAACCTGTAGAAACATGTTCTGATGTATCTTAGACTACCACCAGGTCTTTGTCTGAACACTTGTCATTCTATCCAAAGGCTTTATCAGAACTAAAATATAAGTTGAGATGATATATTTTTTGAAAGGAAGCTTCTGTTTTAGTCTGTGTGAGAATTGACATGAAGTATTTTGTATTTTGAGTGGTGCTAGCCTACTCTCAGGCTCACTGGCATTGAAACACTTGTTTCAATGAAGTGTTTTGTGCTAAAGTATCAGGCTGTGTAGAGCTTATGAAGAGCTTATTGCTCATTTCAGTGCATGAGGAGGTTGTGCCAGCAGCAGCCTTATCACCCAGAGATGCAGTTTCAGCATCTGTAATAGCAGCCTATTGCTGGCAGGGCTGGAATCCTGCACACCTTCTATGCCTGCCCCTTTTCACTTCCAGGTTTCACATCAGTGCTGTGCTCTCAGAATCACATCATTAAGCTGGCTGCTTCTGACATTCAGGGCAGAGACCTGGCTTTCCAAATACACAAGGCTTTGTTGGCATATCCAGGGGAAGTTTGTGAGAAGAAGTAGAAATGTATAATTTAAAAAAAGAGGCCTGTTTTAAAGACAGAAAGTTGTATGTTCTGCCTTAGACTGAATTTTTGAAGTGGAATTTGAATGTAAGAATGCAAAAGGATTGTGTGTGTGGGTGAAATGTGGCAGGGATTTCTGTCACACATATTGTTGAAAAGTTAGTCTGTCTTCATACACTTCAAGGATGAGTTCAAGATGATGATAAGTTTGCGTTAAGCAAATGGCAAGAGTTAAATAAACTTTTAATGAATGTATCCAAATTAACAAAGGTTTGTTAGCTCAGGAGGAAAGTGAGTTTGCCTGTCTGATAGAAAGTAAAAGGATTTTTGAAGACCCCTAACCTGTTCTCCAAGCTGCACAAGTTAGATGTAATATTATGTCTTGCATAAACTGCAATTGCTGTGATCAAATGATTTTTTCTACTGGAAGTATTGCATTATTTATTACATTTATTTCCGTGGCAGCTAATTTCCATTGTTTGCACGTATATTTAGAAATAAAGCTGACATCATTTTGCTACATTAGATACAGTTAAGCTTTGCAAATGTAGGTTATTTGTACAGTAGATAAAGTAATGAAATATGACCATGTAAATTATTACTTCATTCCTTGGAAAAATTTTAAAGATCATTGTCAAAACAAGACAAAGTAACCACAGTTAAAGTATCATATTAATTCATCTGTGCTGGTTCCTCTACAGATCAAACTCGTACAACAATCTGCATGAATTCAGTCTGACCCTGAGCACTTACAGGAATTTCTGTGCAACAGCTTAAAAAGAACCAAAATTCTGTTTGTGAGATTTCTGCCAGAAGTTGTGGTTAGGAGTAGCAACAATCTTCAGACCAGGCTCTTGATGAGAAGCATCACAAGAAGAAAAGGGGCAACGTCAGACCTATAAAATAATGATCAAAGACTATAGTACACTTGGAATGTTCTCTTTTTATTTTAAATATACCTATTACAATATTTTGTTAGGCTTATGTAGAGCTCTATTATTTACATGATTCAGTGTTTATCCTTTAGGGAGAATTCCAGTGCCCAATAAATAAGAGTCAATGAGCTGCTCGTTAACCGTCTTGGAATCTCAGTGTTCTGAAATATTAATTTCACATTAATGGTGAAAGTCTTTGAAATAATTATGGTTACCTGAATTTTCATTCAGTAGGTATCTTCAGACTGCAGTTAAATTATGTTGAAATCTCTGAACATAGCTATAGGTAATCAGAATAAAGTTCAACAACAACATCATATTAAAAAAAATACCACAAAACATCAGTGGTTGACCTCTACATTTTTCAGATGCATCTCCTGATGATGGTAGTGTTCAAAGGGAACAAAATAAATGGTTTTTGGTAGACTCCCTGATATAAAATGTCTAGATCATGGGGAAAAATATACAATCACTAATAAATAAAAAATACAGCTTTTTACAAGATCTTTCAACATGGCATCTTAAAATGTGCCTGCAGGTAAGAATGGTTCCTATTATTTTTATTAAAATTCAATTTACCACGGTTGCTCTCTCTTACAATGAATTTATGCATTATATATATATATACTATATAAAGCACATACAAGTTGTCAGTACCAGGAATATCATTAGCTGGGAACATGAAGAAAAGGTTCCTATCAGATCACACTTAATGTTATGCGTGTAAGTTCAAATGTACAAGAAAGGGACTTTGGTCCTGATCTTGCACTAACACAATAAATGCAGTCCCCATGTTCCTGTGTACAGAACTTTCTATCTCTGCTGAGGTTTCCCAGTCCTGCCTTGACAACCACCCCATTTTCATGTGACCCATCACAGAAACTGAGTTTGAATCAGGACAAACAGCTTGTTTTATTCTCCTAATTCTCATTAACCTACCTCAGAGGTCAAATCCATGGCACATTATTTAAGTGACGGAATATCTATGACATTGAGCTATGGCACACAGTTTTATTTCTTCAACACACACAGAGACAGCAGGGAAATGCAGCTCGTAACTAACAGGCATTTATCCTAGGAAATGTGACATTGTCATCATTATTGGACTAGAAACTTATGTTTATTGACAGTGTGTCAATTTTTCAACAATACATCATTGATTTTAGTAGTATTACAGTTTGGCAAAGAATAGTTTCTGAATTATCTTTGTAACAGATTTGAATCCCTGGCACATTTAAGACACCCACCTATCCAAATAATATTTTAAAGCAAAATTAATGTTTGATATAAAATAACAGTTGTGTTGCAAATGTGGAAAAATAGTCTACAAAAAATAAGTATAAAAGTGATCTCAGATTTATGAATGTGTTTCATATAAACAAGTCCAGGTGAATAATCTGTGTTAGAAATGGCCCTTCATAGGCTGTGTCACAACAGAACATCACATATTTCACACTTTACAATAACACAGTTAGATTCACAATGTAATGCACCTTATATCAGAAAAATAATATTTTACAAACTATACATTTGGCATTTATTTTTAGATTTTCTCCTGTTTCTTTTTCAGGTACTTTTTTCTTTTTCCTTTTTTTAAAATTTTCTTACAAAATAGTGCAAAATTACAGTGCGTTAATAGAAGATTTCGCAAATCCTAATAAAAAGTCAGTATACTTAACTGTCTTGCTCATTCACTGGAAACAGTTTGGCACATTAGGATTTTGTATAGATGAAAAAGCTTCTCACTTGCTTCTTTTCAGTGACCCAATGATTCTTGAAAACATTAAATTTCACCAAGGGAGTTAACTTTCCAAACTTTTAAATCTCAGCTCTTGAGAGTGTTACAAAGCGGCAAAGAAAATGTAGGTTTTGTAATTAATTTATTTGCCAAACAGCATATATCAGGCTGGCTTTTCTGATGATGTAATAAAGAAATGGATTGATGGGAACATTTTCCATCTGGTGACTGCTAAAGTGCTTATTTACAGTTTCAAGGCTCTATAGAAAATTTATCCCAACTATTTATATATAATGTATGTTGGTTTACCATATATCTTTCAAATTTTGCTATCAAACATGTTTCTGTATCTGGATCCAGACAGGCTATATCAAGCCAGGGGGATAAAGTTTCATCAAATCCTCTTTTCCACTGGACTAATTCATAATAAAGAATAACAAACAGTTGCTTTTGCTGCCAATTTGCAATGAATAAATGATTTCCCTGCTAATTATTTACTTAGGGATGTTAATGAGGAGTTCCCTCAAGTATCGATAATTTATTTGTACATACTGGCACCACACCTCAAAAAAAAAAAAAGCTAATTCTCTTATTACCTGGAACAGCAAAGTCTTCTGCACTATCATAAACAGGCAGGGTATAGGCTACAGGAGTGAGAGTGCCTTAAGCCACCCTATGAGAGTGCCATGAAATGCACAGACAGGGTCAGATGAGTCTCAGCTCAATTCTTTGCCTTCCTTGGCTGAAAGCAGCAATGAAAAACCTGAGATCACAGAATCATCTACTGGAGGCTGCCAAACAGTGGTCTGTAGCAATTGACTCATAATTCAGGCTGTTAACCTGGGGGGGTGAGAGACTCTCTGCCACATGAGCGAATCTCTGAACTATTCTCTGCACAGACACTGTTGTTTTCAGCTAATTGTGTAGAGAATATGGTGACACAAAAGATTGCCAATTAACTATATTTACAATAGAGTAATGAAGTGACTTCCCCAGTACCTAAATTGCAGGGTGATGTCTCTAGGCCAAGTTATTTCTCACAAGCTGATGGTTTTATCATCTCTATCACTCTGTAGCAACAGTGCCATGAATTAAAATTACCACTGCATGGTTTATGTAATCAATTTATTGGTATTTCTGTGTCTTTTATGAGCACAGTATGCTTTTTACATTGGTTCTCTAAACATAGAATTGGCCATAGCACTAACTAGATATTCAAATTTTAGAAGGGAAACATCCATGAATTAGATATGGTTTTTTAAACCGAGCCATTTCACCCTTGTCTCAATCCTTTGTTACTAGCATAGGAATCTCCAACATCAGCTGCTAACTCTGGTAGAATATTTGTCCAATCAAGAAGCAAAAGATAAAACTGAAATAACTATCTTGTATTAATCATATGGATTGATTCATAACATTTTAAAATCACTTTTATTAAAAACAAAAATAAAGCCAAACCAAAACTGTCAGCCAAAATTAATAAAAAAGCCCACTGACTGGTAGATATACAAATACTTCCCCTGGACTCTCTTCTCAATAACATACTAGTTTTGACCAAGGAAACACTTGAGTATTTGTTTAATTTTCACTGCTTGGTTTAAATAGGTCAGAAGCTTCCTTGTCAGCCTACACAGAGACACCTCTTGTTCCCACTTTGCACACACAGTGATTACTCAGTCTCACCTAGAATGAACCAAATACTTTCCCCAAAGAGGAAAATCAAGTATGGCTGTGACTGACCCTCTCTAGTGCACACCCAGTCCAGATTTTAGGACATGACCAGGTTTTATACTTTCATTCTCAGACAGTCCTTGAAATACTGTCTCAACATCCTCAGCCACTCTGGCTTCTTTATGTCACACAGAAGTTCAGTGACCCTGCACAGCACGGGCAGGCTGCAGGCTGGGGTGCTGTGCTCAGGGGATGGCCCGAGGTGGTGGAGGCACATAAAGTGTACTCAAGCAGAAGAGCTGGGCCAAGATTTATTGGTTGGACACCAAACCAGAATGAATCCAAGGTTTTCAGTGTGAACTACTCACTACTCAGCCAGTCTACTCACTGTGCACGTGATGCAAAAGAGGTCACACAAATTGATCTCTGATGTCTATAGATTGCACTCTCTGGCACAATTCCTAAAGGCCATGAAAACATATTCTCTGGAGCCGCAGTGCATTAAAGCATTTCAGATGCTCTTAATTTTAAGCTTAAGTCTCATGGTGATCTGCGTACTCTTAAGGTCTTTTTGAATTGTGTCCAGAAAGTGTTGCTGCATGAAGATTCACAAATCAAAAAAGAAAATAAGAACAAAGACCCTTGAATTTAGGTAAGAAATATAATTATCTTGCTGACAGACTTCTCTCTTCCCTTGAATATTATTCTGCATCTAATAAAAGAGATAGTACAAGGCCAACAGGAGTCCCATTCTAGAATAATCAGGAACAGTGTTCAGTTATTTAATTGCATGTTTAGAGATGGGAAAAAATTATGTGTGGTTTTTTTTTAGCCTATTTTGAGAAACAAACATGAGTATCTAGAGAGAGCAAGTAGTTCTTTATTGTGTTCAGTGGTGTCTATTTCCCATATCTTGCTCAGCCTGCATGAAGTCCCCACATTCATGCTCTCTCAGTCCAACTTTCATTTTTTTTTTATCTGTTTTTTAAAAGACAAATATATTGCTGGATGTCTCACACTTCTCATGAGCCTCATGCAGGCTGCTGCTTGCTCACTGTGAGTGTAGACATATGGAAAGAGGCATCCAAAAAACTGGCAACAGGATTCATTAAGGAATGGGGATCTCATATTAAGCAAGAACTGCTGTGGAAATTCTCTATTAAATGAAAGGAAAACTGTTTTAGAAGGATCTGCTGCCAGTTTTGTCTGATAGCTGATCACATTCAGTGGGGTAGCAATGTATGTGCAGTCAGTATCTGGCTTGGGTCTTATTTTCCACACTGAGAAAGGCGGTAATGTTGATAGCTCAACGCATGACAGAGAGCCTAAAAACTTCCAAAGTAAGCCATTGTAAAAGAAAGAATGGTGATTACTCTCTGTCTTCACTGACTGCTTAGATAACTTGTGACAAGTGCAACTCAACACTTGTTTGCTGGCAAACAAAATAAACTGAATGTCTGAAACAAATATATTGAGAAAATAGTTAGATCCGGTGTGATTTCCCATCTTCTAGCTCTCTTTTCTGGTAAAATTTTCTTCTTTTGCCAGTGGTACCAAAGCATAATACCTGTTTTTCTAGTACCATGTAATTTACCCTTCCAGAGCTGGTTGAGTTTGCTCGTTGTCTTTTGCAGTGATTTGCTATTTGAGTTTGTTTATGTTCATGTAGAGTAGATCATGAGAGAAGCACAGACCTCACAAAGCTGAATGTCACATACAGACTGGAAGCAACCTCAGGTGAGTTGGGTGTGTAGGTCTAGGCAGGCAGCCTCCATGCATGCACAGAGCAGATGTTTTATATCCATTGCTTCACATCCTTTACTACATAGACTAGACATGCACAAAAATGCTTCATCTTCTGTCAACAAAGACTTTTGTATCCAGAACTGCTTAAGGCATGATACCTGCAGATCACCTTAAAATCTTCTCAAAAAATTGGCTCAATTTTGTTCCAGCCCTTCAAGAATGTCAGTGAGGCATTAGGGTCATATATATATTTTTAGGACTTGACAATGATTCTTTTGAATAATTCTGGATTAGATTTCTCTCCTGTTTTATTAATCTTTGAGGCAATTTTAGCAATGTTTCCTGAATGAAATGTATACAAGCATTGTGTGGATCTTCTCTCGTTAAGAGAACAACGCTTTTTCCAGTTCCATCAAAAGACTTTCATATTTCTTAAAATTCAGCCTAAGATTAGTATCTTGGATCCCATACTTATGGAGGTAAAGATATTACTTACAAGATTAAAATTCAGTGTATATTTCAAAACTTTTCTGTGTATACACTGACCAATATTTGTAGTAACAATTAATATATCTTACATATGCTTGCTTGTTACTACTATAAGGACTTAGCTGAACTTGCTGCCAAGAAACCAGTCTGATTTAACCTAAGGCCTTCTAACACACAGCACAACTCTCACAATCTGAAGTGAGGAATGAAAGAAAGGATTGTGCACATTAACTTTCCAGTGAGATCAATGCAAAGGACTCCCAAATTCCAGCACTGAGGGAACCAGGTTATTGAGCCAAACCAGTGGTATGTGCAGTCACTGGGAAATTCACAGTCCTCCTGAAAACAAAATGTTAAGGTGTCCTCTAGGACAGACTGTAAGCTATAGTCACTTGCCTTCAAAATGATAAAATACTGCCCACATTACATCCATGTCAGAAGTCGGTATTTTAGAAGACTTGGTTTCCTTGTATTGCATTAATTTTCAAGGTAAGCTCATCTTGCTACTTACTAGAATGCTGGTGAGTTTAGGTGATTCACAGTATAGCTAGCTGCATCAGAATACAGCTTTTGAAGACATAGGGAGAGAGAAGTGATTCTATAACTTTTCCATGGGGTTTTGAGTTCTAGAAATTTAACTAATCACTTCTACAGCCTTCTGTGTTTCTATTCCAGCCTGGAATATAAAGAAAATAAAAATCTGACAAGTCACCTTGTCTCTTGCTAAATATTTATAATTTATCTCTCATTTCCTTACTTAGCAACCTTGTTGTCTGCAAATTTAAGCTTAGTTACTTGATTACTTTGCTTGATCAGGGTCTCACATATCTCATAAGCAGAAGTCTTTCCAGTTTAATTTTTTTCTTTTCTTCCAGTAGCAGGTGTGATTTGTAGCACTTTAACCTGAAAATCCAAGCTGATTGGCTTCCATTTGATACCAAAACATACCCATACATTTATGTCATTAAACCAACCTTATACATATGAATATATACAGAAATCAGAAATGTGTCTTAGCTGAAAGAAAGAAGAAGTAAAATCAAATAACACATGTTTAAAGCAGACATTTTAAACAGTTATAACATTCATCACAATTTTGTATTTGTTATTAGGGCAAATTTAACACTCAAACCCCTACTTACATTATCAATATTGATAGCGATTGTTGCTCTGAAGAGTGCATTTTTATACCTGTCACATCAAATATTGCAAACCCCAATACTCATTAGCTTAATAAGTTGAAAGGTTATATGTCAGCCTGATAGCTTATTTACTGAATTTCAGCATATTTCTTTTAGAAAATAGACTGCTTAGTAACTTTTTCCCACATTTATGCGTCATAACATCAAGTTGCCCAGCTACAGTTAAAATTCAAAAGATCTTTACAGAACTGGGGGAAAATTCACCATTTTCCAAGGAATTATATGAGAGAGCTTTCTAAAATTTCTCAACAAACTGCTTCTAAAAATCCATTATTATGATCTGAATTCAGTGGATGGGGCTGGTGTAATTGGACACTTTTGTTAAAATCTGTTTATCTCAGTGTAACATTATTTAAAGCCCTTGTTCAGGTTAAAAATACATGAGACATATTAAGGGCTAAGGGTGTATTGCATTTAAATATACTCAAAAATTGGATGAATCTGGGCTTTTGTCACCAGGATTGGTCATTTTCTCTAAATCTTTTACTTTTTTCTTCAGGGGGTAAGAAGAGATATATTCCTAAAGCCACAGAATGGGACTGTTTGTTAGGAAACATTTTTAGAAACAAAGAATGTTCACTATGCTAATACATTTAAAAATATATAAATTCATTACCCTCTAAAAGGGGGCAATTAATCACACTTCCATAATGTTAGGTATTGTACTCTACTGGGCTCTTAAAATGCAAGATGAACATTTGAAACTTTACTGTCTTTTGAAATATTACACATATTTCAGTCTGGAAAAACAAATTTTGTCCTTAAAATTTTCTCTGGCATTTAAAAATTGTCTCCCCATTTTCCAAATAGGTTAAACCATAAAGATATAATGTTAAAAATAATAAAAAAAACAAACCAAAAAACCAAAAAAACCCACAACCATTAAAAATGACTACTTCAAGTGTAAGACTGGGACATGTTTCACAGAAAATATGGAAAAATCTTGTTTTAAATTTATAAGAAGCAATCAAATACTCTCCAGTGTACATAATTAGTATTTCTATTATAATTTGAAACTGAGTACTGATGACTGCTGCTGCTGATCTTTTAAAATCTCTTACAAAATATAAATAGGATAGCCAAGAGAGAATAGATGATAAACCAGGACATGAGATTCTCTTTTCCTTCCTTTTTTGTCTCTTTTCCTTTCCTCTCCACTTGGACTGAAGTCTGTTCTGGCTTCTTCAAAAAAGTGCAAGCACACACACACACACACACACACACACACACACACACAAAAATTAATTCCAAAACCATTTTTCTAAATTTCCAATGGACTTGTATTACTGGTGTCTTTTTACATGGTCACAAGCGAGACATGCATGTGATTCCCAGAACCTAGGAAGATGCACTGAAAAATCCTTCTTCCAGTTGAAATAACTAAGATACATCTTGTTATTTTTGTCAAGCATCAGAAGATATTCTGCCAGCTCTCTGGGGGAGAGAAAATCTTCCACATGTATGAAAGAGTCTGCTGGAATGTAATTCTCATAATTTTCTCTGGAAGGGCCTAGTACAACTGGTACCGATCCAGCCAGAAGAGCATTGTAAAGTTTCTCAGTAATGTAATCTTTGTGGATTGAATTTTCAAAGGAAAGGTAGAATTTGCACGTGGAGATAGTTGGAATCAAGTTTTTGTCATTTACGTAGTCTCCGAAGGCTTGTCCATAGGTGTGGATTTCAATGTACTTGCTAAGCTCGTTGTAATACTTGACTCGAGCGTGCTCAGGGTTCCAGTTACTTACAACCCAACAGACCAAGTTTTCCTTACTTGGTACTTCAAACGTGAAGGAACTCGTGCCAACCATCATGAAGCCATAAGGCACCTGGATATCTGAATCACGCCGGTAAGTCAGGGTCAGGTTAAAAAGGTGTTCAATACCACTCTTTTGTGGAGTGTGGGTTGGAGACTCCAAGTTCATCCAAATCCACTTCTGGAATGGTGGCCTGGCTTGCTGAGGTAAATTAGCCAGATCCCAGCTGATGTCTCTGTGGTGAATGAGAACAGCGTGGGATCTGTTATAGAGCGAGCGGTCAATAGTCAGATGGCACCCAGGGATATTGAACATAGTTTGGCAGGATGTTAGATCAAATGTCTGGCCAAATGGCCAAACCCAGATCAAAACAGTAGTTTCATTGAGATTATCAGTTTTGGAAGAAAAGAAGTTCTTCATTTTCAACACTGAACTGGCTGATTCTATAGGACCGGAAATCCAGCTATTTGTTGGTTTGATATAAATTAATATAAATGCCATGAAACAACCAAGGATAATGAAGATAATAAAAAATGGCCGGAAAATTCCTTTAGATGTCGATGTCATAATTTGCTCTGAGAAAAAAAAGAGGAAGAGAAAGAGAAAAAATAACGTCAGGTATTAAATTACATATATATGTCCTGTTGAAATAATCAGACATCAAAATGGAGAGAACTTCAATAGCACAGGGCTGCAACTTCAGAAATTTTTAATGGAGAGGGCATGGGTTCTTGCAGACTATGACAAAGTGACAGTATTTCCCTTCTTCACATTTAAAGCTCACTGACAAAATAAAAGCAGGATTTATAATGTCTCATAGTTGGTGAATCAGAATTGAGAAGTTTTTTTTGCTTAGAACATAGCCTAAGCATTTGGAACACACAAGACAGACAGAATTACTCTTTGATTCTATCCTTGTGTCTGTGTGAAGAATAACATGCTGCAGATTTTTTCCATTTGTATTTGTGTGAATGTGGAGGACAGAGGATTAGAGGATTGAAAAAGGAAGGGACTAGAACTTTAATTGTGTAATCAATAAGACTGTTATTAGAAAACTAGTTCATGTCTTGTGGCTACGTAGGGATAAATATTCATGCCTTCTCCAGAGGACTCCTAAAATATCTAGGGAAGGAAAGCACCAATAGAGGGTTTCCCTATGCAGCTACATATTTCATGTATTCCCCACACTAAAAAAAATAAAGAGAAATTAATATAAAATATGTCCTTGTATATTTCAGTATCTTTCTATGTGCTAAAAATTGGGAAGAGTTGAGACATACTGCATCACTGTGAGGTATCCTTTTGTTTTTTTCCCATGGGGAAATAGGGCTGAGGAGTTCATATAACCTCTCTTGTTCTTGCTCTAGTTGTTCCCTCCTGAGAGAAGTGATCAATCTCTTTCCAGAACTACCCTTCCATATGTTTCTTGTGAAACCTAACAAAGTTAAGTGTTGCTAATTGCTAACCTTTGATACTGAATGTAGCCCTAGAACTCACATGTTCTAAAACTAAGAACAAAGCATGCAGCACTATGGCACACAAGGGAAAAGGAGAGGAAGTCAGATACCAGAAAGAAGTGTTCTGAATATACTGGCACACTCTAGATTCAATAATGTGTTACAATTACTGTAAATTTTGTCTGCCTTTCTTTTCCTGCACATTTTTCAATTATGTTTGTTTTGTTATCTTCGCTAAATAGGCCCACAAAATTTTTTAAACACTTTCATAGCTCATCTCTTCCTACCTATGAAATAAGTAGTTAAATTCAGGATGAAGATACGGTAGAATGTGATTCAGAAGTCCACTAATAGCACACAACTTTGCTGCTTTTGTAAGCCTACTGATGTGTGAGAGTAGCACTACAGTTACTAAAGAAATGTTTTCACATTCATTGTTAAGGAAAGGAAATTGGAGGGAACATCATGATTAGCTTTATCTAACAGTGTATCTTGAAGAAAAGGGAATTTGCCACAATATCTCTGCTGGTTTTGGGAAGACGGATGGTCTTAATTCTGGTTTTAATTATAGTGCTGGGTTAGGCTTGTCTGGCTATCAGACCCACCCAGCCACTCTCTCACTCCCCCTCCTCAACAAAATATGGGAAGAAAATAAGATGGAAGTCTCATGGGTTGAAATAAGGACAGGAAGGCCACTCGTCAGTTACTGTAACAGGCTAAACAGGCTAATCTTGAGCAAAAGAATGTAATTAATTGCCATTTAAAATAGATTTGTATAGTGAGAAACAAAGGCAAATATTAAAGTAAATTTTCCCCCTCATTTTCTTCCCAGGCTCAACTTTTTCCTTCATCCCCAACTCCTCTACCTCCTACCCACCCCTGGGCAGTGCAGGGGGATAGGGAATGGAAGTTTATGATCAGTCCAAAACTATTCATCTTAGCTGTTCTTTCCTCTTCATACATTTCCCTTCCTTGAAAATGAGTCCTTCCTATGGGATACAGTTCTTTCAGGAAAAAAAAAAAACAAACCTTAGCTACTGAATGAGCTGTCCATGGGATACCATTCCTTCAGGACCCACCCTCCTGCTCTGACCTGGTCTCCCCAGGCCACCGTGGGCTGCAGGAGAATCTTTGCTCTAGTGCCTGGAGACCTCCTATCCTTCTCTGACCTCGGGGCTCACAAGGTTGTTTCTCACATTTCCCCCCTCATTCTCCAGTGCCTGTGCCTTTCTTAAATACACTTTCCCAGAGGTGCCAGCACCTTGGCTGCAGGGATTAGCCATGTCCTGCAGTGGTGTTTTGGAATATGCTGGGATTGCCTTTTCAGAGAGGCTGTCTGGCAGTCCCTGCTGCCAGTGCCTGGGCCCAAACACCTCCGAGAATTATATAAAATATATGCTATGCTGAGTCTAGTGTTTTTGTCTACGCTTTTTTTCTTAGGACATAGTTTAGCAGGCCCTCTCTGCTTTCAGCTAAATGATACTGAGGGGGGAAAAGGAGGGGAACTGCTTGACCGTGGCATTTCCACTTATCCTCATCAGTTTAAATCCCTCTGAATGAAATACAAGGCATTACAGCAACATTAGATTGGCTTTTTTTTAGCCTATGTTGATCGTTGCTGGAAAATATGTCTAGAAGAAAGGTTATGATCTATGAGAGCCTAAGACTGCTTCCTTGCCTTACTCTGGGGAAAGTGAGAATGGGATCTCTAAGGGAGAAGGATTTAGGCTGAGCAGCTCAAGGGGAAGCAGCTCAAGGGAAAAACAAGAGGCTGAGTTGGTATTCATGTAAAGCTGTTCTTTGTTTCTGTGCTATTGAAAGCAATACACAGTACAGGTATAACTTATCACTGAACAGATAGTGCGAGCTGAGTTAGGACAATAGATTGGGAAACATATCTATTCACAGGAGATGATAGTTTTCTAGGGATTGAAAAGGATAATGAAAAAATCAGAAAAGGATTTTAACATTGTGCCTTGTCACCCTCCAGTTAAAACTCAAGTCACTGACAGGGATTATTTTACACTAAGCTCTTCTACTAACTCCGGCAACATCACATGGAAATTCTTGCTACATAGGAAATGACCAGATGCTATGTATTCTGTTCTCTGCTTGAAATTCTAGATTGTCCAGACTGTTTTATTAGGTATGAAGTTTTTGTACTGTAGAGCTGTACCAATATTAACATCTGACTATGTTAAACAGGTGAGTTTTCCTATTTTGGTCTCTTCTGAGTTGATTTCTTCTCATGGCTTTGATGTCCTGTGAATGCATGTCCCCCTCCCTGATCTGAGATCATAGCTCTTAGTTTTTGCATTTTGCCAAAACACTAGCCTACATCCAGGCTGTATAGCCCTTTGTAGTCCTGCATCCTTTGGATTCAGAAAACTAACCATTCGTTATGCAGACTCACAGAACCATCAGATCTATTGTCATCACTGGCACGTTTTGCTCTGAAACTACTGCTAATGGGATGGTGAAAAAGCAAGACCCATTAAAAAAATTGAATGAGATCTTGCAAGGAAGCAGAAAACCTGAGCAGACCCCTAAAAATACCACTTACCCTGAGGAGCTGGACAGGATTTTTTCATGGAGTTCTATTTTTGCATTCCATTTTGTGTTAACTCCAATAACAGCTATTAAGATGTATACTGGGAATAGTGGTAATTTTTCATGATGAACAGCCAACAGAAAAAAATTACTTCTGTTCTCCATAAGGCTGATTTGAGGATCCCATGGAATGGACCAGCAAATCCTGCTTTCATGGCCTTTGGCACTGAGTCCTGGGCACAGTCAGGCAGCAGTAAGTACAGTGAAGGCATGTGGTAAGCACTTGTTGACAAATACTACTTGCATAGCGTCAAAAAATGGTTTGGGTTGGAAGGGATTTTCTTGAGAAGTAGCTTATGCATACCACTAGGACATAAAGGTTCTGGTGCACTAGAATTCATAGATTATTTCTTCCATAATATTCTCCAAAATGGAGAGTCTTTTCCATATTTAATTATGTCCTTCCTTTTGTGCCCAAGATAATCATTAACATCCCACTGTAATTCTCACTATAAAGGTGAGACTCAGGAGACATTTGTTACAAGCCATCCAGGCAATTCACCTTAGTTCACCCTTCCTCTTTCATGGCTTTCCTTCTGCCACAGAATCACAAATTTCCTTTCTGTGGGTTCCCTCCCCCATGCATCGGAGTCTGAAAGGAAAACTTTGTCAAAGAGATGTGTTTACTGAGATTTTTGCCAGCTGGAAGAATTCTGTACTTTTGATAGTTTTGTTATAAAGTACATTTCAGAGCGTTGGGGGTAGCAAGTATTTTTTAGGTACTTTTTTTCTCCAAGTTGAAAGTTCATTTCATCAGTACAAGAGTGTTTTTCTCAGTACAAAACTTAGCAAGGCTTCTTTTTAAGTGCAAATCTTGGCATTCCATCAGCAAGCAACAGCAACTAGCAGCAACACAAACAGGGAGATAGTAATAGAGTATCAAAACTGTTAACCCCAAATATACCAGGCAAGGCTTGCAAAAATGTCTTTCTTTTGAATGCATTATGTTTATTAAGAAATAAAATTGAATTTTATGGAAACAATTTTATCATATTTTCATTGCAATTGAGACTTCTCAGTTATTCCAGAAGGGACAGATATATTTTGGGGTTTTTTTTTTATTATGCAATACCGCTGGGGGGAGAAAATATAACCTTTCTTGTCAATAATATTGATGTCTATTTCTCTGGCATTTTTTGCACCAATTTCGCCCGTTTCTCAAGATTTTGCCAGTAGCCCAAAATGTATCACTACTTCCAGAGGTATAACTTTCATTACTAATCTAGTACTGAGATTTTCCAAAGGAAAAGGACAGTGTTTTAAAATAAAGATGGAGCAAAGATTCTCAAAAGCATGAACACTGAATAATGAACAAAACTCAAGCAAGTTTTCACACCTTAGCATTCTTAAGCATTCAGGGCTAAGTCTTGTCTTCACCACCAGTTGGTCTCAGGATTCCTCAAGCAGAAATACTAAATAACCTCAAGATAGTCTCTGAGGATGACTACTGGGGTTAGAGTGGGTGAAGAGCAGGAGGACACTGAGGTTAACAGAGGTGTCAGAGGAAGGTACCTTTAGAAGCAGACTGTCCAGGTAGATGCTCCGGGGTTATAAAAGGACAGCTGAATGCAGTGGGGACTGGTAGGAATCACAAGCCTGTTATTGTTAAAAACAAGGCTAATTTGAGCTTACTCTCCCTGTCCTCTGGCAAGTGTTACCAGCCTTGGCCATGGCATATCTGCATTTATGCTAACAGCTGTGTTTTCTTAGAGCATGCTTCCAATTAGCTGGAGCTTTTTTACCTATTAAAGGGAACCTGATTGCCTCAGGATAATCCGTGTGTAACTTCTTATCTCCGGGTCACTGCTGTATGGATATGCCCCAAGTGCTTTTGCTTTAGCTCTCTGAAACTGAAGAGTGCTCCTTTTTTATTGGAGTTAACTCTCACTGCTCCCGGTTAAGCTTCCTCTGTTGCAGCCAGAACAGTGGATTTTTTTTTCACCCCCCAATGTCCAAACACAGGCTTGCTTCCACACATTTCCATGCCTGTCCACAGATTTCTGAAAACAGCCCAGCATGAAAAGGCTCAACAGAGCTGCACAGAGTTAAAAGGCTGAAAACTGAATGAGCTGCTGATCTCAGACTGCATATTTTTATTCTACTGTTTACAACATTCTTTTTCTTCCTCTCTCCACCTCCTTTGTTTTCGGACTATTTGTTAATTCCACAGATTCCAGTTTTGTGTATGTGCACTCTGAGAACAGTATAGAATAATTTTATTCAGTGGTGGTAAATTTTACTTTGAATAGTTTTAGAAAAATGACCTAAGAGCACCCAGAGGACAGGTAGCCATTAAGATAGATTGCTTAGGGATGGTGCAGAACCTATCACTGGAGACTGGTGAGAACAGGTTAGGCAAGCACCACTAAGCAATAAGAGATCAGATTGTGCCCCCAGGTCCTAGGGCTGGGCTAGAATGACCTCATTTGATTCTTTCCAGCTTTGTATATTAAACACAGATTTTTATGAAATGCGCCTAATTAGAACACCAACAGTCTAAAACCGCAAAGAATTGTAAAATAAATGAGTAAAAACATCCCCCATCTTCAAAGTTGTCTTGCAAACTATGAAATAGCCAAACTGTACAGAGTGAAAATGCAAAGGAGGGTAAAAAAATTACGTGAACAACAGCAACAACAAAGTCCCTGTTTTCAAAGGCTAAACCTAAATCTTCTGTCAATTGCCAAATGGGGTACTGCTGATTTTTTTGTGAATATCTGAATCTTGACCCCTTGCTGAAGAAAACCCTTTTCTCAGTTTCCTTCTCCAAATTGCTGTGCAATGCACAGCATCCTGCTATGGCTCAGCATAGCCAGGCTTCCCCTGTGATTGCCATCTATCCTTTCCTTCTCTCCATGGCTGTCACACACAGTCACTCTCCAGCTGCTTATGCAACAGCTCAGTGCTTTCTGTGATCCAACTGTACAGCAAAAGTCATTAGCCAGGGACACAGAGTCTCTCAGAATAGCAGAGGAAAATGGCTAAAGCACTGCTGTCCATACTGGAGTAACTGTATCTACGAGTACTCCCATATATGAAATAAACCAATAAAGTCCTATCAGCAAGAGACTTTCCCAGGCAATTCAGAGTTAGTGTCAGGACACTCCATGTGGCAGCTGTGTTGCTTTCTAGTAATGAACTTTAAAGTTTGTCTCAGAGGGAACAGGAGTATTTTCTATTCCTTCCCCAGGCACAACTGGAAAATAAATGCATGCAAAGCAATCAGAACCTCAGCAGCATTGCCTGCCTTGGTAACATGCAGAGACAGAACCTTTTTTACCTTAACTTCCACGTTTGCTTGTCCACATCACAGCTAGTTTATGACTGACAGCAATCTGTGAAAAGGATGCTGGCTTTCCATACTGTGCTAGGTATAGAAAATGGAGTTCTTCACTTCTGTAGCTTAGTAGCAAACTTTATCTGCCTTGTCAGGAAAGAGCTTTTTATCTCCCTGAATATAAAGCTCATCCTAGTTATGCAGCACAAGCCAGTCCATGCCTCTTTCAAAAGCCCTGAAAAGGCTCTGCACAAAATGAAGCTGATCAAAGAAATGTGCTCCAAAAGCAAGTGGTCTCTTCCTCCCTTCTTTCCGTATGGTTTGGGAACAGCTAACTGCTGTTCTCTCTGATTCTGCCAGAATTGCATAAAGAGCTCTTCAGCAGCTTTGTGACTCGCTTGTAAAACTGCAGCCGGCCAGCTGAAATATGAATAACATACCTGCACAAGCTATGTATTTGTGATGGCCACCTGCCCACCAGAAAGCTCTGATTAGCTCACAGTGGCTGTGAAAATGATGTTAGTGAAGCCAAACAGAGAGGGAGCATGAAGTGGCAGGAGAAGAGCCACAGGCATTCCTGTGCACATAAGCTAAACTCCCCATCAAAAAATCACAGTTGTTCTGACTGATTTCCTAATATGTAGTTCCCTTGTGCAGTGGAAAAACACCTCCTCCTGAGAAGAAGATAAATCAGAATCAGGAGAAAGCTGAGGATGCCTACTAATAATATTGAACACTTACTGAAGGGTATATTAGTTCTGTGGCAAATCAAGGCTTTGGGAGCTCTGAGCACCAGCTGTTTGTGTAGATATGATTAGGGACTAGGTGCAGTAGTTACACTCCTGTACCTTGCTGCATAGGCGAGCTCAAAAAATTTAATTGAGATTTAATGCTGCCTTTTTTTGCAGATAGAATTTCATAGATCTGAGGATTTTTCCAGTGGCAACACAACTTGTGAGATAGCTCTGTAGCCAGGAAAGAAAGCCTGAGAGGCCTTTAAGAAATACCATAAAATCCCCTTAATCTGATCTCTGCTTAACATTTCACTTCTCTGCTTGCCTTGCACCTCTTCCTTCAGAGACTCATTATACCTCTAGGTCTGGAATCTCAGGTACTGATATAATGGGTTTTTTAGGATGCAGGTCAATGTTCTTGCTTTAATTTGAAAAGTCTTTTGTGCAATGGATACTAGTTGCCACTGAGACAACAACTGCCCTGGAGAGGAAAGAAAGCTGCTGAAGTGCTCACATCAGTTGCAATCTGCTCTGTGGCTGAATGGAAGAATGTAATTTACTACTGCAGTAGCAGAGAATAGAGGTGATAATTTATAGGCCTACTTTTTAAAAAGATGTACATATTCTTTGTAAATTAGACTTAAATTTTTTTTCCCCTCACAGAATGGGTGGATGGAGGTTTTACAAATATAACCAGCAGAATTTGGGTTCTTGAACTATTCTGAGCTAAGAAGCAAGTAAGTGTTGATCAACTGGACTCAGAATGGCCAAGAGTCCTCATCCAGGTTCTGCTAGTTGTTGTCTAAATGCCTTCAGCGGAACTTCTCATTGATCCAGCTTTCTTTAAAGCCCATTAGCGACTCAAAGCTTCAGGTTAGATTCTGTGTGTAGACAATAAAAATCCTTCATACTGTAACATACTGAGTGCCAAAAACAATGGCTGCTTATTTTCCATCCGGGAAAAGTACAATGCAATGCAGATTGTAGAGCACTTGTGAGTGTAAGGACACCAGCACTAATTGGACGAATGGAAAAACAGCACCAGTCATTTTCATTGTCCATCAATAGCTATGTTTTCTAGATGACTTGAGTTGGTAGTACTAAACATTTCAAAAGAATAAGCTCCTAAGTGTAAGATAGAAGGTGATTATAATACAATACTCTTGAATGAAATACTTGTCTTGGTGGAGCAGGAAGATTAATAACTCACTATAAAGATTATACTATACTATAAAGTTTGGAGACTAAAAACAAGAACAGAAGACTTTTAAAGTCTGATCCAAATGCCTTTTTACTCAAACACAGGGAGAAAGATCAAGATCCACAAAAAATAAATTCAGAAACTTTCCTAATAAGAAGTTCCAACATATGTACACACACAAACTGAAATAAAAAACATAATCCTTCAAAACTTAAAGTGTGATATAACAAGAATGAAAGAATATTTTAAAAAACAGCATATACTTTAGATGGTCTATACTATAAACCCAGCAAAACTAACAATCCCTCAACCTCTCAAACTGCACACTCTTCTGAGAAAACCAAATTGCAGTTGAGAGAAAGGAGCCGTTAATTTCTTGGAGTGGTTCTTTGTGTGCATAACAAAAGGAAGAGCAGACAGCTGGAACTACAAGTATAACAAGCTGAGAGATACAAAGCTTAACAAAGTCACTGAAGAGACTTCTGAAGAAAAGATAAAATCTGAAGTCCTTCAGTGAAGAAATAGCAAATACATTAGGGGAGTGGGTTGAAGGAACAATTGTTTGAAAAAATCCTCCAGTAGCTACAAACACTGACACATTCTAAGGTGATGTTTTGTTTTTTTCTACAAACTGTCCAGGTTAACATATACACTGATGCCTCCGAGAGAAACTCAAGGTTAGAACATGGCAATGAAGAATATTCTGCACAGGCTGCTGGCAATACCTTGTACAAAGCAGACCAGCAGTTAGTCCAGAGATCATGATTCTTTTGGAAAGACTCATGCTATTTGCTATTTCATAGCTTATTGTCTTCCTTTTAAGCACACTAAATACAGAAGTTAAATAGTTTAAGTTTAATTCTAATATCCAATTTGCACTTGATTCTAATGTTCAATTACTGGATTTTAGTGTCATACATTATTTTACTCTGAATAGAGAAAAAGATTCCATAATGAATTAATGAAATTTTTGCCACTAGAGTAACAATTCAATGTAAAATTGTTTACTCTTAAAAATACAATTTTCCAAGTAGTCTTTTTCCCATCCTAAGGTTTGAGCCCATAGTCTTTCTCTGGTACAACTTTACTGCCTATTAAAACTAGGCATTTAAAAAGTGTAAAGAAAGAGATTTCTTTTGTTCCTACAGTGCAAGGAAAACTTTACATAGCAGTCTTACTTAGACAGTAACTTTCTAAAGAAAGTAGAGATAAGTAGGAGGAAACACAGGGACAAAGAGAGAGCAGGAGAAATAATCTGTAAAAGATTAAAAAGGGGTCTGGATATGAGGTCAGCAGCACTTAATTCTGCATTCCTTTGCTTTAAGGACATTGGTGTAAAAAAATGTGACAGCAGGCAGTTGCCTTTTCAAACAGACTGTGAATGCAGGCAGTTAATACAGTTTAGCAAATGTGGGTAGGACTAATTAGATGACAAAAATGTTAAGACGAACCTAAATCCCAGGTGATTAGGCTATCCCAAGTCCTAATAAGCCTTAAACCAGAAACAGACTCTACTAGTAGGGATCAGGGGACATGCAGGTATCTGCAACCCTGAAAACTTGTGTTTATTTGTCTTTTAGCACTGCTCATGCTTACACTCTCTCTGACCTCTGCCTTTCAGACTCCTGTGTTCTTAGCTGCCTGCTGCCAGCACATCCCCAGAAGGGGCTCATTCTTCACGAGGAAGGGTTATTCAAAATCGATAAACTGGCTATTACCCCACTCTCAGCCCTAAGGATATAGATGTGGCTACAAGAGCAGACTCCATCTTAAATGCACTGGTAACAGCTGCTTTTTGTTTGAATTTAAAGGAAACAGGCATAGATTGAAGTCCCTTTATGCAGCAATTGAAACAATGACCTATTAGATATTAATCTTTCTTCAGCCTCAAGTGATTCAGACCTCGATATTTCAATTTCCTTACAGATTTCCTAGCTTTTAGACAACAATGTGTGTTGATTTTGCAATGTGTGAAAGAGCTTTAGGAATAGACATGGGCAATCCTTTTCTCCTCATTGGAGGCCCAGTTGCTAATCAAGACAATACTATTTTCTTTTGACCTCTTTCTGTCTCCTGCCTATTGACTCCCTAATGATTCATGCAGCAGTAGAAGGCAGAGTCAGCTTCCTTTCCCATTCTGTTTACAACACTGTAAAGAGAAGGTGGAAGAGGCAGTTTAAATCTCCATTTCTGGAAAGACCACAAAAACTGGTCTTTATTTTGGTGAATAATTTTCTGGCTGTGTTTCAAAAGGTGTAATTTCTGAACTTCTTCCTAAAAGGAAGGGACTGGATCGCTGCTCTTGAGGGAGGAGTCCCAGATTTGAATCCCAAGAAGGACCCATTCCTTTAGAGCACTGGATATACCTTGATGAAGGATGGAGAAAGACACATCCCAGTCCTGTCCTAGGCAGCCTCTTTCACTGTTTGTGGTGTATCCCACTTGTAGATGCCCAACAGATTATCTGCATTAGGTCAGTGCTCCAGCACCCTAAAAATGCTTTTAGGTTAACTACCACACCTGCTAATGGTCAGCATGTGGAGGTTGTTGAGGGCAGTCTTTGATGACTGTGGTCAGTTGTGGTCAGTTGTGGTCAAATGTCACACTAAATGAATGTTAAAGTACCACAAAGCCTTCCCATGCCAAATTGAATGGAATTTCTGCTAGAATATATGCCTATTGTAAGTCCTCCCAAAGGAATTTTAATAATAATAATGTTAGGATATCTTTATTTCCCTGAAAAACACACTGGTCTGCTGGATAGGACTGTTTTACCAGGGAAATTAGACAAGTTGCATATGTAGGACACAGAAAAAAGTGGTGCAGAGCCTCCTGGCTCTTTTCTCAGTTCAACCTGAGTTTGGTTGAGTAGAATTTAATTTGAATTAGGCACTAATCACTTTCTGTCTCATAGACACCTATAGTGTGAGACATTTTCCTTTAATAAAACACTTTTAAATCTACCAATTAGGAGTACCATAGAAGCAAAATAAATGCTGCTCTAGTAATAACAATACTTTCACTTTTGAAATATTTTTCCCTAAGGAATCTTTTGGACTTTTACAAGCATGAAGTTTTAATCACAGCACAGAAAATTATTACTGAAACTGCTTTATGTGGAGTAAAAGAGGGGTGGAAATCAAGTGTAGGAAAGATAAAGTAATTTTCACAATATCATGAAAATTTTAACAAGTATTTGACAACTATGACTTAAATTTGCATCAAAACAGTTGAATCTGTGGGATAGAATATTTTACTTCAAACAAATTTCACCAGAAAGTAGTCATATCACATTTATTCAGATCAGATATATTTTTAATTTATCTTTGTTTTGAATCTCTGAAAACATCCGAATCTTTGTGATTGAGGTAAATTAGTACAGGGAAATGGAAGATTTAATCAGAATAAAGTCAACAACCCTTGATCTTTAACATAAGAAAAACCACAACCCTTTTGAAGAACTATAGTTGAAATTCTACTATCAAAGCTGGATTTGCTGAAAGACAAGAAGTATTAGAGATGAAATCTTGCTCACAGAAACACTGGAAAAACCTATTAATTTCAGTATGTTTAGGGTTTTGTTCTTTCAGTGGATTGCAGCAACATGTAAAGAGAGAAAAAAGAGACTTCAAAAGCTATTCCTTTGTGATTAAAGTCAACTTAGAAATAAAAAACCTAAGGCAACTCAGGAGATGGCAAGACAGATGTAAGAGCACAGGGAATATAAAAGCTGGAACAAGGCACAAATAATAAACACTCTCCCTTATATACACACATACAGTGCCACACACAATCTGTAACTTCAGGAAATATTTAATCACTTTTTAGAAGTGTTTCTCTGTTTTCCCACCTGCAACATTTTATAAATACATACTTTTATGTATACTTTCATAAATATATGCACATCCACACTATTTATGTGGTATTTGTCGCAGAGTTAATTCCTGAGATTCCCTGAAATGTGATTTATCAATTATGCTTTTTATTTCTTTGCATCACTACCTGTACATACATCTCTACATATGTAGTATACACCCACACACAATGAATTTATGAATTTTTAGGCACCCTTGCCCAAGCTGCTGGCCCTGGATGGAGGCTGTGTCCCAATGAGATGTGCTGCTGTTTTGTTGTCCTTATGAGATGTGGGGCAGTGTGACAGCCTGTGGGTGCAGAAGGCAATGGAGTCACTACTTCTGCCATCTTGGCAAAGAGAAGGGAGGGAAACAGCCACTGAATTCACTGGGACACTGAGCTGGGGAGGGGTGGGTAGGAAAAGGAGGCAGAAAGTAGAGACAGGTATTATTGTTACAGGAGAAATAAAATCTTTTTCTTTCTTATGTGCCTTAGCTCTTTCGTCAGAGAGGACATGAAAGGATGCATTGCTCTGAAACAATTCTTTCAGCAGGAAACACAGCAGCAGGCTGAATCCTGCTATCCTGAAGATTATTTACAGCATGAGACGCATGAAACCTCTGTATAAATAATTGGAGATGGGAAATCTGCCTTTAGATTTCTGGAAAAAATCTAGCAAGGAAAAGTCTAGCAGTTGCTTGGACTAGAATTCTGGTGAAAAATGTCATGGGGAATTCAGGTGAATTTACTCCTCAAGTAAACAAGTATGTTTATTGATATAGCTGATATGAATAGAAAGTTTTAAATATAAACTATTCCTAAATTCTAATTTAAGTTTCAATTGTATTCTGTCCCTTTTTGCATTTTCAGCATCAGCAATTATTATCAACTTCTTTTTTATTACCAGTCATTTTCTTTCAAATCTTCTGTTCTTTAAGGTTTTGAGTTACGAATAAGACAAACATAACAGTTTTCAACCAGCTATTTCTAGTTAATTAATTTTAGTTGCCAATACAGATGTCTAAGATTTATGAGCATGTTTTTAAAAATAATAAAAAATTCTAAGAACATGTTAGAGTAAAGCCTTTTAAAGGTTTTTTTCTACATCTCTTCTGCTCATTTTTTGAGTTATTAAGGTTCCTATGTCATGTTAAACACCTTAGCATCTGGTTTTGTTATTTATTGTTCTGAGATTATGCTCTGCAATGCCAGAAAGGAGGATTGAAATGTAAATAGAATTTGGTAAATCAAATTAAGAGAAAGATTATGAAGATCATATGGGTATTTTTAAAAATTGAGTTACTTTGGATTTTTAGAGTTGTAATTACATGTGCAGAATACTTTTTTATAGATTACAAATAATTTAATATTAACTGGAAAATAGAATTTTCACATAGCCATCAAATACTTAGAAAATTCTGTGCAGTTTAAAGGCAGTTTTTCTGCTTCAAGCTGTTTGTTTGAATGCCAAGCAAGCATTTATTCAGTGTTTATGGTGTAAGCATTTAAATAGAAAGTAAAAGATTACTTAACACTACTTTTGCACGATTGACAGATATTGGAATTTGACTGCACTCTGTGCTACTTAAAATGATAACAAATGAAATGTGTGCACCCAGAAAAGCTGGTTCTGGATGGATGAACTTGACTTGCTGATGAAAGTAAAATGAAATAAATTACACTTCAGCCTCTCTGAAACTGGCATATAATGCTGAACTGAACTGTAAGTATTTCACTAGGAGACTTCAAATAGGTTGTCTAAGATTTTTTAAAATCCTAAATAGAAAATAAAATACAATAATCTCCATGAGACTTCTGGAAAGATACTTTAAATTGTCATTTTATGCAAGGAAGCAAGACAGATTTTTGCAGAGCTGATGTGTTGGTAATATGATTACTCTAGCTAGATTTATTTTCCCTTACGGATTTTACATTACTGTTTTATTTATTTGGTGCATATAAGGAAAATGAGATAAAAAGAAAAGCATGCAGGCAAATGTGGCACAGAACTTAGCTTTGGAATGGATCGGTTTTCAAAATTTAAGAACAATAGAAATCTTTCCACTGCTATAATTATTTGAAGTGAAGAGTAAATTCTAAAAAATTATTTTCCAAAATCCTGCAATGTATAGCTTGTTCTCTGCTAGTGGAGGACAAGCTCAGATTTACTGGACAGAAGCTATAAGTTATGGTGGAAAAGACTTTCTTATTTTCATTGGACAAGATGAATTGTGTCCTTTGTTTCCTATTGTCTCTTCATAAACTGGTTCTTGAATGATTTTGCATTCTCATGCACTGTGCATAAACCTGTATTTTGACCTATGAAAGTTCAAAGGGACTTGATCGCAAAATTTTAATTTTATTTTTCTATTATCAGTTTGCCAACACAAAAATCTACCTTGGGAAATCTGAGTTTGCCAACATTTTCTCAGGGATTTTTTTGGTAATTTGAAACAAATTTTCAGAGAAGCCCAAAGCTGCTTTAATGTCAGTAAATGTTGACCTCATTAAGCAGAGATTAGTTTGAAAGGTTTCAATTTTGGTCTGAACCAAAAGAAAACATTATAATATCACAAAAATTTGCAGAGGACAAAAAATTCATCCCAGCTATCAATTCATGGTTCCCTCAGTGGCTGGAAGGTTTCTTTTGCTGTCAAACTTCGCAGGGAGATACACATGGTCACATGCTGTCAGGATGGGATATGGCAACAGCATCACACCCTTCTTATGAGCTGTACAACTGAATTACCTTTTAAAAGGAAGTCAGAGGGGAAGAAATGTTTCTCACCTTGATACAGACATAGCCTGAGCAATTTGTAGTTTCCATCAGGAGACAGTCCAGCAACTGTTGCTCTAGCAGCAAATACCCACAGGAGTACCAGTGTCCCCTAAGCTTCACAGTGTCCCCTAAGATTTCATGTGAGGGCACCTCACAGGACCTGCCTTAAAGAGCTTGTACCTGAACCTGCACATGTCCAGTGCTTGTGAGCCTCCTTATGGTGGTAACCTCAGATATCATGGTCCTACTAATAGATTGACTTCTTAACTGCCTCTAGTATTTTTTTCCCTTCTGCTGTTCCCTTTTCATAATTCTTACGACCCTGTTTTCATCTTTACTCCTTTTGTTTTTCAAGCAATGTCAGACCCTTTCAATTTCTCAGAATTAGAAATAACTAGAGATATCTGTTAGCTCCAGCAACATACAAACCACCTCATGAAGTATCGTAATAACACTTCCAATACCTCTTTTCCTATCCTTTGTCATCATTAAGAGTTTTTAATTTACTGTTCATTTACATATTTTAAGACACATTAGCAGAGCTTTGAGTGTTGTGGATAGGGCCCAGCATGTTAATCCAACAACAATTGTTTCCTACATGGAAATTGGTGGAATAAAGATCTATGAGAAGACTGTGAGAAAAGGACTTGGAAGCTTTGCCATTTTTTTTACTTTGTGAATTAATCTTCTGAGAAAGAGGAAAGATTATCAGTGGTCAGATAAGAAATATTAAAGAACTGGAACCTTAAGACTTCAAGAGTATGCATGAGAGACAGGATCTCCAGACTCATCCAGAGTAAAGGTGGCAGAACAGGGGCAGTTTCTCGGTAGTTATTTTTCTGTTAAAGACATAACATGTCATACTGTGCTATTTATTCTGTATTATTGAATCAGAATTGAAGAACCATGGCTTTGTTATGTTATTTATTATGCAGAATTAATTTCCATGCCTATTAATGTTTACACTAAGGGTGCTACAGTTACTTTCATGGAGACAAGGTGCAGGGTGCATTACACTTCGTGTAGGCTCTTAATCTTACATTTCATACCAGCTTCATTCTGCTCATTCATTACTAGAGTTAGACCTTGTTACCCCAGCAGCAGACTCTCCAAATTAAAATGACTGCAGGATCTAATCACTGACACTTTCAGGTTTAATCGTTACCCAGTTAATGAATTAAAATTCCCATGAATTTGGTTATAGCATTTTATTTTGCACACACTTTCTGGACCTGTGATTGCAGGCTTTGTGTAGTTTGCCATGCAAATGCCTCATTTGAAATAAGAGGCATTATGTTCTTCTGACTGTGTTCAGCTCTGTCTGCTCCCAAATCCAGTTTCCTCACTGTCCTATTTCTCACATCTGATGGAAGACTCTGGTGCAGGTGACAGCACTGTGACCAGTGATGAACCAAGCTGCTTTTTCCCATGTTCTCCAGCATGAGCCAGAGCCTGGATATGGCCCAACATATACCTGGTCCTGTTCTGGTCTTTAGTGAGGTTCCATACTAGACCTCACTTTTAATATATTTAAATACATATTTGCAGGCTTTCGATATGTAAATGTAATTGGGAATCCCTGTTCTCAAACTTCCCCTTTTGGATGTCCACAGTATAAATATGACCACTAAGCTATCAAGCTATCTGTTCTCCAAATTGGTCAAGTTATGATGCCACAAAATGCAGCATAATGAAAAAACCACAGAATGATATAGAGTATAACTATTATCAAACTGAGAACAACACACAAAAGCAATTCCTTCTATAGCTGCCAAGGAAGAAAACCTCTTAGATAAAGCAAAGCAAGGGAAGCTTAATAAATAAATGATACAGCGAAGGCAATTCTCAGCCCTCTCCCGTTTAAATTTAATGGAAAATTCTCCTAAGGAGAATAATTCCAAGCAGCTGCTTGGGAGAGGGTAACAGACAGACTTTTTTATAGGGCAAAAAGATAGGGGAACCACAAATAATGGGCTCTCCTGGTCTTCACTGATCAGCACTTTGCCTTTTGCTTTGAAAGCTGTTACTCCCTGAGTAATAAGCCCTGCTTTCTCTGTAGTAAGGGTGGCAGATGTTTGCTATCGGACATCATAAGCCTGAAGGTGTATTTCTGCGTTAAATACAGAGTATGAAACCCACTATTTGTATGTCATTCCCACAGCTCAACTAACATTCTGTCACTGTCATTTTAGCATCCTAATTACACCAACATTGTCCTTTGTGACTCTCACTGCAGATTTCCAATCAAAATGTCTTTGATGAGGGAAGTAGCATTATTGCAATCAAGGAGCTGAAAAACATCTCTAAATAATCCTGCTTGTTCAACTTCCCAGCCACAATACAGAACATAGATCTGAACAGCTAAACATGGCAGGGACGTACATCTATGCTGTGAACAGCTCTGGCTTGGACAGCAGCTGAAGAGCAGTTAAATATGGATGAGAATTGCCAGACTTCAGTGCTCCTCACTCCTGTGACTCTATAACATTGGAGGATGGTAAGGAAGGAGCAAAAACAATATAATTTATGCCTTTTAATATCTTTCCTGTATGCTTGCATCAGTGTATATGAATTCACACACACAAAAAAATCCCACAGTATAAAATGACTAAAAAAGTTTTCACCATTGTTTTTGATTCAATTTCATGGTAAACCTAAATCAAGCAAGACTGAGGTTCCTGGATTCTGGAGTACTGTGAATACACAGGGCTTCCATTTTCCCAAAGAGATACATTTCTAGGAATCACAGCTCTAGTGCAAAGCTTGAAAAAGTAATGTGCTCTACCCCAAAAACTAAGATGAAAAAATACAGTACTGATAGCAAAAAATCCTATTATGAGACTGTAGGAAAGCAGCTCTTGAGTTTCACTGCTATTTCCAATAGAATATAAAGAAATCACTGCTTGTTCTTTCAAGGCAGAGAACTATTAACGTAGAAGGTTTGAAATAGTCTCGAACAAATGGTCTTTTTTATCTTTTTACTTTTTTTTTCCTACTTTTGATGCCACATGGGTCTGAACCATGACTACAAACTACTTTGTGTCTGGAGCAAAACTTGCCCTGGATACACTTTGCTGCAATGCTTCATTAGGAACTGGTTTAGCAATTGAGTATACCCAGGGCAGAAAAATATTTGTGTGATATTCTCTGTGATTTGAAACTGATCAGAGGTATGGAATGAATGTGGTCGAACAGCTCTAGCTCTATTACTGTTACAGACTAACTGCTCTAATTCAGAGACATTTGCCACTGATTAGATGCTCCTGTCCTGTTTTACTCTTTTAGGGCTGCGTTAGTGAGCATGTGTGGTGAAGTATTTTCTGCAAATATTTTTCTGCTTGTTTGTTTTTCTCCTAAAATGATCCAGGAATTTTAGACTCCTATACTCTAGACTTCTCTACCAGTATTCTCACTGGTAAAACAAAAACTTCTTCCTCTTCCCTGAAGAGAATGGTATTGTTGTCTGCACTTTTGGTGAAGAAAGCAATGACTGTGGTTTGCCAGGAGCTCTAAAACCACTGTCCTCACTCCTAAAATGTGAAGAAATGTGAAGAATACATTTATTTTGTGCAACTGTAAAAATACATGAAACTTTTACTGTGCTGGGGAAAGATATATGGAAATGTAAAAAAAGTTTCAGAGCTACTTATGCTATAAATAGCTACAAGTGTCTCTTTTCTTATTCTGATATTAAAAAAAAAAAAACAAACCAAAACCAAAAACAATCCCCAAACCCTAAAAAAGAAGTTAGGATTCTTACAGAGCTCTCAGATCTAGAAGCTGTTCTTGGGAAAAAGCTTCAGCCTTAACCATCAAAGCTGTCTGTTCTGAACAGGACATTGATCTGCAGCAAATCTTCCCACATGCACATGGAGTTCCCATTCACATTCTAGTCTCTTCCACATTTTTTTCCTCAGGTTGTCAATCTTACTACTTAATCAAGGTATCAGTTTTCAGCATTGCTCCCAAAGGATTGCTGACTGTTACAGCCTGGGTTTGGAAATCCTGGTATAGTCAGATATGTTACCTGTAAACAAACCTGTTTTTTTAAGAAGCTGTGGAAAGCATAATGAGTGGTCTGGTTTTAAATTATAAATGAAAGATTTATGTTACAAAAATAAAATCTCCCTCTACACCAAAAGGAAAGGCTTATTTCAGTGTAAACTTCTTTACACTTTAAAAACATAATTTAATTCCTTTACATATACAACATGTACTTTAGATTACCATAAAAAAGAAGCTGGCACTTCTGCCAGAAATTAGAAATGAGAGCAACCTATTACAAGTTTGAGTGTTGATGACATTTTACCTGGTCTGCTTGAATGCTGAAAGAGCTGACGGGGACACTGGCAAGTCAGGTCTTATGCCTTGATTTAGTTTCCTCAAATATAAAATGGAGTTAAAGAGACTCACCTTCTTTGTACAGCATTCTGAAAGTAGGTATAAAAATTATCGTGTAACTAATATCGTGTAACTGTTTCTCTTGTACTGACTGAATCCTCTGTTAAGTGAGTAATTGGGATCTGTGACAGCTTTGGGCTTGCAAACCAGCGCAGATGAGATTCAGCAGACTGGAAAAGCAAAAATCAAAAAGTGATCTATCAGATTTCTTCCTAATCTCACTGGCATGTCAAGTGCACAAAGTAGGTTGTAGGAATTGCGGAAGCAACTCTGATTTGCATCTCTGGTAGGTCCAGATCACCAGATCATGGCCTCAATGGGTTTGCTTTCCAAATAGGACCAAAATAAATTGTTTTAGTTCAGATATCATGTGAGCACCAGCAGTAATTTACCTGAGCTGATGTACCCAGCCTTTCAGAGTGTCTTTGGGTGGGCCGAGTGCACTGATGCCATGAAAAACAGGAGCAGAGCTAGCTCACTTCTTGAGTGTGGCCAGCTCCACTGTGCAGCAAGGATCTTACCCAGCACAGGCACTGACTGAGGCAGTCCTTATTGATCACAATTTGTTAGCACTTCTGCTACTTTACACAAAAGGGAAATGGGGTCAGAACTTTGCTCACAGGAGGCATGAACAGGTAATAATAATAATACACTGCATAGATCTTGTGTGTAAAGGATTTCCTGTTTGAAAAATTGTCATGAACTTTCTTTTGTTGACACCAAGTTTTTTAAGTTGAGAAAATGCAATTTCTATTCTAGTATGACATCAAAGCCTGGAAAAAGCAGTTTTTAGTCTCAAGATGATATGAAGAAGGATAAAACTGATGGGCATAGAGGAAAAGCAGACCAGGCAAATATACCCCAAGCTGATATGCAGTACAGCTATTATTTTACATTTTCTCTCCCTTTGTATACTGTACTTGATAGTAGAGTAGAATTAGGAGACTCTGTTCATCTATTCATTACTTTCAGAGACACTTCAATTGCTTTTTTAGCTGACATAGAACTAAACCCAAAGAAATCAATAAGTAGACTGAAGCAGTTACGTTAGAAAAAAGAAAAAAATATTTTGGAGTTCTGTCCCATATTAACTTAGTACTTACTGCATTATCAGTTTAGTTATGCCATTTTAGCATGTTGCTATTAAAATTCATTAACAAAGACTTTTTTGGAGAAAGTTTATATGTTTTAAAATTTTTGGTTGTGGTGGACCCCGTTGTCTTTGAGGCAAAAGTTACCCCAAATTCCCTCTTCAGTTTTCTTCTCTCAGCTATTTCAGGTTATTTCCCCAAACGAAAATTTCCAATTCAGAGCTATCTTTTTAATGGCTTATGAATTACAGCAATGATCACAGGTAATTCCTTTTTTCTGAATGATAACTTTAATATGCTCTTAGCAAATTCACAAAATTGTTTTATAAACTTAGTTATAAGGATAATAAGGATGAATGAAGACTCTTAATTCTATTTTCTTTCAGAATCTCTTCACTGTGGGAGTTAAAAAAAGGAGCTAAAAAGGTGTTATGACAACGAGAAGATTAAATATTGAACATCAGCAAAGGTTTCCATTTCTCTGCAAAGACATATATAAAATTAGCTTTTGAAAGCTTCTTCACATTATTTTTAAACTACATTTTGCATAGTATTTTATAGCTATTTTACATGGAATATAAATAAATCACTAAATTTTGGACTAACAATTGAATAAATATATAGACTCTTAATGAAATGAACTCTTTTACTCAGAAAAAAGATCGTTAACTCTTACTGTGTGAGTCTTATGATGACAGGCACATTAAATTCCTCGCTCAGTACATACAAATGGTTTTGGAAACAGGTGTAATATAAGCTCTAGGTATATGTTGCAGAATTCTTCAAAATCCCAAGTCAAAAAATTTGTGGAAGGACTAAAGTTACACTTTTTAAAATCACCTGACTTCCATATTTATAATAAATCAATCAATGTTTTCAAAAGTAACCTAGATATTTTAGCTGGGACTTCAATCTTCTAAAATTTAGGTATATTTTCTAAATTGGTTTTATAATCTATTTTCATATTAAAGGAGAGAGACTACTCAGTAATTAATTCACAAAATAATTGTCTTGTAGGGAGGCTAGATGCTTATTTCTTATTTCCTCTAGGGATGTGGAGTTATTAATTATCCTCTTTGAAGTCAAGTGGATGAAGTAGGGTCAGTTCTTTCTGGACAGACAGGTGGGGACTGCAAGGAGCATGTCTTAAATGACATTCTAGAAAATAGGAGAATCAAATCCAAATACCTTCAGTGTTTGATTTGGGGTCTTATCTTCCAGGAAAGAAACCTAACAATTAAGCTGTAGGGAGGAATTCAGAAATTAATGTCTTTGTGCATCACAGGTGAGACATAAATACTTGACTACTGTAACAGAATGTTATTCTCACCAGAACATTGTGGTTGTGGAGACAAAATCTTCCATCTGTGATGCATCCTAGAATACAGCAGCCTCATGTGACAGATTGCAGAATGGGCAAATATCTGTTTTAAAATGAAACAAAACACATTTTAAGGACATCTTGTGACATCATTACTCAGTACTTTCAGCTACTGTCTATTAAATATCCTCCCTCTCTTTCTCTCTCTCTCTCCCTCTCTCTCTCTCTCCATGCTGACTTACGTGAAATTCAGTTATGCTCCAAAAATCGTGAGGGGGTGAGACACATAATAGGGAGAACACGTTTTGCTTTGAGATTCCTAGGAGGGTAATGAGCTGTCCCCAGGCTTTTGGTAGTTTAGTAGCACTGTCTGTGTAGCACTGTCTGTGGTTTCCTGTCTCCAGCACAGTAGAAATGTCTGTAGTTTCCTGTGCTGGAGACTTCACTGACATTTCGATGAAGAGATCTCCAGAGAAAGAAAGCCTACACAGCAGCTGAGAGGGTAGAATGTCCCACAGGTGGATAAACATTTGAACTTAAGAACATGAAGCCATTGCCTAAGTCCTCTTCAATGAGACTTTGACTCTCCAGGCTCTATATGAAATATTTCCATAAGTGCCTCTGGGTCAAATGTTTTACTTTTATGTCTGGACCTAAAAATTCAAATAATACACCAAGGGGAATTTACTAAAGATTCTGGGTATTATATTAAGCAATTAACTTCCTATGTTCAAATTCTGCCCTCTCCATGCCTTGTACTTTTCAAGATGAGATTTTAGAATTTTTTTTTGTAACATATTGTGAAAAGTTACCCTCCCATTTCACTAGAAAAATGCAGAAGTTTTGTTGGTTCAAACACTAACTTAATTTTCATAGCATCACGTTTGCCTGTAAAGAAGAAATAAAGGACAGTGTAACTACTAGTCTTTTAGGTTTTTGAGATGTTTGAAAACAGAATCCAATTAAACCCCTATATTTGCTAATCTTTGTCTTAATAAGGTTGCTGTGGGTGTTATTGGCTGTTTATACCATGAAAACATGGAGAAAGAGCATGATTATTTTCAGATTTGTGTTTAGATATTTTACCATTTTAAACATGTGAGAAAACCTGCTTGAAACTATTCAATATAGAAATCAGCAAATAGTTTTTAAAAGGAGAGAAGGTAATTAACTTCACTTCTTAATGATGCTCCTAATTTAAACTATGAAAGAGATGTATAATGAGTGAGAGAAATGTTGCAGAAAAAACCTGTTCTTCATTTAAAAAACCAAAATGGGAGTCAGCAGAGTTTGAATCTATTTTTTACATCTTCAGCAGACTTACCCTGTGGCCTTAACAAAAGTATTTAATTTTTGTGCCCTGCAGTTTTTCTATAAAATGGAAATAATGAGAGTCAACTTGCTGAGAGTTTGTGGGCCTTAATTGTTTAGTATTTATATCTTCAGAGAGAATACACACAGAATTGCAGAGTGTGATGAATGATTAACATTCTTTTGCTATTAACAAGCTCTGATATTTTTGCTCAGCTATTTTATCATAAAAATCTTTACTTTTTATAGCCCTGTATCCAACCACTACCCTGATTGAAATGTATTGAGCAACAAACATAAAGTCCTTCTAATGTCTCTTAAATGTAATTTATGCCCAAATTACTTTCAGAAGCAGTGGCAAACAATGATGTTCAGTCTACCTCCATTGTTTGTACCTGCCAGTTCCACAAAAAGATGAGTAAAGAGTATCTTCCGGGTAAAATATATTCACCCAATTTAATGGATAAAACCCCCCAAATCATCACAGAACCCATTGTCTGCAGGTTTAGCATGCAGGACATGGAGAACAGAAAAACCCCACAAGTTTCTGCTTCTGGCTAAGCTGGTGAATACACTCATGGGCAACACAAATTTGTTTGGTAGGTGATGAGTCCCTGAAGCCCAGGTCTGGCCCACACAGCTGCTGGATCTGGGTACCCCAGACAGAATATTACGCAAACCTCTCTAGCAGTAGTTACAAGAAAAAGGCTACAAATGAACTCTAACTGATGCTGATGGATTGTTCAGAGAAATTACAGAGTAATATTTGTGATGAACAGGTACTGCTATTTTGAATCAATAAGTAATTGCCGACAAATATCTCTAAAAATGTTGTACGTAGTTCAAAAGAAAGAAGTTAATAGTATTTTTAATGAAAAATTTTTCTTCTTATTATTTGCCTTACTTCATGAATTACTACATTGGATTGGGGTGTGCTGACAAAGGTCTTTGACTTCTTTAAATATCTGATGCAGCTGAGCAAGTGGAACTTCCCACCTGATTTATTTCTCAGCATAAACTAAGAGAGGGTGGGTGGTTTTCTGGTTGTATAAAATCATTTTATTTTGCACAGAGAAAATGCTAATGCTTTCACACAAGATATGTAAGAAGACAACAAAACCAGGGGATTAGTACACTTTCCTATCTACATTTAATCCTGTTCTGTGGAGTTTGCATAGATGTATTCTCATGAACAGTAGTATAAAATGCAATGACATCAGAAACATTCTATACCTTCTCTATAGCTTAAGATGAGCTATAGATCCTGAACAGTTATAAACAGGGTGCAAAAGAGTGTATATAGAACTCTTGTCTGTACATGTCTTCTCTACCTTCTTTCAAAATAAAAATCTAAAGCGCAGTGTCATTACCTAGGATGTTGTAGACTGTGAAGAGCTTTTTATTTGAAAACTTCCAGCACCAGCCCAGGATATAAATTCCATCATGCCATTATGAGCACAAAATGAATCAAACAAACAAACATGCAAACAAACAAAAAAATACCCAAGAGAAAATAAAATCTGTCCACAATAAACACAGATCCAAAAACGGTTTATGAAAGTGTTGTGGTAAAGAATATAACACAATAAAATAATTAGAAAATACAGAACAAAGATTAGTTATTTTCTTATTTATTTTATTTGCATTTTAAATTATAATTTAATCTTTTTAATTTAAAATTATAATGGTAACATGCAAAATTATAAATAAATTTTACTGTGATGAAGAAATACAGTCTTTTTAGGACAGAATCATAATCTCTTCTATCAAGCTTGAAGAGAATTAAGCATTTGTGAGTATGACTGATCTTAAATTCATAGAAAATAATACAGGGATGAAAAAGTACAATTTCATATTATTGAATGACAGCTAAGGACATTACAACCCTGGGCATGACAAGTGACAATGACAGATCTAAAATCTGTAGTAAGTATGTTAAATAATGTTTTGAGAAAAGTAAGAGTGAAACTAAACCACTCCCCTATTTATGACTAAGTAGCAAAAAAATTTTGACTGCCCTTAGAAGGACAAGGTGCAGGTATTTTAGACCAATATGATTATATTCTTAATGTGGCAAGTACATTTACAACCCTGAAATACGTTTGCAATCTATCAGATTAATCTAACCATATAAGTGTCAAGTGTGATTTGAAGAAACAGAAGGAGGAAATGCAATTAGAATATCAAAAAGGCACAATATGTTCATTATTTTTTGCTTTCCTTCTGTCCAACTTTCCCACACCTCTCCAGTCTGATCTTCAGGGTAAACAACCAAACATACAAAACATGAGATTTCGTACTCATAGTTTTTTCCCCCTCTCCTAGCTATTTCAAATCTATTAAATATTTCAATTGTAGTTTAGGTATTTCCAGACATATATAGAAGAGTTTATTGCTTTTTAAAGGTAAAAAATGTGAAAAAAAATTAACTGGTTCATACACTAAAAAAAATTTCTCTGAGTTCACTATCATTGACTTTCTTTGTAAAATGCCCCTTGATCAGCCTCTGGTTTTCTCTGGAGTATGCCAAATTCTCCTTCAATGCTGGGCCAAAGCCTTTTGGATATTCCCAGCTTGCTGGTGTGTAGGGCAAGGATTTCAGCTGAGTGTTGTATCTTGCAGTAAAGCTGTGTGGTGTGCTAAGGTCACAACCTGGCCTGAGCCAAACACACAGCAGGCCTTGGAGTGCAGCTCCAGGGGATAAACCACCAGGCTGCACACCCTCACCTTCGAGCAGCTGAAAACACTTGGCTTAAAGCATTCATTAGATGTGATCTTAAAAGGCCAAAGTTGTACTTGAGGAATACATACTAACTTAAAATGGAATTAGCAGCAACTTGCTACAGTGAGATTTCCCTGTGAGAGACTCTCCTGGATGCTCTGAGCAGTTTCTTGCGCAAAATATTGAAAATGAATTGCAGCACAAAATCTCTTAAACTCACTACACTTACCAAAGGCATTCTTTCCTACTCCCTCTCCTCCAATAGACTTTTTTTTTTCCAGTGTTTCTGTTTACCCCCACAGGGAAATCAAAAGTGAGAGTGTGTCTTTGTTCTTTTCTTTGCTCCATCTGATATCGCATTAGCTCTGAGTCACCTGCATTCTCCTGAGCTCTCAGTCTGATCTTGTCTAGGAATTGTACTCATTAACTCAGCTGAAACAACAGTTTACAAAGACATCACTAGCATAATGTACAGAGTACAGAGTCAAGGTCAGGTTGCTTAACATATGCATTTGTTCAGCTGTTTTTGAGTTTCCTCCAGCAAATGTGAGCCTGGGGACTGAGTGAGCAAGCTCAATGCTCTTAGCGATCATAAATGGGATAATTAGATGTAAGGTTCTTGCTTTGCAAAACGGGGTTTTCAGCTTTTTTTTTTATTGTGGTTGTTTTAGACTTTTTTTTAAAATGTTAACTGCTATGAATAGAAAAGATAATGCTAGAATGTATTACATTATCTGAGAAATACTTAAATACATGTAAATGGTACCTGTACTATAAAACGCTTGTGGAAAATAGTACAGTTAACACTGCAAATGGAAATTGACACTTTCTGATGGCTCTAAACTATGATATATAGCACAAGAAAAATTGTCACTTTTGCTCAAATTGAAAATCTGAAGTACTTTTTTGGGTATATAATGCATTTTATTATTCAGTGGAATTTGCCTTGCACTTTTGTGTTAGGAGTGACGTCTTGCTTATGCAATAGATGATGGACAGAGCCTGTCTCATAACTGCATCAGGTAGCTCAAACTTTTAAAATATTTTGCAAAATTATATGACTACGGAATGCCCTTCTTTATAAAGATGTAGTTTAACTGGTTGATGTAAGTCTTGGTTGTAATTTTTAAAAGTATTATAGTAATGACACATCTTTTGTCAAGTTCCTGAAGGGCTCCATCAAAACAAAAATTTCATTGTGTTTGCATTATGAACATTCCCTTGCAGATGGAAAATTTGCCGTGAGAAATATTTTGCCTGAGCCAAGATATGGTAAATGATGGCAGAAAAAGAGAAGAATGATAAGACAAAAATAGCAGAAGGAGGATCATGCATTTAAGTATGCAGGTCTCAATGGCTTTAGAAAGCTTAAAGTAGATCTATATCAGCCATCCTATTTGCTAGTGAATTCAAGTCAGAGTGCTGTCTTTCTTTTTTTGTTCTTTTAAAACTTTTCTTTCCTTAGTTGTTAGTGGCAAGATCAACTTGAGAAGCCTATTGTAGCACTAAAGGACAACCTAGAAGGAACTTGAAAGGTGTTTGTTACCACAGCAGCTAAATGAATAAAGATGGACATGTTCCAAGGTGAGTACAATGGCAAAAACATAAAGGCTGGCTCTGATATAGCAGGAAACAGGAGAAGGAGATAGAGCTTCAGAACAGGAGCAAGCCTGTCGTATCAAGGGATATAGCTATTTTGGCAGCTTTATTTTATATGAGCAGAGGAGTGTGGTGAGGAGTCTGGTTAAAAACATAAGGGAGCAGATGAGGGCTTTAGCAGCAATAAAAGAAAACACAGTGTAAGCCCATCTGAAGGAACTGCATTGCCTTATCATGGCAATAAAGACAGCGGAAAAGGAGGAACTGAAAATTTTCTTTTGCAAGTTAAGGCATCACTGGTTTTTATAATGTTTGGATTGTCTGAAAAATCTGCAAGTACTGCCTCATGGCAATCCAGGCTAATGATGGGAAGGGATGGAACATCTGGGTAAGAAAAACACAGAGTATTCCTGTGTCCCCCCACTAAGTCAATGTTCTTACTGCTGATCCTCATTTTATTCCCTTTCTTTTCTGCATAACAATTTTGCTTTACAATTACTCTATAAAGCAAATGTTTTCCAGCATGGTCTACAGCCTCTCCAGGCTGATTTCTGTTTTCTGCTGGATACCCTGAATGTACTGAAATCTTTAAATCTAATTACAGTGTTTATTAACTTTCTGAGTGGACAACTAACTCTGAGATGCTAGAACTCGAGCTGATGCTGTCTCAGCTGCCACAGAGGCCAGCACCATCTTCTCTTTATGCTTTTGAAATGTGGCTACCACAATGAAGGTACTGTTCTCTTGATCTTTTTAAAGAAAAGGCCTTTTCTACAGGATATGTCCGCTTAAAACACAGATGAGGAGGGAGGTTTACAGAATGCATTTATACTTTACAAGTAAAAGCCAAGAGTCACCTATAGCCAACAACAGGAATCCTATTAGTATGAATTATGTCTCAATAATTGCATTGCTCCTGAGTTAAATAACTTCCTTATCCATTTTTCCATCACCTTTTCTCCATCAAATTACACGTACGATATCTAAGTGCAAAATAGCCCTAAGATTGCCCTAGCATATGACAATTCTTTCCCAAACGGAAAGATTCCATCCCGGATAACACTCACAAATGGTCTTTCCATCCTGCAATTGCTAACTTCCCTTTTAACATTGATCTCCAAGGTGAAATAATTTAAAATACTTTTGAAATAAATTCTGCACAGGTGTTAGAAGTAATTTCCTTTCCTCTGAACTCATATGCATCTTCTATTCATTTATTCAGGCAGCAGAGTGGCCACTTTTTTCTGGCTTTTCTGGCATAATAGAATTTTGCCTTTTCTTATAATCCAAATCTTATGGCAATTTTTGTAACTTTTTTCTATTGAAAGGAAATTAAAGAATGGGAGAATACAGTGTTCAGAGTCACTTATCTTAAGAAGTAGAAAAGGGTTCAGGCAGATACAGTTTAATGCTGCAATGCCTGAAACTTCCACACTTGTAGCCAAGTGCAATGTTTGCACTGAGGAGTGCACTGAGATACTGAGAAGGGGAGCACTTGGAGTTGGGTCTGCAATATAAAATATGGTGTCCCTGTTTCTTTGAAAAAATGGGACATCTAGATGTGTACAAGAGGGATTTGCACTTATCAGCAGCTAAAACAACTTGGTGCTTAAACCGGTGCAGGCTCAATCCACCAGTGCAGGCTCAACTCCATTTTGCTTACAGGTAGGGATATTCAGATGGTAGGTGTCATGTCTCTTAAACTGGAATATGGGTCCTGAAACCCAACTCCTGACCTTGGCCACCAAATAAGGTGTTAGATGACCTTTCCTTCCTAGGATGTGAAGAATACATGACTGTAGAGTGCAGCACTCAGAATTGGTAAGGTTGGAGAACATCAAATCCTAGTAGGAGCAAGTGTTTTCAGAAGAGTGATGAATGTTGATGAAATAAGTTCTATTTTTTCTCCTGTTGCATCTTGTCAGCCAAGAATATGAAAGAAATGGAGGCCGAAAGGCCCATGATTTTTCCACATCTCGCCAGTGCTGAGCTCTGTTGTTGCAGCGCTCACCTAAGAAAAAGTGTTCTGGAGGTATCCTGCCAATTGTAGGTACTCAGAAAATATGTTTGACCTGGAGATAATTGAAAAGATAAGAAGTAAATTCTTCCTGGGTTGAAAAGGCATAAATCCAGAATAGCTATATGTGCCTGAAAACATTCATCTTCAAAACAGAAGCAGCTGCCTGTGAAGTTTGGATGCTTCCTTGGATTTAGACTTGGAAATTATTATTTTTTTCCATTTGAACCTTCTGAATGTTGACACTTAAACTAAGCAGAATTACTCATTACCTTAACCTTGAGCACAGACAAAGTGTTTGGATGGTCATGGATACGAAGTAAGATATATGATGCTTAATAATGGAAGTGGAATTTTCCAGAGTTCCTGTCTGGGTTAGTGCAAACTTGTCTCCCTTATCTGCCAACTCATACATACAACCAGCATGGCTACTTTGGTTCCAAAGTCCCTAGCTGCTTCTGATCTGCTGGGAAAGTCCTCCTCTCTTTGGGAAAGAGCTTTGTAAGTATTGAAAGCCTTTGAAAACTCTCCAGCTTCATCCAAAAAAGCCTACTTATTACTGATCTTTACACTAGGTAAGTCGTCCTCATGGGAATCAGGCAGCATGACACTTTCTTGCAAAGAACTAGTCTCTTGAGACCTGAAAGCCTTTCTGCACTAAAGTGCTGCTTGTTGGTCATTTCTTTCTCTCACATATGCACAAAAATACCAGTAAGCATCTAAATATAATTGAAAAACAGATGAAGATTTACTGATCTGTTACCAAAAGGTACAAAATACTACTTAATTGTCTTTATTAAGAATGTTTCACAATTATTTAACAATTTATCTCCTTTTGCTGACTGTAAATTTAGCTCATATATAAAACCAAGTAATTAAAAAAATTATTAAAGTGAATGTCTAATCTTTTTAGAATAAAAATCTGCTGCTTCAACCTCAAGTAGTTTGTCTTCCTGCATCGTTAAGTTGATTGACAGTCAATCCACTTTGTTCATCAAAAGAGTTGAGAAAGCTATTTCTACCACAAGTTCTTCTCTGTTACTTTTAAAACATCAGATAACTTCCTTTATCTTTCTAGATGAAATGGCATTCACCACATCCCAGGGGTTTTTTTTGTGTTTGTTATCCATGGGTTATCTTAATTTGACTTTTTATTTTTATCAGTATTCTGCCTATTTTTCATTGTCCCAATTTAATCTGATCCTAGTGTTGTTTTTTTTTTTATCTTGAAGTGATTTTTTGTTGTTTCTCTTAGTTGATAATATAATTTTTCTTGCACTATTTCTTATGCTTTTATCTAAGTAGCTATGATATAAATCTATTCCACTCACAAAAAGGGCAGTTTAGCTACACTTTCTCAATTGACCTACTTCAAGACACAAAATACACTTTGGAATAATTTGCAATATAAGCCAAAATTTTGTATTTAACTAGAATCACTCTGTGTTTCTCCAAAATTCAAAATACTCTAACTTGGTATTCCTTATTGTACTAACTTTCTAAAGAAGCTATAAAAATCATTTATATTAATGTTTGCTGACAATTCTGCTGAGCAGTTACTCATGTGTAAAGAGTTAAGCCCATGCAAAAGTATTTCACAGGAATAATTTTAAGATAATGATCATCTTTGGGTAGTTATTTAGAGAATATTGTACTGAAGCAATTTTGATTCAAGTGCCCTATTTTTGGTTTGAAAAAAGGAAGACTAAGACATGTACACATGATTGCTCACACCTACATATGAGTACTAAAATTTTTGGTGCCTCAATCTAAAAAAAAGTGAGCATTACCTTAGAGAGGTGTAATGTAGGACAATAACATAGTAGCTTGGCCAATAGATTGAAAAAAAAAAATCTTCTGGAAGTTCTGCTTGATTGAAAAGATCATGATCAATTCCCAAATCTAGATTTATCTTTTCCCAGTATATATGTCTGTATGCTGTGTTGTTTGGAGACACTGTAGCTATGTGTAGGTAAATATGAGAGAGCAGAACAGGCGTAACAAAAATCAACAACAGATTTGTTTGAATAAGGATTGCATGATCAGGTTATTTACTAGCAGGCTGGCAAGGTTACAGGTCCTTAGAAGGAAAGAATACTCTACACAAAGAGTGAAGACAAGCTGAGATTTAGAGTAAAAATATTTTAGAATTTGAGAACTGTAGTCTTGGGAATATATAGCAATTTTATATTTTTACTGTATTTCTGCAGTGCTACACAGTACAAGCCTGACCTGTGTTGGCCCTAGAATTTCCATCTGCATGTATTAGGGCAAACTATATACCTTGGAGCTATTCCCTGGTCACTCTTTCCAGTTATTATTCCTAAAACTGACACACATGGGTTGGTAATATTAGAACTAGCACAAGATAAGTGACTTTTTGCTGCATTTCCCCCTCATCCTTTTAAGAAGATTAAGTGATGTAGCATAGATTTTATATGCAGAAGACTTCTCTTCCAGAAAATTATAAAATATTTAAATCCATTTGTATAGAATTTTTCTCTGAAGAGAAATGCCCTTAATGTTGCAAATGGGCAGTTCTAACCAGCTCATTTTTGTCCTTTTGTTGGTGTGTCCTTCACACAGGAGTGATTTATGCCCCCAAAAGAGTGTTACAGCTAGTGCAGAATTGAACATTTATCTAATCAAAAGAGTTTCATTGCAAAAATGGTATTTTTTTTTTTCTCTGTATGGGAATTAGAGTATCCAACCACGATGAAAACTGAAAAAGTACTTGTGCAGTTATTAAAGAATCTGAATTCAAATACAGGAATAGAATGGGTAAGGGAGATTATCCACAATTAGAACAAAAGGCAAACAGTCAAAAAACCTCAATTTTTGGGCAAAGAACTGCTTTGGTATTCCATTTTCATCTGGTAATAGAGGATGGGAAAATGAGACATGAAGGAAATCAAATAAATGCATGAGTTAAAATATTTTTAAAAAAACCATCAACTGGCTTTTAAAATTGCAAAATAATGAAGACATCAGTTACAAGAACTAGCAGAAAATATCTCTATGATTCAGGTTTGCAACTCCACTTATAAAAAGCGCTTCTCTGTGTCTACCAATTCCTTCAGAGACAGAATGCTTAGTTTAAAATAAAATAATGAAGTACTTTTTTAAAAATCCTGTTAGTTTATAGATAATCTCTTCATAGATTTAAACTGACCAGTATTCATTATATACTGTTAAGATGCAAATTAACAATATAAAGCATTCAGCAGATGCATGAAATCGTGGTTTGGACCTCTTTGTAGTCTCACCACTTGATTATCTTCGTAAACCAAGATCACCCCTTTACACTTGGTCCAGAATTAAGAGAAAGCTAAAGACCAGAACAAAGTCTAATTTCACTAGCACCAGTGTGTATTTTCCTACAGACTTGAATGAGAAAATCTTTTGTCTTGTCTGCTAAGCTATCTGTTACCATTAAGCTACTGAGAATTGATCAGATGGAAAAAAATCACTGCAGAGACTAAGTATGGTCAGAATCAACCCTGTGACAACGATTACCGTGCTTTCACCAAAGTTCTTAAAAATTAAAAGGCTCCTTTTCTTGGAAGCGAGCTGTTAATTTTTTTCTCAGTGATCCAAAGCTTGCAAGAGTAAATGATTTGCCTGACTTAAATTAGTTTTGCATGAATTTCTGTGTAATGACAGATAAAAATAAATCCAAAACCATATTATGATGAGCAATTCTTGTGTGGAAGCACATCATGAAAGTGATTGTCTCTTCAGTACCATATTCCTTCTCTTTAGTACCATATTACATTTTTTTTTTCAGACTCAGTCTTTTTTTTTTAATCTTTATCAAATACAGTATAAGTCAAGAACAATAGGGAGTTCAGATTAACATAATTTTCATTCCTTTCTCTAAAAACTCTTAAAAAGTGAGACTGAGCTTTCATTATTGGCACATTTTTGCTGTAGTACTAGACAGATGTATGCACCTTCTTGATTGATTTTAGTGAGTTAAACCAAGCCTTTGAGCATGTCTTTGCAGGATGAAAGCTTAGCTGCTTCAAACTTCAAGCTTCAGTAAAAACATGACATACCTAGGTCAAATTTCTTTTCTGTTTTAATAATCTATTTGTGTAATTGTTTTTGTTATATGCTCTGTCCTTCGCCCTGCCTTCCATAATTAAATTTGTAGCTCAAATCTGTACTTATTTAGCAATTTATCAAAATAAAACTGAAGTTAGCTATGGTGCTTTTGACAAAAAAACACAGAATAAATAAAGCAGGTAAATTTCAGGCAAAATAAAGTCAAAACAACAGGTCAGGCAGAAATTCATAAAAACTGAGACTTATTTAAACACACACACATAAGAAATCCTAGAATGAGACTGGAAAGGCAGAAATAAAATTGTTTTCTTGCAGATTAGGTGCCTATGAATTGCACAAAAACAGATTTTTCAATTTAAAGTATAAAATAGCTATTTTTCAAAGTCTGAAATAGCTCCATAACTGGACATGAAAAAAGCAGTGGAGTGACACGCAGGGGAAAAGTTTCTGTGCTTCTCTTTGACAGAGTTTTAAAGTACGGGCAATCCAATGAGACTTATGTGCTATATATTTCAAATTATTTGCATGAACCTTGCCAAACGTCTGTCTTACCTCTGAAGATTTTTCTTCCTTTCATTTAGATCTACTTTGTGCATATGATACTGGCTTGCTAGGTTGAAAAGTAATATAAATGTCTTCAAAACTGACTTTCTGATTTGAGATTTTTGCTTTGTAGATAGAAAGCAAAGTAGTCAGATTTTGTATCAGGCACTCATGAATCAATTTGACCAAGCCTGTCTATGGTGGAGTTTAAGCTGCTGATTAGCTACAGATAGAAGTGAGCTTTATTGGATGACATAGCATCTAATAGCATAAAAATAACCAGATTATGGAATGGCTACAACGATAGAAGGTGGATTAATCTTGTCTTTGTTTAGTCACATCAGCCTTCAACTTGATTATTTACCTAGAAAACATTATGCACAAGAGGTCTTTGTGCTTTTTGCTCCGGCTATCATAAATTACATGGCCTTGAGCATTTGGAAGTTGACTTTTAGCCCCCTACTTTACTTTTTTTTTGTCTTCAGAATCTGGTCAAAAGTCCTGAGTGATGGTACTGATTGCTTTTGATTTATTTATTTAACTTTTCTTCTGGAGTATGTGAGCAAAGTACCTGGCATTCTTCCTCAGGTTGTGCCTCTTGTCTCCTGTTTTTGGTCAACTAAAGACTCTTCCAGGTGGTGAATAATTATAGGGAAAGACAATAGATGATAATCAGAGAAAAATTCTGCAGATTGAGGCTGAGTGGGAGCAGTGTGGTTTCCTGTCCCTAATGATTGTCCAGCTGTTGCCCCACATGCTGGAACCACCTGATCATCCACAATATTCTATTCCTACCATCGTTATCTTCCTGGTACTGAAATTAGCATAACATCTTTTCCTCCAATAACTCTACTGACTAGCAATTAAATACAACTAAAGACATTTGCTTTAAAATTTACTGCTCAAATGGGCTGTCTTATAATTTGTTTCAAACTGTGCATCATAATCTCTATGATAAAATGCAATATGGATGAGAACTTGTGCTGTCGCTGAAGAATTCAGTTGGGCAACTGCTATTAACAGAAGTAGAAGTCAAACAGCTTGATCCTTTTAAAGGTTTTTTTGGCATTTAAATACTTAAATATTCTAAAAATTATGTAAGAAATAGGATACTTCTAATCAATTCCATGTCAAAAACTTACCATTATTTAGACACTTTGATGCCAATCCTGTATGTTCACCTGCTTCACCTCTATAAAGTGAAAAGAAATACCTTTTTTATAAGTATTTTTCTAGTGGCCAAAAAGTCTTCATCTTTCCTTTAGTATGACAGTGTCTTTTGAATAGCTGAGCCTTTATTTTTGTCATTCACTGAGAATTTTCAAACTTTTTTGATCAGGGAGGCCAGGTGCTTTGGGAAAACCAGTATGGGATCGTGAAATTAAAGATAAAACATGCAGATTCATACGAGGATAGACTGATAGTGACAAAACTTGAGTCTGACACTTCCCATCTCTGCGTTTTTGCTTTCCAACCCAAGAAACATTCTTCAATCCATTTTTTGTGGGTGAAGAATTGATTTATGTGAATTAACATTTGTAGGAAGTGTGATTCAAATAAAGAAAGGAATAGTCTGAACTAAACTCAAGGGCTGCACAACTTTCCAAAAAAATGTGAATTCGTTGTGCATCAAGTAGACTAAGCAACTTTTCCTACTTTGCTTTCAGAAAAGCTTGTTGATGTTGACTTGACATTGTCATGTTACTCTATATCTTTTTGTGCCTCTGAGGCAACTCCTCTGCTCTTTATCATAGAATGCAATTATTTATCTTCTTCCCTGGTAAGTTTATCTGCAGCTATCTATATGATCAGTCTGCAGGTTAAAGAGTGACTTGATTGAATTTCCAAGTTATTCTACAGTAGATCAGTATTTAATTATACTTTAAAAACAAGGAGGGATTCTTATATTGTTTTACTTGGCTACACTAGTTATTCATAGAAAAGAGACTGGTGCAACTTTTCTGTGGAAACTAGATCCAAGGAATCACATAATCTTCCATTTCTCTTTCAGATCTGCCCTTGTATCTATCCTGCCTTGAGGGGGCTGAGACCTCAAGGTCTGAGGGGTGAGAACTCTTGCTCAGTTCTCACCACTTAGCTCAGCTTGATGGACATGAACCCAATACGAGCTCATCAGCTGTGAACTGATCAGAATGAATAGGATGGGAGTTTTTTGACTGCTACAATTCTGGAATTACATTTGAGTCCGCTGTTTTCTTATTAAAATGTAGTAGAAAATCAAAGGCCCACAGGAAATTGCACATATAAATCCAAGCAACTGAGTCATAAAACGATCATATATTTACCATAATTTTTAACACAATGTGAAACAAGTAGCAGATATTGGTCTCAGTGAACAAAGCTCTGTCTTTTTCTTAGCATCTGGACCTGTAAATTTCTAAAGCAACAATGTCATAATGAAGACAAAGGTGCCCGCCATCTGTTCTATGGAGATTATTTGTTGAAGTTTCCAGCAAATATTCCAGCAAATTTGAGCATAGAAATAGTCAGGTATGAGTCATATGACCATTATTGCCTCTGATGTGCTATAAAACATGAGCAGTGAGGAAACACAAAGGAAAAGATAAAAATAGAGCACCAAACATAAGGAAACAAATGTTAACAGATATAAAGGATATTTGATTAAAAAAATACTAAAATTTAACAATTCAAATCATAAAAAAGAGCAATATTAAGGCTGTGTGCTCAAACAGTTAGAAGCAGTAAACATTCTATTGAACCCCTCATCGACTGCATAGAGGTTCCTTGTGGCTGTGTAAGAAATTGTCCTGCCTGAAAGGAGCTCAGGTGACTGTGAGGCCTGGAGCTTGTGACAAAGATGAAAAGATACTGATGACATATGTAAAATGGATAGCAGCAAACAGCTGTAAAAGAGGAGTACAAGGATGACATTTTAAACTAGGAAGAAATTATTGTAAATTTATTAAGTTTAGTGGAAGAATTGATAACAAGTTAACACATTACATTTCTGTTTCATTTTGTGAGGCACTGCATAAAATTTAGCTTTACTGTGTTCTAGTGGCTTAGGGTGTCTTGTTGTCACTATGAACTAACGAGGTACATTTTCAGTCATATGCTCAAAGTTGCTGCAGGAACAGTCTCAAACTTTCCTATACAGTGCCTTCTTACTCTTTTTTTTTTTTTTTTTTTTTTTTTTATAACCAGGAGCAAGTAGATTTAGGAAAACATTGCTGTGACCAGGTGATTCATATTAAGAGGAATGGTGTTTTGAACAAAGTAGAAAACTAGCTGTTCTGATTTCTAGTCAGAACCTTGACACAACCTTCTTTTTTGATCACAGAGAAGACTTATATGAAGCTGGATACCATCTAAAGAAGATAGAGACCCTTGAAATTTTTCACTTGAGTTTTTATTTTTAGTTCAATTGAATAAAATAAATAAATGTACATCTATGAAATGAAAAATGAATCTGGAAAATTCCAGCCACACCTCCAAACCTGAATGTTAAAAATCAAGGGTTTCTTTTTCAGTTTGTTTGAGTTTTGTGAGCTGGCATTAGATGTTTGGCTAGAGCCTCTGGAATCTGGTATAGAGCTATTGCAAGATTCAGGTTAGAATATTCATGGTAAAATCCACTCTGCTATCTTAGCTCTCAATGTGTATAACTTTGCTTATTGTCACAGTGTTCTCCTGAGTCACTATTAACATGTTTGACCAGTCAACAAACAAATTAAGCAAATGAAGTGTTTACTTTGAAAAGAAAATAACAAAGCTGTGACCCATAGTGAAGAACATACAAGCTTTCAGGGTTCCCAGAGGACTAAGGAAATGTGTTTCAGTTCAGTATTTGTTTAGAGTTGTCTCTTTTCAGAGTAAGATAGTAATAAATAAACTAAAGTAAAGTAAAATAACATGGATTGCTTTTGTAAAGGCATCATCACATAGGAAAAAAAAAAAAAAGGTACAATGTCTATCTGTAGCAGTTTTAGGAGGCCAAAGTCCTGGACAGAAAGAGGATATTGATGAAAACAGAGCTAGACCATGAAATGGAAACGAAGTGATGAAGAGTCCTGGAGACATTGATTTATGAGAAAGATCAAAAAGGTAAAAGAAATCTATAGCTAATCTGAGCATGAAAGACAGCAATGGATGTGGGCATGCTTCATAGTCATGCAAGAAAATGTTGCTGGAATAATACGGGGTTTTGGGGGTTAGTAGCTCAGTGATCTTACTCCAAGATGATCTGGTAAAGAGCTCAGTAGGATGACTGATATTAAAAAGCAATAGAAATGGCAATAATTGAACACAGGTGACAGAGAAAACACAATTAGATTTTTAATTTCAAATTCAGCAGCATATTAATGTTAAACTGGAGCAGGGAAAAAGAATTGGCTGTGCTGACTGCTATAGTGACTGTCCTCAGCCCACATCCCTTTCTCTTTTTCTGTGATTATCACACTGGGCAAGGAAAATGTAAGTATCATGTATGCCTACGGTGTTATGTAGCTTATAGGGCAGGATATAGACCAGATATACTCATTCAGCCTATATTCAGTGCACAGAACTGTGGAAAGTATTAAACCTTGCTCACTCTCAGTGGTGACTGACTCATCTGCCATTGTATGAGAACAGATTAAAAAAAAAGACAGAAACTTTTTAATGGATTGAGCCCCAGAACAAGATTAATTCCATTAATTCAATTCATTATTTAATCAAGGAATACAGAATTCTGGATATCCTACTGAAACTTTTTAAAAAGCAAGTTAATAATGCTCAAGTGACTGACAATACAGCAGCACTATCCTCAGGCTTAATTTTGAATCTAATTTATTTAATCCAAAAAGCCCAGCCATGCCGCAAGCAAGGTAGTCTTTTCAAGTGTAAATAAAGATTTGTAGGTAAAGAAACTAAAGACAACAGAAACTATAAATTTTAACTTTTTTTGCTTGATTTACCATTCAAAAATTATTTAAAATAGAAAGCCATCAATTTTGTCCTACTTTTGCTGATTTTATTCTGAGCCAACTGGGGTAATTTCCTGGTTATATTCTCTGCTGAAAACATATTATATTTGAAAAGAAAGGCACTCATGGTATACCTGGTAAATTTACTTTTAAAATCTTTACACACTAACTAATAATGTATATTAATATACATTATTATAATAACAAAGATTATAAAGTCTGTATGAACTGTATTAACTTGAAGTGCATGCATGCTTCTGTTTATGATTGTTGTGCAGGGTCAAGACACTCCATACCACTATTAAACATGGTTTAAAATTATCTTCTGTGTCCATTCATTTTCCTTTTACCTTCTGAATACTTCCTTTATGTCTTCCTTCCTCCTTCTACCTTTTGGAAGTTCTCCAAGTTGTCTCTATATTTGAACCACACAGTTCTTTAATTATTCTCTGGCTCCCTGCTTCCTTCCCCTTCCTTGTTAGAGATTTGTCTCCCTTTCATTCCAATCCATGACTTGACATTTGTTACTTTTAAAAGAGGACCTCATGGAATCTGTAATATCTCAAGAGAGATAATAGGAAGGAGCAGAAGCACACGATCTATTGAAAGAGGAATGGAAAAAATTCAGTGAGGGAGAGTGGCAGTCCTCACTGTCCCTTAGATATCAGGAGTCTGAGAGTGATAGATGAAAGAGCTGTGCAATTAAACATCAGCAGCAAAGAGCAGCTGTTGTGGTGGCCATGCTCAAGACAAAGAGAAGAAGAAGAACAAAAGTTATAACAAAAAAGATTACATATATATACATATACGTGCACGATCATTGCTGTTCTATTTCCCTTCTTTGTGTTTCTGCTTACAGAACGAGAAAATCTCTGTTATTCTTCCAATGTATTTTGATATCAGAATTGATCTCTTTTTAAACAGTGTCTCCATTAACAACTGCATGCTTTCACCACAGGCTGCATAATTAAGAAACTACTGTGACTATCCTAAAGTAATGAGAAACGTGCAAATTAAATTGGCTGTGGAAGATGTTAAAAATTTCTAATTGGGGAATGCATCCCCTTGGAGTATGAAATCATAAAAGTATACAAATCAAAGCACTGCTAAATTTTCATTCTGAGAACAAGACTACAATTATTTGCAATTTACAAAAAAATCCAGATATCAAACTATATTCAGAACTCACACTAGAACTGTGATTCTGGAATTATATTCAAATACAAGAGTATATATGTTTTATCAGAAGATATATATATATATACATATATATATATATATATATATATATATATATATATATATATATAGATATATAGATATAGATATATATATAGATATATAAAATTATTATTTCAGCAGAAGATTAACCTCCTGGACTGTAAAATGACAAAAGGTATCTATTCTCTGAGACTGAAATTAATTTTGTATCACATTAAAAATTAAAGACTTACTTTTTTAAGGTTGAGAAGTTTCCCAACTATATATCTTGGAATTAAAAAAAATAAATCCATCAAGCAATTAGGGATAATGTGCATAAATGTCACAAATAATGAAGATATTTTAACAGCAAAATATAAAAATATACTAAGATTTAGTCAGTATAGGAAGAACTGACTTTTTTTCCTAAGGAATGTAAAGAAAAATCTACTTTTTATGAGAGCTTATAGTACTTATATGTCACATATAAAATATTACAAAAATACTGTATGATTTCTTTTGAAAACATTGAAGTAAACCAAATTAGAGAAACACAGATTTATTGATCTTCATAAGCCACCATGTGTGATTTGTCTCAGACTGGTGGTTTCTAAAATAATGTCCTGTTGTAATTTTAAAGCATGATATGTCTTCTTCCAAGTTTGATATTAAGGCAAAGGGATTTGAATCCTTGTGGCAGTTTAATAGAGTAGGTGGTCATGCCCTACAGCCATGAGTGTAACATAAACCCTATGTCTGATGGTCTTGAATTAGACCAGCTCCCCAGGAGAATTTGGGACCATGCTTCAACAAAAATAGAATAAAGTGACAAGTGCATATCTGAAAGAAATAGTGCTTCATACAGGTACACTGTTTAGGCCACTGAAATTTCACAAAAGGAACATAATTTGGTCTTAAAAAAGAAGAACATGAGAAGGTGTGGGATACATAAACATAAAATGCTCAGAATAATGAGAAAGTTATAGCTCGGAATGGAGAAACACAACACAGGTCCACAGAGACATTTGCAAATAACTGCCCTGCACAGAAGACCTTAATCATATACGCTGTTCAGCTCTTGTTTTTGAGATCTCTAACAGTCATCCTTTACTTTTTTTTGTTCATTAATATTCTATGAACATCTTTAGAGAAGAGGCAGATGAGAAATCAGTGTGTACTGTCATACACAAATTACCCCAGACTCTCAATAGCTTCTTCATTTTCAGTTTGTGCATGGGGTTCTGATGTTCTGACAGGGGCTACTGCTGATGTGAAGGCCCAAAATATCTCACTTTCGCTTTCTTTCCTTATGTTTCTTCCCTCAAAGTCACTAGGGATAACATGGACTTTTGACAATACAGGGGAGAAGGGAGAAGGTCTTGTCCCTCTGAATAGCAGATTTTGGTAGACCCACTCCAGTGATGATCCATCACTAAAAAGCAGGCAAAGAGTAAGGAAAGACACATTTGTTGCGTGACCCAACACACACTTCACTAAAATGAAAATTACTCCTTAAAATTGTATTCCTGACACATTTTGGAATATGTGCAGGCACAGACATTTTAATTCTAATTTTGTGATCCCAAAAGGGAAAATTCTCTGTGAGATGAAGCAGTACTTCAAAAGTGCTTTTAGATTTTGAATTGTTTTCTTGGAGTTAGACACTAACATTCTCACTGTGGTCGCTGAAGTGCCATAATTTGTGTCTTCATTTGTAAGTTCACATGATACTTCCCAGAAAAAAAGCCAATATACCTGCAACTCTGCTAGATGATCTTGTAATTATGTGATTTATTTTTCCTAGTTTCTTTTTTTCCCACTTCTTAGGATGGTGCTATCTTTCATTATTCAAACTAAATTCGATATTGAACCACATTTTTTGTAATTTATATTGATCATGCTTTTATGCAATCGTCCCTTTTTTCTAATGCCTGTGTTCCAGTGATTGTCTGTGTGTACATTTATTACACTGTTAGCAGAAAATATTTCTCTTTAGGAGTGAATCCCTATCTGATTTTTTATCTATTAATATAGTATTTGATAACTCATTTTTGTGTAGTTCAAAGCCTGAATATAGTAGCTTTTTTATCTTTGCTTTATCCATTCTCTAGAGTGAAAATATTAGATGCTACTTTTTCCAAGTACTCAATAAGTATTATTAAACTATTTAATGAATGGAAAGTATTTTGAAATACATCCTTATCATGATATTTATAATTAGAAGAATTCAAATAAGTGAAAATGCATTTTTGCCTCTGCAAGCTAAAATATGTTTCTAATTGTAAAAATGTAATTAATATTATAATTTGATTCTCAATAATGATCAAATATTTGTGCTGAGCCACAAAGATCCTAACCCAAAGAAAATATACCAATTATTCTACATGTAACGTAATGAATGAAACTGAGGAATGAAGGCAGAAGGACAGTGCAGTAAAAGTAAAAGAGTTCCCTGGATAACAGGAACATATTTTGCCACAACTATGCTAATGTTTGTATCCAAGTCAGGATTATTTATTATGCTATCTAGTTAAATTAGATACATACTTAAGTGCATAAATGACTGATGAATTTTGTGCAGACATCACAGAAGAATAGGCTGATCAGAAGGGATTTAAAGGAAAGAGTAGGAACCCCATAGGTGTTTTACAATGGTGTAAAAGGAGGTCATAAAGGAAAGAAAGGATCATGGGAGAAAGAACTTGAGGGCAAAGTACCCACCCTGAAGCAGCTGAAGTTCCTGCTAACTGTGCCAACAGAAATACCACTGCATCCTGCATCTGAAGGATTGGCTGGTAAAATGGACAGTGTAAACATGCATAATCCTAAGAGCAGTGAAAATAAAAAGAGCACAAACCTTGGGAATGGCAAAGAAGAATTAGAACTGAAGGTGTAACAATAAATACAGTGACAAGCACTTGCAGATTTTTAATCAGTCTGACTAAAACAGAAACAGAAAGAAATGGTGCAAAGACACAGCCTTATTTAATTTCCATGTTTTGAGAAGAGAGCTGTGTCAAGAAAATAGCTCCTGGAGAAGATGCAGTTTATTTCTATTTTATTTCTTATTGTTCTCTGTAGTTAAAATGTGCTTTCATATAGATACTCTGTATAGCTCCATGTAGTGACTTGAAACTGTGCTTCACTTTCAGGCTGATTATTGAGGTTTTTCACAGAAATGGTTTAATGGAATGGAATAAAATTGACCCTAAGAGCAGGCACAAGTGACTGCCTGTAGGATGAAGGGGAAATAGTCCCTGAAATAATGTTTGCTTCAAACATTGTTATTCAAAAGCAAAGCATTACAAGAATATGCAAATCTTGCAGTGTAGTAGTTATTCTGGCATGTATGAGTAGTTTCCAGTGTATGGAATCTTTAAAACTGCAACATTTAATTTCAAATAATTTAGTGGGTTTTTTTTGTTTTGTTTTTTTTTTAGGAGAACAGTAACCTAATAAGTACACACAGAAAAGACTTTATCTGGGGAGTCCCATTTCCTAAAAGAATAAGGGTCACAGTCCTGCATTCTTTCAAATCAAAAGCCTGAGCTTATGAAGGCAAACAAGTATTTTCATACCCATCCAGACTCTGCAATCAACTCTGCTTTGCTGCTATAATGAGGATGAAGTTATTCACCTGCTAAGTGAAACTCAGGTGTGGAATGAATCCCTGGTCTCAGCCCTTCTGATCTCCTACCTCAAAACTTCAGTTCCAAGCAAGCAAGACCTATTAATTGAAACAACACTGCTAAATAATTCAAGAGCAAATTTTCATTTTTTCAAAAGCTCCAAAATTCTGTTTCCTCTTTAAGTCCAATTCTGGACCATAACATATCACAGGGACTGAGCAAATTACTGAGCACTTAATTACTGAGTGTAAATTTTCTCAAGTGCCTTGATAATGAGTTTAGTAAAAACAAGTAAAGGTATATCCAGAAAGAGGTTCAATTTAAGCTGAGTTTTATGAATTTAATATCAGTCTCTTGGCCAATTTGCATGTGGGTAATTCCTGTCTATATTGCTTTTGCAATTCAACTGGAAAAGATTGGTTTCCTTTTTCACCTTTTCACATGACTATTTTGCTGCCATGTGTCATCGATCTCTTGCTGCATTTTGACTCCAAAATGATCTTTAATTTTTTGTGGCTTCATTTAACTTAGTGTTCATTAATTAACTTCATCTTCAATTCACATCTGCACTTTTATTTTATTCACATTTATGTTGTTTACTTATTCAGGTTATTAATTCATAAGAGCAAAGTTGCAAAAATAACCTTTGTAATTTAAACGATTTTCAAATGAAGCAGGAATTAACGTACTATAGCAGATTTCTAGGAACTCTGTTAGGCACTCTTTTAACTTTTTTTAACCAGCGCTATAAGGCTTAGAGAAAGATTCTCTCTCTTTTTTTTCTTTTTCTTTCTTTCTTTTTTTTTTTTTTTTGTAATCATATATGTGATTTTCTCAGTTATGTGTTTTCTCCAGATCTCACTGAGACTTGTTTGAGCCTCAGAACATGAAGTCTCAAGACTTTTCATAATGTTTCTAAGTAGCAATGGTAATAATTATGGCAGGTCTTGTTTTTTATTCCTTTTTTATTGTATGACACGAGATATAATGACAGTCTGGTAACCTCAGGATTGTTCTCACTATATTATATCTCATATAACCACTCACAAATCTGCTGAGTTGACATAAAAACATCAGAGCCATGCTGCTTTATGTCTATTTTTTTTTTTTTTTAATACTTTGCACTGGTAAACGCATGGTAATAAAGATGAGGGATGAAGACGTTCCCTTTAGACAGTTGAATTTTGGAACACAATTGAAGTTTTTTAGGTTCTTAAGTGCCTAATACCTGCTAAGCTAAGTGCCTATGAAATTCTGGGTATTGGACAAAATAACAAAAATTAATTCCATTTAGCTTAGAATACAAAATATGTGTTTCTGACTTGAAAGAAATAGGACTCCTTTATAATGCGTATTATTGGGAATTATTTCAGACTTGTTGTCAAACAGGCTCACTTAACTATTCAAAAAGCCCTGCAGTTTTCATTCTGCATCAGGAGAAAAAGCCTGAACAGTGAAAGGGGAAGGCAGAAAGGGAAGTGCATTAGTTGAACATGCCAAAGGGTAACCAACAGAGAGAGAAACCACTCATCCTTTAAAATTAAATCTCAGTGTGTGTGTGTGTGTGCTGTGTATTCTATATTTGCTGCTGTTCTTTTTACTGTTATTGAAGTTCTTTTCCAGTTCAGAGCCAACAGCTATATGTGTAACCAATCTGGATTAATTTACACCACATTTTGTAACATTTATTTTGAGAAATAGAGTTTTTATTAAAATAATCCATTTCAGCATATAATTATCAGCCACAAGTTTCTCCTGAAATATCAGCAATAAATTTCAAATAAACTAGCTGCCTGAGAAATAAATAGAATTTAAGTTCTAAATAAGTATAATATAAGCTCTACATCTGTAAAACTATGAGATCAATGCTTCTGAGGTTTTGGAGTTGTATGAATTTGATGTAAATTAAGTTACTGCTGTGACTGATACATTAAAATGCAATACTTATTATTTCATTTCAGTCTCATTGAAATCTTTGGCTTGTTCTGATGTGTAAGTTGAATTCTCCTCATTTTCTCCCAGTTACTAACTGACACAGCCTGCAGAATTGCTCTCAGGATACTCTAAGGCAAATCTTCATTTGCTTCAGTAGACATGGTAAATTTCTAGGAGGGCTAAAATAATAAATTTGTTTAAGAACTTCAGTCTCTGATCTGATCTGTTTTCTGCTTGAGAGATACTCTTACTAAATCTGTGTACTGATAAAAGACAAGAGTATGAAGCCAAAGTATGTGTGCTGGTAGGTACCATTTTAATATATAGAAAAGATTGGAGTTTAAATGTGAGATACTATGATGTGTCCCTAATTCTCCATTTTTGTGTATTTTCTGAGACCTTGAGCTCTGTATAAACATAAATTCCACAATATTTGGATTGGGAAGTATTGGAGCTAAATGTCATGAAGACAGGAAAGTTCACAAGGTTCTGTTTCTATGCCATGTTCTGCCATGCTACACCATGCCGAATGCACTACTCTGTTTTGGAGCTGTCTGCTGCCAATACTGGTGGATAAACATGCTGTCCTTACACACTATCTCAGCACCAGGGATGTCTAGAGGAATGATCTCTGAATTTAGTATAGGAGATTAATGAAAGCAGCTGATGGACTGGACTAGTGTTTCATGTGTGAGGATAATATTTGGCAGTGCACATGTAAGCATACATCTTCACCAAACTGGGTCTTAAGTCAGGATATGGTGGTATTACAATAATTTTGAAAGTCAGCTTCTGACTGTTGGGAGTGTATAAATGCTAAATCAAAAAATAACATTAGTCAAGACTTTATGTCTTTTGTTTCATTTTTTAAAATTATGAGCTGCGACTGATCAGTAATACTCAGAATTTTGTAATCCATGATTGAAAAATCAAAACTGTAAAATAAATTTTTATTTCCTGTTCACAATAAAAATGGTGTAAATATGTACAGAGAGAAGAAAAAAACCTATAATTCAAAGGTAAAAAAATATTTTGCCCTTGAAAAAAAGCAAGAAGATCTTTGGAGCTGATTTCAATTCAATATTTTTATAAAAGAAAATAATGAATTTTCAGAAGCAAAACTGGTGAAATAACCCAGTCAAGGATTTGTTTTCTTTTCTTTCTTCTTTTTCCCCCTTTTTTCTTTTTAATTTTATCTTTTCCTACAGGAAGTGCTTTGCAATCTGTAATGAGGCTTCAGGTCAGACCCATGATCATGACCAGATTCCTCTTGTGTAAATGACCTTTAACCCAGGATTGGAGAGCTAAAGATACTGAAGGCCCAGTTCAAGTATTTGATTCATGAAAGACAGCTGATGGCAATGAATTTCAGGTCACACACAGATTAAAACCCAAGCCAGAGCCTGAGGATGACTTAAGTCACATGACTACAAACAAACCTATTTCTCCTGAAGTGGGACAGATTTATCAATACAGTTAGCTGAATTGATTCTGTGTGTTTTGCCAGACTCCAAATCATGTTTCAACAGTTCTTAGCTGCAGAGAAAATTAAGGCAGGGAACATGCTAAAAACTAACCAGTGTAAAATGAAGATAATGACTTTCTTGCTTTGTAAGTGCTGATGTAGCCTTAGTGTCCTACATTCCAGTCTTCCCTTCATTTTCAGGGTTATAATTTTCAGAAGTTCAGCAAAATGTAAATATTTCCGCTCAATAGAAAAGGGCATGAGAAGATCAGCTCAACCTTTCAGTTCAATCCCTCTGAATGCCTGACTACAAAGGCACTGGCAACAAAGCATCTGAAGCAGGTGAGAAGAATTATTATGTTCATTTTGACCAAAGTAAGGTCAGTACTGAGAAAGACCTTAGCTTAGTTTTTGATGGCAGTTATAGAGAAATCTGTGGCAAGTCATCAAACATCCGTGTGATTCACCTCTGTCCTTTATTTCGTGGTCTTTCTATGATGCTTTAAATAGCAGAGAATACCCCAAGGTGTTTTTCCTTTCCTGATTTGCAGTGATGGTTTCTTGGGCACTTGGCTAAAATGGATGCTGCCTCTGTGATGCTTCCCATCCCAGAGTTTGCATGTTAGAGCAGGGAACCTCTACAGATGGCTACCCTACAGCACTAGGATGCAGATGCTGTTTACTTCTTTGAGCAACAGAGTCTCCATAACCAAGCACTCAGGACTGAAAGCACTCTAAGTTTGAAGCTTATAAGGCTTGTAAGGTTTAAAGTGATGCTTGTGTTATAAGTTTTAAGCTTTTATATCTATTTATAAAATTACATCATAATTATATTTAATTAAGATTTTATTTATAATAAACCTTTGAAATATAATAAGATGTAAGGTTTAAGCTGGTGCCACTCCTGATGTGACTGTTCTCACTCATAGGGAGACAATGTTTTCTAATTAATCTTTAGGTCCTACTTCTAGAGATTTGACCATATCTGAAGCTGCTTTTTAAAGTTTGGTATCAAAATATATTCAAATTATTGAACCACGTGTGTATTTTGGTTGCACAAATTTTTAAATATTTCCTTACTACTAAGTATTCCTATCTGTGAAGATATTTTCTTAGATTATTTTTTTTCTTCCAGGAGGAATTTTTAAAATCTTTTTTACACATTTAGCAAATTGCACAAATTTCATGTTTTAAATTTCTAGATACTCTTGATAGCAACTGTTCTGAAGATCTCTCTTTGATTCAATTTTTCTTCCTAACTTGTTATTACAGAAGCTAAGTAACATTACAATTACGGGCAAAAATTGGAGGAAATTCAGAATAATTAACCTGATATTCTCAAGCTTATTTGTTTTTATTTAGTCCTTCATAATTTGAATTATATGGGTTCATAATAAATCAGAACAAAACCAACATTTTTATGTAGCTTTTTTCCCCCCCCCCCCAGTACATATTGTGAAATTTACAATTAAATGAAAACAAAATGACGCTGTTCAACTTTTCATGGAGTTTTATCAGTTCTCTTGGTGTAGGACCAGATGAGCTACATCTTACTGTGTCAGTTTAAAGGCATATCACTCCACCTAGACAGTAATAGCACAGAGTGATACAATGCTTTGTAATCCTTAGAAGAAAACCTGTCATCTTGTAGTATAGCAAAGCATATTATTAAGAATCTTTTAATCTACACATCGCTGATACAATGACACAGAACTCGGTTGTAGCATTTGCCTGTACTTCTATAAATCGTGGCTGAATTGTCAGTTCTTTTAAGATGGGCAGGATTTTGGTGGGTTTGTAGTAAATGTACAACATAAGAAACTAATCCCTATCACATAACTCCCATGCATGTAAAGACCCTTTTATTCAGCTGTTTGAAAAACCTTTTTTCTGAGGTGCAAAACAGGAAAAGGCATCAACTCAGAAGGGCAGCCCATGCACTCAGTTTTGAAACTGAATATTTGAATGAGACTGGGACAGGAAGAGTCTTCCCCATCCAAAAACATGATATCATAAACAACTATGAGATATTCTTTCATCCTCCTGTCTCCTTTTCTCTCAAGATCATGGAACTATTTATATATCCATATCTATATATCTATATCTATATCTATCTGTACATAATCCATCTTCCACCAGCATCTTGTCACAGTGCTCTGCACTCAATAGGAGAAATTGATTTTCATCATGGAAACAAAATGAAGGTTCCTCATAAGTAGTATCCAGTATTTATTCATATTTTTAAAACACATACTTTCCTTAAACCCCATGTAATACATATTTCTGACAAGAAGAATTGTTCTGTAATAAATGTCTCAAAGCAAGTTCAGTAATTTCTCACTACACAGAATAGCTAAAGAAGACAAGAGAATTCATTAGTATTCTAGTGACCTTCTAGACAGACTGCACAGGAATCCTGAAGGTTAATTTAGTGCTAAATTAATTAAGATAGTACATAATTAATAGCACAAAAGAATTAAGACAGCACATTTTCAGGACAGTGACAGGACAAGGGACAATGGGCACAAATTGAGACACGGGAAATTCCATCTGAATATGACAAAAAACTTTTTTATTTTGAGGTTGATGGAGCTGCTGAAAGAAGTTGTAAAGTCTCCTTCTCTGGAGTTATTCAAAACCTGTCTGGACATGATCCTGTGCATCCTACTTTAGCAGAGGGGTTGGACCAAATGATCTCCAGAAGTGCCTTCTAGCCCAAACCATTCTGCAATTCTGTGACTGTGATAATATACAAGGTGAGACTGTCATCTTTCCAGAATTTTTCTGTCTGAACAGGACACTAGTTCTTAATTTCGTTCTTTGAAAAAAAAGTACTTATCTGTGTCACAATATATACTAAATATTTAGGAAAGCAAAGAATAATGAATTTCTAATGCACATTCCTTCCTGCTGGGTTATGTAATTCAATCATCAATCTTTTTTTTTTATCCTATTTTTCCAGACACCTTTTCTCTAATAATAAATAAATAAAAGCAAAGGTGTAAATGATTCATTAGTCCAAAGCTGAATAGGGCAAGCAGGGAGAAAACATGAGAAAGGGTATTCAGATGTAAAGGAGGTATTCAGGTCAGAAAAGTGGTAAAATAGAGCAGTGATCAAAATTCCAGGAAAGAAGGGCACCCATTCTTTATAGACATTAGAATGCAACTCTCATTTGAGTACTTGCATCTTTCCATGATATGAAATGACATCTTAACAGAACCCATTACATTCTATGCAGGAGAGGGAAAATGATAAAAATACTGAATTTTTAGAAAGCAGAAAGCAGAGCTCAGATATATTTGATTACTTTTTGCTTTATGAGTATCAGGAGTCTCCATAGTCTGGTATTGACTGACTAGGCCTGTCCGGTCATATGGTGTCTCCTTCTCCTTTTGGCCAAAAGTAATAATTGCTATTTTTCAATGGATATAGCCCTGTAACGGCCATTGATCACTTCACAGCTTTTAAGGCCAGAAGAGAACACTACATTCATTTAGTCTGACCTGTAATATGACATAGGCTGTAACACCCCACCCAATGATGTCCACATGAAATCCAATAATTTATGGTTTAATGCAGTACATCTCTGGAACGAAACCCATATTGATTATAAAATGTTGCATGATGGACAGAAAATGTACTCCTTTTCTTTGTAAAGTGACCCAATGGCTATTTTCACTCACTGGTAGAAACATATCTTATAATTCTGCTTTGAATGTGCCTATCTGTAAACTGTAGGCAGTGAGGTTTTTTGTAGTTATAAATAACATGGCATCCATTAGCCCTCTCCTACTGCATACTCCTAGCTTATCATTTTGTTATAGATTAGTCTCTTTATTTTCTCCCCATGGAGAGACTGCCTTCTTGAGTTCTTCCCTGTGAGGGGGCTTTCAGTCCCATGAGTCGTTCTGAATAAAAGCTAGAAGTTGGGTTTGCACCTGCATATATATCTGTATGTAACATTGCTAGAAATTCAATATATATATATCTTGAGTAGACACTTAAAATTTAAAATTTGGGGCTTTTGTTTGTTTGTTTATTTGGGCTTTTTTGAGGTTGGTTGTTGGGTTTTTTTTTTAAGTGCTACAAATTAGGGATGATCTTGAAATATTATTAGGAACTTCTCAGAAAAATGCACTGGCTAATTTTCTGTCCTTTTATGCTCCTCAAATGCATTGTAGAAGTCCTTTTTCATGAGGGCAAATAAAGTATTCTGGGTTTGGAAATTAGTTTCCAGATTCTGAAAATTCTTTTACTAAGCAATTTTTTCTTTCTTCTTTCAGAACAACCAAGCTGCTCTTCTCCAGCATCTCAAAACCAAGTAAGCCATGCTGGATTTTCTGGACTGTTCTCATGCCATAACCTAGTTTCCACAAAAGACAATGGAAGATTAATGATTTGTTCTAACACAAGATTAAATAGCAAACTTGACAAAAAAATCTAACCATAACTAATTACCTTTTGTGTCAGTGCTAACTTTGAGCTGTACCAAGGAGCCAACCTAAAAAGGCAGGATACCTGATACTGCAATTACCATCCTGTCTGTCAGAAACCCTTCTTTTTTTTTTGACAGCAATGCCATGCTTTTGTCTCTTGAAATGTCTTTAATTTGTTGTAAGAGCTCATAGACTGTTGAAACAGTTGGTAAATAAAACCGTTCTGTGTTTACAATGGACATCATAAATAACAATTCCTAGAATTATGAAAGACTAACTTTAGGATTTGTTTAATCTTATTTCTGTAGTATAAAAGCATCTAATCTGGGCAGTAAGGCATGTAAACTTCTAGCCCAGAGGGGCAGGTGGTAAACCATGTGACTGACCTTATTGCCTTCTGTATTAAAGTGAAAAGGCCTGTGGATAAGGAGGGAGCAGTGGATGCCATTAGCATGGGTTTTAGCAAGGCTTTTGACTGGCTCTCACAAAGTTATTGTATGCAAGTATGGACCTTATGACTGAGTGAAAAATTTTAAGGATAGAAAGATGACTAGAGGGTTAGGCTGAGAGGCTGGCATTTAATTGGCCATACTCTACATGAAGTTTAGTGACAAGTGATCATCCCAGGGTCTAAATGGGGACCCCATATCCTCAACAGTTTTGTCTGTGACCTGGAGGAGGCATTCTATCCTCACCCTTCTAAGGCCAGGAAAAGCATCAATAACTTGGAGGGAGCCCAGCAAGGGCAACCAAAATGCTCAGTGAGCTGGAGCACCTGTCCTCTGCAGAGAGGTTGAGAGAGTTCAGCAGGAGAAGAGGCAACTTTCTGGAGACTGAACAGCAGCCCACTGTTAGCTACTGGTGGTCGTTGGGAAAGTGGAGCTGGCCCTCACAGCTGTGAACAACGGAGGGGTCAGAGACAGTGGGCATATCTTGAAAAAAGAAATGTTCAAACCAGATATAAATAGAAACACTGGAATAGGTTGTGTGGAGAGGTTGTGCTGTCTCCATCCTTGGAGGTTTCCCAGGTCCAGCTGAGTAAAGCCCTGGGAAAGAGTGAGTTGGACTAGAGATGTTCTGAGGACTCCTTCATCCTTGATCCTATGATTTTAACGCTTCATAATAGCTAAATGCCCCACAGGGTGCCTAAACTGCTGTGGAAGAGACTTTCTTGGGTTAAGATATCTGATTTTTAAGGTGCCAGTGTTAAATAGGAATATCATCCTATCAGGGAATGTAAACGGTGCTAATAATCTGATTCATAATGCTCGTTGTAGCAAAGGACTCCTAAATGACCACTTCTTAATTCTCACCCCTGTAGTAGTGACCATAAATCTATTCCCCCCCGAGAAGCCATTTTCTGTAAATTTCTATCATAGTTATTTATCCTTCACCCACACATTCACACCAACACTAACCACGCAGATGCATTCTGACTAGGATTTGAGCTGTATTAATGCCAATTTTACTTATGTCCAAGAGCAGAAGGTTACTCCAAGTCCCTGTTTATGACTGGGAATGTGAAGTCCAGAAGGATATTGCTGTCCTGCTTTCTATATACACTGGACTTCACATTTATCAAATAATTTTCCTTAAAATTTATCCTACATCTGATTACAATCAGATGAAATAGTTAAGGACAATGGTTCTGCTTTGTTCAAGCAGTTCCTATTTCTTTAATATGGCTATGCTTGCTTCCAAAGCAGTACTTGTCTTTAGGTCCAGTGCTCTGTTAGAGGTCTCTGATGAGCATTTGGCTTTTAGCTGCTTACAACTATGACCTATTAATCAATTAATACAAGAGCAGCTAAATTACAAATGCAATGGCCTTTGGTACCATGAAAGACAAATGTTTTAAGTAACAGCAAAGTCAATAACAGTTTAAAGGTGTATTAAATTATCGTCTGGAAAAGAGATCTGAGATGAAGGGATGAACAGAAGGGGAACTGATAGTCTGAAGGCTGAACTTGATGAACCAGGATAAAATATACCTGCCTAATTATTATATTACTATTTTCCTATATCTATTAAAATGTAGGATAAAGGAACATAAAATAGAAATAACCTTGAAGATCTCTGTAGAGATGCTGGCTGGAGCTAACAGGAGAAGACATGCAGCCTGCCTGATCTTCATTACATACTGAAATGAGTAAGGGGAGCCTGAAGAGCAGGAGATGCCTATGAACAATATAAAATCTTTAAAGAAAAGGTATGGACCTTTTCTATTCATAGGAATAGAAAAATATAATATGTGTCTTAAGACTCCTATCTCCGTTCAGTTCTTCATCAATTTTAAAATTAGTGAGTTTAATTTATAAATAATCAGCAAATCTTTCACTTATGTGATTTTAGTATGCCTACATTAACAAATTTACACAGCTTTGAAGAACTCTGTCCTTTCTTGTTTTTAACCTCCCAGTCATGCCATCTGGTTCTGTGCAATGGCTGCTGAAATAGTTCATTTCCTTTTTAAGGTGACCTTGAGTTGACTTCACATTTCACATAACTGATTAAACTTAGTGGCAATTATTTTCAGATATTTTAACATGCTTTCAATCCGTTCTCATGTACTTGCCAGAAATCTAATTTTAAAATAAATTTGCACATATAACATTTTCGCTATTTCTTTAAGTTTATAATTATACTGGTACCACTGTGAAGACACCTTCAGCATGTCCAAAATGGGTGTAAAGACCTGCCAGCAAATGTATTCGAGATGATCATTTGGGCATCATCTTTCAAATGTACAGGTAATGCTGAAACAAGTGCAAGAATACATTCTTTAGAATTAGGCCTGTAGTAATACATATGTTCCAATAGATAAATGTCTCGAGTACTCTAATGTACAAAGCACCGTCCTGGTCATTTCTTCTGTGTTGGAAATTTCTTGACTCTTTGCCATATAATGAGGCAATCTCAATTCAGTAGGCCTGTTGAATTACAGAATAAAATTCAAATGTCATTCAGGCATTTTGTTTCAATGATTTGATTTTGTATTGTCATTTATACTCAGAAGTTATTATAAGTTAATTAAAAGACCATCTGAAATCCCTCAGGTAATTTTCAAACACAATGAGAATCTCCCTTGTACTGATACTGCTGTCCCTGTCAGTCTGTGGAGATATTTTAATCAGATACATTAATTTTCTCCACTAAAATGAAAGGGGAAAATATATGATTATGGTCTGTCCCTACTGTCAGTAACACATAAATTTACTGGCATAAGTAGGATGCACAGGGTGTAAGTCAATGGCACAAATCCAGTATATTATTTCACTTGAAGTATAGCAGGCTATAACAAAGCAAAAAACTCATTCTGTGTAGGCTGTCATGTGTAAGAAAGCCAAGACACAGAAAGATTTATTTAACACCTTTGGCAATTAATATACATATGTGTTATGATAGCTTATGTAATCAGTTGGCAACAGTACCCTTTAAAATAGCAGTTCAGCTGAGATACTCAAGGATACAGGAAACCCACTGGTGCCAAAGGATGTCTGTCTGAGAGCTGCTTCTCTCTCCACATCTCTCTGTTAGTCTCCCTACTTGAGGTTCTGCACATGTAATACAGTTCATGCTCTGTCATACTGCTGGATGGAATGCAAAATGCATCATCTCCCTCTCAAATTGTCTGTTTGTGCAGGTGAGACACACAACACTTCTTTTCTGGGTAATTTTGGTCTTAGATGCCCAATACCTTCAGCTTAATGAAAACATCATCCATAGGAAGGGTCTTTTTGAGACCACAGGATTTTTCTGACCAGTCAAACACAGTTGTAACCTGGGGAATAGACAGTTGTTTTATCCTTTACTAAAGGTAAGGAAAGGCCCTACAACATGCCATCAATCCACCATAAATGGAAGAGAAACTCAAAATAAACCTCTGTTAACACACAAAAGTACTTTAAACTGCATCTGAGCAGTCAAAATCCCATGTTTCTATTTAAATGCCATTTGATTTTCTTCAAATAATCAGGAGATTGACACTTTAAAAAACACCTAAAACTGCCACAAAAAAGTACAACCCCTTCTATGATCATGGACAAGAGTGTTTCCATGTATGTCTGTCCATGTATGTCTGTCAAGTTTATAGCCAGATTAGCTGAGGAAGTCCAAATTCGACTGCTAATAAATATTCTCACTATCATGAGAATATTTAATATGTCACCTGGAGAGAGACAAAGAAAATTGACAAAAAACAGAGAAAACAACATATGAAGAGAAAAGGAAAAAGGAGGACACATAAGAGCACAAAGTAAGAGGTAGATTTGAAAAGGGAAGCAGAGAAACGAGGGGGATGGAGGGATAATGAATACGTGTTAGAAACAGGGAAGCTTTTGATAACACCATGAGCTCACATCTATTCTTTCTTTTTGCTCATAGGATATTTAAAATATGACGTATGGAATTGCAGATGAAAATACAGAGATGAATGATACAAAGAGCACAGCATACTTAAGCCCACAATTAATGATTATTGTGGAGCGATATCATTATGGGGCTCACAGGCAATTTAGAGCGATATCAACCTACAAACAGTGAACAAGTGAAGAAAGAAAAGTGCTCAGGCTAGGAATTCAGTTAATTATATCTTGTAGAAGTCGAACAGATGGGAACACTTTTATTTTTAAAAGCTCAAATAATTTTTTCATTATTTACTCACAAAAAACAGCACTGGAAGAAGGCAATAATTCCAGGCTGAGTCAATTCAAATGCAGTTTATTCTTTTGGAGACCAGGGATGTTCCCATTATCAGCAAGAGAATTTACTTTTTAAGAGGCAGTTTAATAATCTCAATTACTCAGAGGAACTGATAGTATAATAATATGCTGGTAGAATACAACTCCTGTGAAGGAAAAGTTACTTCAAAGGTTGAGGGTGTATAATTTACAATAAATTTCTTTTCTTGACTGTAGCTGAAACTCAGAATGTGCTGAAGTCTCCCAATGATCAGACTAAAAAAACACACTGATTCACATTTTTTTCCCCAGCCTTGAAATTTCTCCATCATTGTAGTCCTCTGGAACTTATGCTCTAATGTGATGTGTTGGAAAATCTGCAATAATGAATCACAATATCTAGAACAGTATTTAAAATACTGTCTCGGATTATAATCATAAGTAAGCAAGTATTGAGCCATTTAAAAAGTATTTTTATTGCTCTTTTAGAATGAGATATTAAAACAAAAAATTGCAACAAAGTTTTTTCATTCTTAAAATGTACTTTCTGGCAGGGAAAGGCTCCAACTGCAAAAGAGTTTATTTTTATCTTTGGAAAAATTTAAGTGTCTGCACTAAAATTTAGTGTAGGGGTTAATGTCCCTCCATTTGGACCTCAATTATTTACACTTCAGTTCTTGCATTTAGATCATTGTTCTCCTTAAAAATTAACAAATAATTTAGCTTCCTAAAGAATGCAGTATTAGTGGAAAATCCAGTGGATTTTAAGAGAGGTGTGTTTGAACTTTCTAGACGATATCAGGAGAGTTTAAGCAATTATTGTGCAAAGCTTGTACAATATCATGCTGCTAAAGAGATCACCTTGCAGTTACAGTGATATCACTTGCTTTGCCAATACAAACCATTTTCTTATAATTTATCTTTTCTTAGCTGTTTATTTTGGTTAACAAAAATGAAACACTATTGCTCACTTTTTCTCGGCTTTAGTGAGCGCTCTTTTACCACGCTGTAGTCATTTATAATTTTTTATTCACAACACATCCTAAAGTCGACTAATAAAAAGAGACCTTGGCAGGGCTGTGAAACAACCTGACTGTCTTTACCTAGCTACCCTAAACCTACTCACAGCCCAGGATCCCAGCTTAGCACCCTCCAGAGATGTTGTGGGGTCTCCAGTGAGCTCAGACCATTTGAGCCCTGAGCTGGGCACCAAGAAGACTGAAGTTCCCACAGCCCCTGCTGTCCCCAGACTTTAGCTCTGCACCCAGAGCTTCTGTTGTCTCACACTGCCTCCAACCCTTCCACACAACACAAATGATACAGTGGTTCCTCCATCAGATGTTGTTAATACTCTCTGCCTTTACCCAGGGGATAGCAGGTATCAGCCTGTTCCAGCACCATTCCCTCCTGGCTCTCAGGAAAGGTGTTAAACTGCATTAACTCCTGTATGGAGCCGATGGCTGCCTGTGCCTGAGTCACAAACCCTTGAAATGGAAGAATGCTCAGAGGAGATGGGTATGGATGATGCACTCTCAGTGCTTGGAGTAGAGGGCAGAAAGAGATCACAGCTGTGGTAAAGGGAAGTGAAGTTGAGCAGGGGAATTGGACTGGGTGCTCTCAAGAGGTCTCTTCCCATCTAAAGGATTCAGTGATTCTGTACAAGAAGCTGTTCAAAGTTTTCTGCAAGGCCAAAGAAAGGAATAAAATCAGAACTGACCAAGTTTCAAGAGAAGTCGAAGGTTGTTTTCCTTAGCATGCAGTTTTGTGCAAAACTTCATTCTCAGAATTGCACCTTTGATATAAATAACACATACAGATAAACAGGGATTTAGCTCTAATGGAAAGGTAAAATTAAGTCTAAAATTTGTGCCCAAACTCATGCATTACAGGAGAGAGGTATAACATTTTACCTACTCAAAGCTTGATTTGCTGCTTTTCAAAGAGAAGCGTTAATTTTATGGGGCTTGAGATGACTTGATTAAATCCTGGAACCACTGAAGCCTGTGTAAGCTTAGACACTGTCTGGCAGAGTTTTGCATAATTTACTCTCTGTAAGAGAGTAAATAATTTACTCTGTAAGAGTCATTACACGTATCTGTTGAAATTCCTATACTGAGTCTGCAAATGTTTTAATGAATTGATTCCTCCCATTCCCCTCCACTTTCAAGTTGTCTTATTAGTGTGTGCATCTTACCTGTCAGACAGTGTGCCTGCTGATCTACTCTTTCTTTTCCACAGCCTCAGAAAAGTTTGGGTCTAGCCAGTGCAAATTCCTGTGTCACCACTGTAGCACCATTAGCACCACAATATTGAGTAATTCCTGAACACACAGCTTATAGAACTCAGAAGGGAAAAGAAACACTGCAGCTACATGATCCATCCAGATTGTTCCTCATCAATGGCAACTCTGCCAAGTCTCCTCAACCACTCAGTAAAGGCAAATGAACAGAACTGGAGAAGCCATGAAAAATTCTGCAGTTCTGATCTGGGAAACAGAGGTGAGCCCCTAAACTCTGCAGTCAAAAGAGTAGGTCTTTGTTCTCAGAATGCTGCAGTGTGTGCAGAAATGCTCAGAGAAGCACCCTTAGCTGCACACTTCAGACCTGTCCACACAGAACTGCTGTCCACTTTTGGCCACACCTCGTGGTCTCAGTTTTCCTACAAAATATAACAACAAAACTGAACAACTTGCAGTGAATGCAGTGGAACCCACATTAGAAGTTAAATTCTATTCAAGATGACAACATATGAGCAAGTGACAGTTAAAGTAGAAAACTAAGACAGTTTGGATTCACTCTTGGTAAGATGTGATTTGCTTCACCTTTCATCACTGACTGGTCTAAAGAAGAAATTGTGACAGAGCTGACTTCCATTTAATGCAGTTTGAAAATCCCATGCCAGGGGGTAAGACATGATGAGAAACAGAGAAATATTCCATATAAGCAAAATAAATAAGCAAACAAATTAATAACAATCCCCCCACTCCCCAAATCAGAACATTTAGAAAACTGTTTTTATTTAAAATCTAATGAAAACCTGCTATTTTCACCACAAACTTTATCAAGTCAGAAAATTTAATTCTGACAGCAGAATACAGTTATAGATCACAGTGTGTATCCCTGACTGATGATGAATTTTCAATATGTTTGTCTTGAATATTCCATACCTGAGACCATCAATTTTCTTGGTGTGGACAACTCAGAATAATGGGATTTTTTTTTACTCGCTCCAGATCATATGTATGAAGAACTAATTTGTGTTTTCAACTGAAATGTCTATTCTGTTCCAAAAAATAGTGCTTATAAACTATAGACTGCAAGTGACTGACTGTAAATATGAACTTTCAACCAGAGATGGAAGTTTCACCTATGTATATAATAATAGAATCATAGAGTATTCTAAGTTAAAAGGGACCCCCAAGTATTGTCAGAAAGTTTCTGCTGAGCACAGCAGTAACTTTGATTTTGTCCTGTTCAACTTCCACTGGCTGCTCTCTATTCCCAGGCTGTATCTACATGCTGTAGTTGTAAACTGCTGCTGTCTCAGTCCCTGTGGAAATGGAAATAAACTGAGATGATACTGAAAGGTTGCTAGGAAACAGTCAGATGATGGTGGTGAGGAGGACAGCATCCTCTTATTCAGGATATTCCTCTGTAGTATGTCAATCTAGATGGCCTTTGACAATTTACAATTATAGGTGCTGCTAAAGAGTTGCATTTTAAAAAATCAGGTGTGCTTTTTGCACCTGTGCTAAGGAAGACAACTGCAAAATTATGTTTTTGACAAGATTTTGCTGCTTGTCTCGTCTGTACATGGAACTACTCTTAAAATTTATTCTGACTCATGCTGATCCAGAGTGCAGTAAATTATCTGACAAGTTATACAGCACACTTATTATACTTCATATATCTCTTTATAGCATACTCACAATGAATATTCGAGTGCTTTCCAGTAGTGCATTAAGCAAAATGAGTAATGCTTGTTACATGTTTATTCTTTCATTCCTCTCCCCAGGGGAAGATGTGTCTACTGTGTAATGTTTTGTTTTACAACATATAATGCTTGTCTGACTGTTTGTCTAAATGTTTATGTTGCAGAAGGAAAGGTTAAGAAAATCTAATTTGCACTTGGAAAGGAGGATGGCACTCAGCTTGTTCTGGACCTTGCCTCCTGGAGGAGTCAATTTCTCAACCTCAGACTGGACCAAGCAAAAACACTTTTCTATTTAATAAGATTTACTGTCCTTGGAAAGGTTTCCCTTTGCCAGTAGAACAAAATCGTCAATCACTCTTTTCATTCTGGGACTTCAGTTTAGACACCCTGGGTCCTGGCCACAAAAAATCCCAGTGCAACTCAGAATCCAATTCAGTAGCTGGTGAGACTGGAAATAACCCTCTGTAAACGACAGCAGCTGTTTGTCAGCTGGAAGAGTTTGAAATCCCCCACACCTCGCTAGGCTACTACCAAAAAGATTGTTTCTCTTACCACACAGTGTGGCTGTGACCTGCAAGGGTGACCAGGACTGGCTGTTAGCAAAAGGGATTTCTGATGGACTGTGTTTTGGGAGTAATGCTTGCTTGTACAGGAAGCTGCTGAATAGGAAAAATACAGGGATTGGCAGCATCTAGGCCCCAGTGGGAAAATCAGATTGCTGGTGAAAAAAATAGGTGGAAAGGAAAAGAAGGGATTTGTTCTCTGGTTTATTTTGATATATGGCAGAAAAAGTATTGAAAGAAGTACCTTTGTTAATTTTTTAATACGATGTAAAATTTTTTAAAAATTAATGATGTCTATAGTGAACTGCAAGCAAATTTGTAAAAGGGAAGTATAAAAGAGATATTGATTTCAGTTTTATCTTTATTTTATTTATACTCCATAAATGGTAAAATTTCAACATAAAATGTTTACTCCGTGCTTTATGGTATTTTTATACTTAAGTTGTATTACTGCCATTACTGTGTATTTTATATTTCAGAGCAGATAATTTTTCTCATAGCAATAACAATGACTTTGGTGGTAACAGTCATTATTATAAAAACTCCTGAAGGTATGGCATAACTTCTGGAGATGAGTTTTACAGCAATCAGGACCATGCACCCAGACTAAAACATCTGGAATGGCCATAAGGCTCAATACTTGCATATTAGTGAAATGAAAACAAGAGGTGTCAGCACATGTTAGCAAAGTCAGCAGAAGACCTGCAGCAATGAGTGGATCAGTGTTTGTTAGTACATGTCACTCTTATTTGTCTTTTTCAGATGGCAAACAGCTTCTCATAGTTTTGGGGGTTTTTTCTTTGCAATTTGCAATTATCTTTAAAAGGAGAGGGTAATGGATCAATCAGGTTTTTACAACAATTTTGCAGGAAAAAGGTAATGACTACTCAAAGAGATTAACATTTTTTCTTCTCTGTTCTCCCTTTATATTTTAATAGATATTTATTATAATTTATATGCTGTATCTGAAACACCTGCTCTTCTAAAAGAATATAAAAATAAACCTTTGTCTGTCATACTATACTACAGAAAAAAACCCATTTTTCTCTTTTCATGTCCTGCATTTAAAAAAATACAATCAATGAGACATATAAAGGCAAATTAAGACTCTTTTGCGGCCCTTCTGTTTCACATATACTGTGAAATGCATTTTTATGTTGGCATATGTTTTTCTCAAAGATTGAAGATTTTCTTATCTCACCAATTAGTTACAAGTAAATCAAATGATGACAGTGAAGGACCTATCATTTACCACAGTATAGCAGATGGGTCCATGGTTTAATTAAATAATGTTGCTGCAGGCCCTACCATTGAACAGAGGTGTTGAAAACTTCAGTGCTACAGAATTTGCAGCCAAAGAACAAATGCAAGAATGGCTACTTGGGAAAATATGTAAGAGGAAAAATCAAAACTACTCTACCTTCAAAAATAAATATATTGGAAATCTACTGCTGTTCTTACCTGGCTATCCTCTTCTCTGATCTTCCTTTATACTCAACTGCATTCTCATTTGAATGAATGTAAACAAGCTTGTTTCAGTCTTCTCCTGTTTCTCAGCTGATTTATACCAGTTGTAGCAACATAAGTCTCAGAGGACTAATCCCAGAAAAATCTATCTGCACTGGGGTGTGTTTTATAACTTGTGCCTTCACAATCTTCCTGTGATAGCATCTTTTGTAATGTCTATAAAACATCTGACACCATCTAAACCTCACATGTTTATTTGCCTATCATATTTGGGTTAGATTCTTTAATCAGGAAATTTACTGTCATCTTTGTCCCAGTTTGAAAAATAATTAAAGATTTTTTTCCCCTGTTTCTATCAGAAAATATTTCTATATCAGGAAATAAAATTCCCCCTGGTAAATTTTCATAAACAGAAATTTTCATTCCTCCCTCATTTAGATAAAATTTATTTGTTCAGAAATATGATGTAAAAAGCCCTAATATCATGATCTGAAGGAGGTTATTTCTTTTTTAGGAAAAGTTAAGAGGCCTAATAAAGATGAGAATAAGAGGGCTTGTGGTGAAATTTTACAACTATCTCGTAGTAAAAATGGGAAATAAAAAAATACTTAAACTGAAAGGTGACAGCCACCGGTAATTTAATCAATGAATTCCTCTAAGAATCTGTCATATACTTAATTCAATCATAAAAAAACCTTTTTTGTTACTTGAGGTTCCAGGTTGCTTCTCAGTGCAGCTGAGAACTAGGCTTTAACTTTGGACCTGACTCGTGGCCTCTAGCTACATAAAAGCCTCTGCAAGAACTCAGTCAAATATTAGAAATGATACATATTTTATGTTTTGCTATTAAGGTTATGAATAAAGAGCTGTCTTACTAGTCCTGTATATGTGTCTTGTTCTTTTCTCCTACACATTTCTCAATAGTAAAATGAGATTCTGTCTTTCTAAAGACATTATGGATTCATCCTATTCACTCAGAAAATAAAAATCTATGCCACAATTGAGTAACATGAAAGTATTTTCTAAATCAAGAAGAAACCACATAGAATGGTTAAGACACAGTATGCTACAAAAAACAAACTCCTGTGAACTCTAGTGGTGTCCAAACTCCTAAAATGACAATAGCTGTGAAAAGTAACAAAATAAAACAACAGGCAGTCTGTTATTTTTCTAAGCTATCCAGTTTTCACACAATTTAATGTTAATGCCAGTATTCATGCATACAATTATGTTCAGGATCGCATGTGGATACAGTGGATATAATTGGGATGTTAGTGGAACATGTACTCATCAACCGATAATGTCTCAATTTAAAACCTGCACACAAACTGAGAGGGACAATCATTGTTAAGAATTATAACAATGGGGACTAAATATGCAACTGCTGCTACTTGTAAAAAAATAGTAATAAAGGTGGTCATTAGCACTGTCACCGTACATATTTATTGCATCCTGATTTAGTGTTCCTTCTGAAAATCTCTTATGGTGTGCAGGGGCTTTGTTTTCAACAAGAAAAGGTGTGAACACAATTTTAGATTGCTGGCTAACAGACAGGTACATCTTTTTTGGGTTCAGCTTCACCAAAGCTATTCCTTGCAAAATTCTACAGAAAGTGTTTTATTTGTGCAGACCAGAAACAGATCCAGGCCTGCAGTCACAGCCTCAGAAGTAGTGCTACCATCTTTTACCTTGTGAGGATGATCATTACTGTTTTAGGATTCACTATCATTTCTGGTTTGGGACTTACCAGAATTCAGTGACCTGGATAAACCGGAAAAAGCAATGACAGAAATAGGAAGTCAATATAAAGATGATCTGAGAAATAAGAAGAAATATGAAAGAGCTGGGAAAAAACTGATCAAAAGGACTGAGGAGAATTAATTAATTAAATGGAAGGATGGAATGGAAGGATATGGGGTTCCGGAAAGTAAGAACAAAGTGAAGCTAACATCAGAATAAACATTACTGGTTTTGGGGGATGCTGAAGAGTTCAATGGAGACTAATGAAATATATTTTAATGATGAAAATAGAATCCTGAAGAAACTTGAAATCTGACTGTGTGAACTTGTTCTGTGCTGTGGGTGAAGGAAAATTATTGAAGAAAGTAACCTTGAAGTTGGATTTTGAAAAAGAATAATGATACATAGCTTATAAATGGCCAAGTCTATCTTCAAAACCACTTTATGATAGCTCAGACAAAGCCCAATCTGAGCAGCTCAAGCCTAAATTTGAAACAACATGAGAAAAAACAGTGAATTCCTTGCCAAATATCATTCCATACATACATATTGCTCCTGCTTTTTCTTTATTATTCTTTGTGCAAAAGGCAGATGGATGAAATATGTATAATTTCTAACAACCAGTTCTAGGTGTAGGACCTTGTAAAAGCTCTGTAAAATCAAATGCATTGAAGGATTGCTTTATTAGAGCCTGGAAAGTTGGGAAGCAGAACAAGTATCGAGTTTCTAAATATTGCCGTTAAGTAGGAAATACATATGCAACTAGACCATCTAAATTTATGTACCAATTACAAGCAGTATTTGCATGCTTAGCTAGCTTTCCTCAAAGGCTTACCCACCTCTTTTTATGCTCCCAATTACACAGACAATTGCTATTATTAGGCAAGCAGTGCAGATGAATCTGTCAGAAAATTCATCTTGCAAAAAGAACGAGAAAAAGATTGTTGGCAAGTGTTAGTTTTTTTCGTTCTATCTCAAACAATAGATGTTCCAGGTTTTGAAGAGTGCATATCCTTCCCTTTGTCGCATATCTAGTATGGAGTTTAGGTTCTTCTAAAACTGAAATCTCAAGCTATTGAAATACATGGAAGCTACATCTCTTGTTCCCTGTCCTTGCAGTACCAAAACAGGATCTTCGGGAACATTCTGCGGGAGAAGGCACTGAAAACTGAGAAATAAAGATGTCATTTTTTGGTGCTATTTTTTGTTAATCTTTAAGCTATAATAAAAAAAATACTGCAAGTTATTAACCTAAAAAATGAGCTAACCACCAAAATTTTTGGTAATTTAATACAGAGATATTTATGAATGGGAATATATCTTATAACACTCTGTATAAAATGTGAATGCTTCCACGTTCATTGAATTGGGGATGACTTCCATAAAGTATGGAAAAGGAAAATTCCAGGGCATTTCTGAGTAGATAGTTGCTTATTAAACAGGTTTTCTTGTCTGTTTACTTGTTATAGATTAAATATATATTTTTGTTGAAGGGCTTCCCTTCACAAAAAGATGATCTTCAGTGCCATCACGTGGCATTTGAGGATGACCAGGGGATCAGAATATTATGCCAGGGGAAGTTTAGGTTGGGTATCATGAAAAACTTATTAATGGAGAGGGTTTATATGCATTAGTACAGGCTTCCTGGGGAAGCAGTCTGGAGGCATTTGAAAGGATGTAAATGAGGCATTTTAGGAACATGGTTTAGTGTTGGACTTGGCAGTGCTGAGTTCATGGCTGGACTTGATGATCCTAGGGGTTTTCCAACTGACACAATCCTAGGATTCTATGACATACAGCAGTGTTTCTATTTGCTCAGAGAAACCGTGCAATTGTAATTTGGGTCAAAGAGGATGCACTCAGCTCATATTGTACCTGGTAACCAAAAGAGTGTGCTGCCATACTACAAGAGATTAAAGCAGAATGCCACCACATCTTAACTTGAAACTAACGAGCACTTGCAAAGCAATATTAGAAGTTGAAAAGTGGAAATAATTTTTAGTATTTTCATACTTTGTTCATTGGAAAAGAGCAACCAAATTGGGACTTCTCTGAGGATTGTAGTGGTTTCTTGGGCATTTCCAATCTGGATAAGTTATTCAATAACTGTTGATAAGATAGACATCACCTGTCTGGCTAATTTTCCCTGCTTATTCTCATATTTATGCTAGTTTGGCTTGTTCAGTTTTTCATTGCCAACAGCTCTTCAATCAGTTTTTTATGCCATACATTCCTTTGTGTGTTGTTTCCTGCTGTATTGTGAACTTTGCAGTGAAAATATAATACAAGAGATGAAGAAAGCAGCCAAGGCAATAATAAAAAAAAATTAATACAAAGCCAGTTGTTATGTTTGACTTAATCATGTAGAAAGCCCTAGCGGAAAAAGGGAGAAGGTTTACTTGGGAGCAATGAGTTTGTCATTCTTGGTATATGTGTCTTTCCATGACATCCCAAATCCTTTCCCTTATCATTCCCTGCTAAATAGCCCTTCAACACTCCAGTCTTATTCTTGCTCTAGAAAGCCCTAATCAGTAGCAGTGACATCCCTGCCATCCTTGCAATACAGACAAAAATTCCCATTTTGTTGCTGATCACCCCTTGAAATGTGTTTTTGATCTTCTTCTCAAGTCTAGCCACCACACAGGCTTTCAATATTTGGGATCACACAACTGTGCCAGGCCTTCTTATGAAAAGGGAAAGAAGAACCATGTCACAGAACAAGATAAATATTGCCAGTCACTTGACAGTCACTTCTACCTATCGTAAGCTCAAACCCCATCCCCAGGAGACACGGCTTACATTAATCATCCTACATTATGCAGCCATGGGATGCAAAGATGATGAATGTTGTGCCCTTTGCAAAGTTCTTATTGACAAGTTTCACTGTGCCTCTGTGAGGAGCAGCTCATATTTTTCTTGCCTCCCACACATGTTTCTAGGCACACAAAACAATATTTAGCCCTTGTGGTATGTCACAGATTCAACTATGATTCTCTGTTAATTAGACACTATTAGTATTTATCAAAATGTTCCTTTTTTATTGGGTTTGAATATCTTTGCTTAAGTATGTCGTATGCAGCAATTATTGGTGCTCTCTTCAAACCACCTATAATTCAGTTTCTTTCCTTTCTGTGCTTATAAAAAATACCATAAGCATCTACTTTAGGTAAACAGAAAAATATGCAAAATGTATCATTAGCTGGGATTTAAAAAAATGAAATGCTCATGCAGAGTAACTAGTTTTGATTATGCCTGCTTTCCCCCCACATTTTTCAGTCTATTTTCAGCTCTTTTCTCATAGGCACGAGGGATTTTACACTATAATAGCTTCTTCCCTATCCTCAAAGGAAATAAAATTGATAACAGACTTTTCTATTAAGCAAGCAGTGAAGTCAGTGTGCTGACAAGATGTTAATTTTTTTAAACTTTTCTCATTTTTTTCCTAATGCTACTTCATTGAAGATAATTGGCCTTGTGTGCTTGTGTTTGTAGTTTTAAACTCAGATGGCAACTGTGTTGTCACTTGTTTTCTCCTTTTAAAATATTTGTAAATTCATCCACTGATACTTCAAACACCTATTTATGCATTTTTCACATTAGATTATTATACACTTAGGTTTTATTCATTTCAAAAGGATATGCTATATTACTTCAAAGTAATGCTAAATCATCCAATTATGCCCTTAAATGTAGTTTTTTTCTCATTTTGGAAGAAAGCCAGTTTCCCACCCTTTGCTCTTTCCCTCACTGTCCCTTCCCTCTAATTCCAGTGGTCATGAAAAGACATTTTCTTTCTTGTCTGCCTCAACATTGAGTGCTCCTCTCTTGTTAAAAAAAGTCAAGCATTTCCTACTAAAACTTAAACTGACATTTTTATTATACTGCTGATTCTGCTGAGTGAGAAGACCTTAGACAAAGGGCACTTTTATAAGGGAACTGTTCACAGGAACTGTTCCCTGTGCTTCTCAGGAATGGGAAAAGCTTTACCTAGTGACAACTTAGGGCAGCAAAACAGAAAAAAAACTGAATGCTGTAACAGTGCCTCAGATTTCCCAAGCTGAAAGATTGCTTACAGGCTGCAGCTTTGACCCTTTAAAGGCAGGAGATAATGAAGCTGAATATCAAACAATAAAAGAAGGTGGGTCCAGAGAGATGATGTGATATTTCCTCTGGTTTTAAGGCTATGTCATTAAAAAAGGTACAGAACAAGGAAGACTGAAAATGTCATCACTGCAGAAGAGACTTTATGCAGACAGTTCCCTGATAGTAAGAACACCAGCAAGACTCAAATGGGGACGAAAAAAATTGTGCTTTTGCTAATAATTTAAAAGTTAGAAATCACTATTTTGCTTAATTCAGTACCCAAATACAGCCCCCAACTTGAGCTAATTAGGCTGCTCATTTAGGATTTAAAAGAAACAATTCTCCACGTGTCATATTTGGCTTTAAATAGAGCTAGTGGATTTTTTTTATTATTATTCACTAATTTTGGACATATAGAGTTATGTGCAAGGAGCTCAAGGATAAAAACTCATGGGGTCAAACACAATTCCTTGTTTGGACATTTCCCTCCTGTTCTGCTTTCTTCAGCCACTCTAACATTTTCCTCATGCTCATGAGCAGGACACAAGAATTACAACTCTCAGTACACCTGCTGTCTGAAAATGATAATCCCTAAATGAGAGCATAAACAGATTTCTTTGAATATATTTGAAGTGACAATATTTATTAAATTTTTGGGGCAATGAAACATGTTGGGATTCCTGAATTTGGAAGGTCTTTTTAGTCCCATGACTTTACTACATACACTGCAGGTCTCCAGAGGTTTTGATGTGGAATATTTAGCTAAGCAAACTTTGAATGCTAAGAGAACAGACTTTATTTTAAACTGACAGTAGTCCATATCTACTGACATGAAAGAGGGGAAGTGGGAATTGTAAGTAGTCCTATTGCCTGACAGTGCCCATTTCCAAGTTTTCTTAAAGATGAACAACTCACTTTTAGCATAAAACTAATTTAAGTTTTCCCTTTGAAAAAGAGAAATGAGGAATACATACGAAGCAAAGTAGCTAGTAACCATTTATTTTTTAATATTTGAAATCACTGTGTTCTCATGCATGTCTTGAGGGAAAAAAATGGGATTATCATGCAGGTTATGATCCTGTTCTCAGAAATGGGAAGGGCAAAGGAAAAGTGATTTTCCTTGTAGAATGAGGCAGCCTGGGTGATACAGACATTAATGACACGGATTTGGACATGACCACTTTTGCTGCCAGTCAAACCAGCTTTTTTTGCAATTTTTATTTTTAGGAAAGTCCATCTTAGTCTTTTCAAGTACTTAATATGTGACTACCCTCATAGGGAGGCTTTGGATGGAATGTGGGGAATTTTGCACCTGGATATTTCAAAAATCAGGCTGCATAAACCAGGTATTTTGCACCTGTCTTAGTAAATCACCAGTCCCTTAGAATTCATATTATAATCTTTAAGTTTTTACAGATATGCTTCCCTTTCTTGCTAATTTTAAAGGTAATTTCTATTTCTCTAACTGGAAACATATTGAGAAACAATTTTTGAAATGCAGTCATAATGTTTTCAAAAATTTATCTGCAGTGGCTGTTGCAGTCCTCAACATTTCTTTTTCCTTCTCTTTCTTTATGCAGCATAAAATGGTTTTATTTAATTTTTATGCCTTTAATTATTTTCTGTAAGACCCTTCTCTGGATGAACATTTTCACTTTGCTACATGCTGCCATTATTTCTAGTCTTCAAAAAACCTTTATTCCCTACATCTTAGCACAACTTGGGAAGATCATTAAATCACCCTCTCTGAATGATAGGTTCTTTGTAATTTCTTTCTAAAGATAAAAATCTTTAATCATAAAGACACAAATCCTCTAGGACATAAAGTTATCCTTCATTAACGAAGTTTCTCTCAATCTTGTCAAAAAATACACAAACCAACCCAAAACTTCATGAGGCTGAGTTCACAAAGAAATGTTCCCTCCTTGAGGAAATGGTAATGCAGGCGTGTTCAGAATCATTTAACTACAGTAAAATTTTAGGAGTCCACAGTCAAGTACAGAAATCTGAAAAGTCACATCTTAAACTTGTTTTTATTCACTACAAATTCTGTGCCTTGAAAAAAAGTCAAGCCAACACATACCTACTCCCCAAAATCTCAAATAAAGAGTAAAAAACTTATATTATCTTAAACACTGAAACTATACTCTTCTGTATCAAACAGGAGAGTTTAAATGTCTTGGAAATCAGTCTGTGTGAATGGCAGAATAAGTTTTGTCCACTCCAAAGGAACTTGTTAAGAAACAGTGTTTTGTTTTTGTTTTTTTTAATGATGTTATTTTTAGAGATAATAAAGTTCTAAAGTTAGAATAAAATAATAGATTCTTAATCATTAGTGAAATAATTTTACACAGAAAGCAGATGTCTCACATTTAGTATCACAGCAAGAGCTTTTTATACTGCCTCCAAAAATATATGAACTGTTTAATTACTTTCTTAAATAAATAAAAATTATTGTTGCTGTAAAAAGATAGTAAGAATCAAAACCAGAATAAATTTGAAGAGCTGATAAAAAAAAGATTATGCTGACCCTACTGAAGCGATTTTCTAAAATTAGAATTAAAGAGCTAATAATATGCATGCAGTTTCACTCTATTTAAAATAAATATATGCATAACCAGCATAATTCAGTTTAATTGAGCATCACCATGAATCTGTATAGAGAAAACCTATTTTTTTAAATCCAATTTAGTCATCTTGATGCAATCATAAAAATAAAGTTCATTTCCAAGGTCTGAAATTTGTAGCTTTTACAAGAATTGGCAAGTTCTGAAGAATGGACTGATAACAGTACAGTGGCCATAATACCCAGAAATTAAATTATATTGAATTCATCACTTGAGGTCTTTTAAACATCCTTTTAAACAAGTATGACAAATGCCAGTGGTGGAATATTTTGGGGTGAGGTTCTATGATTTGGGGGAAAAAATAAATTTCCTTAATTAGAAAGTAGTTTCAAAACCAATTTTATTCATCAGGTGTGAACAGTGTATATTCAGGATTTCTCAGAGGACAGGTGTTGCAGAATTTTGGAAACCTTCCATGGTGTCAGTGAAGGACTGTGAGGTTAAAATATTTCCCTTTATCCTTGTGGTGAGTTCCCTGTGACAGCTCCCCAGCTGATGAGTTTGCAGAGAAGCCTGGGGGGTTCCCAGGGAGCTGCTGGCTGCTGCAGCCCAGCATTTCCAGCTTCACAGCAGCAGAGAGGAGCAAATCCTCAGAACAACATGGATTATTTATTTCTCTGGATGCTCCAACACATCAGTGGAGTTCTGACCTTGCACAAGGCAACTGAGTCACGCAGCACAGTGAGACTGAGGCTGTGAAGGTGCTCCTGGAGCCTGGTACTCATTCTAGATGTCTGTGAGGCTAAATGGAAGACTACTAATCTGAAACAGCAGGAAGAGCATGAAAAAAAAAATCTGTTTCCTTTAATACTACATGCCAATGTCTGGAGCAAAATTATGTCACTGCAACTCACAACTCGCAATCCAGATGATAAAACCTAACAAAACACGTGTCCAAACTGAATATTCTCTGAAGTTTGGGCTCCAGTATTAGTCTTCTCAGTCTCATCCAGTGGCATAAGAATTGGCTCCTAAGGGTGATAACCCTATGCTCAAACTTCTTCAAGGTCTTTCTCAACCTTGTACCAAAAGGAAAAGTGTGAAACCTATCTAAGAATCAATATTCATCTGCACAGGACAAAAACACGGTGATCCCTAAGAGGATACTCTGTTGGGCTACAAAGTACTTAGGTATCACATTATGAATTGAATTGAGTGCTTCCATTTCCAAAATCCATCTGCCAAAAAGAAAAAAAGGCTGCAAACTAGACTCCTTTTCAATAAGACTGTAAGGAAAAAAAAAACCCAAACCAAAATCAAACACAATGTGACCTAAAATTCAATAACCTAAGGCAAACCAAAAGTTTTCCTGAAAATTTTAGAAACAAAATACTGTATTTCATATGTCTATTAAATCACTGATGTTACAATTCTTTAGAATATCATGGTCTAGAATGTAGTCTGGGATAAAATTCAAAACAAAGATTATTATTATTGTTTGTGTGTATTACCAAGACAAATATAAAAATATATTAATTTCTAAAATTATAAAGTAAACAAAATATTTAATCTGTTACAGAATGAGGTTGATAATACATGAAGAAAACCCAGATGCTTATGGAGTTACTGGTTCTTAAAACGTAAAAAACACATAAAGCTAAAATTCAGATACAATCTTTTATGGTTAATGATAAAATAAATTACTTAGTAAACATGAAGCATAAGTGATAGAATTACTGCTACCTTTTTTTCTTTGGCAAAACTCAAACAAGAACCTCCCCCGTGAAAGTGGATAAGCATCAGATACAGAAGAGATCAAACAATGCCTTCTCTGTGCATATGGAGGTTTCAGAATGGATGTTGGCAGCACACAGCCAAGGACCTGAGTATTTTCCAAGGGAAAGTGATAGTCAGAGGAACAGTTTCCAAGAATTGGCATGTGCTCATGGTGCTGCAGACCTTTAGCTCTTCATACAATTGATTTAGCTCTCAAAACTGCAGTAGAAAAGTGTACACCCCTAGTATTCTGCCCCCCACTCAGCTATTTTTGTTACAGTCACACCTTTCTCCCACTGTTTGCTTGAGGTATAATTTAAACCTGCATTCACTCTTGCTTATAAAACATTCAGCAACTTCTGCTAGAGAAAAACAGAAAACATAGATTAAAATACTTGTCCATTTTGGAATATACAGTAGAATAGGTGAGATGAATAAAGCAGTAATGTACAAAGAGCAAGACCTAATGAGCAAGTAAAATATGCAGAAAATCAAAGGCATAGTGCAGAGCATTATGTTTATCAGAAAGAGCAGCTGCTCTGGGAAAGCTGCAGCTCATGGCATCAAATCATAATGAGTCATCATCACCAATTCCCCACACCCTTTCCCATAACCAAAAAGCACACAGACTAACCGAAGGTTCAAGTACAAGGCTTATCTTCAGTTATAAAGCAAGATGAACAGTCAAGGGGACTACTGTTTTGTAAAAGATTATAATTACAGCATTAGACATTTCCATGAGGATTACTCACACTGGTTTAAAATCCTACTGGTGAGTAGGCACACTGATGTCAATAGTACTAGCTGCTTAAGTGTATGATCATCCAAGTATGGGAGGTAAATTTGGATTAAGATTCACCAAGGTTAAGCCAGCTCAAATTATATATCAAAAAGATAATTTCTTAACAGCTTGCCCGTGAAAACTATTTTGCATAGAAGTGGAGTGATTTTATTCCTACTGTACTTATTTTTTATCAAAGAAGTAAAACTTCTACAAGCCAAAAAATTGCCTTTATTTCTGCACAACTTTGTAGTTTTGAAAATGGTCAAGAAAAAATAAAATTGTTAAAAGATTTGCCAAATTATAAAGGGGGATGTGTAAAGTAGAAAAAAAATTCCATTTAATTTTTGAAGCACAGTTTTATCCAGCTTCAGTGGATTCACTTAAACTCATTATCGCTCTTCAGACTCCACCTGAATCACCCCAGAAGTATAGAATTTTTTTGTAGAACTGAAAACAGAGCACAAAAATGGTAACTCAAACCAAATGAGACTATGAGATGTGCCTAAAAATTACATGAATCAAAAAGAAAGACACATGCATGCTTTTAAAATATGCGTTATTTTTCTTGTTTTGGTTCAATTTGTTTGTTTTTTTCTTATGGAATGCATTTTGAAGATCTCGTCTACATTCATGATATCTAGAATGTAAAGATTTGGGAACACATCATCCTTCATCATCCTCTGGTTACAGATGTGATTACATTGATTAACTTCTACCTGCCCTCTTCATGTCACCTGGAAGTTGTAATCAGAAGTTCAATTTCTTGCATTAGTACACACTCATGCTTTGTTTCAGGCTAAAACATCTAGTGTTACCTAAATACTTGAAATAGTATCTGTTTGCTAGCACAACTTAAAAGACAGTAATATGCTTAGCATCTGGAAAGGATTTTGCATAAAAAGTGTACTGTTATTGTGTGTATATTTCTAGCTTTCTCTCTTTTTTTTTTCTTTTATTCTGTCTAATGGCATTTGAGATTTTAATGCAAAGTTATAATTTTCTAAGCTGGAGCATTAAGAGAAAAAAAATCATAGCATATTTCATAGAATAATGAGATTGAGTATCAGCAGCCATTTCATGTGCCCATAAGTGGTAGGAAAACTATGCAGTGAATTTTTAGGAGTAAAGTCAATGTAAAGATATTGCTGCTATAAAACCAGTTTTAGTTCCCTTATTTTGTGTGCCTTGCTACTTTTAAATCAAAAGTCCAATAAAAAAACAATGTGTATGCAAAAGAATTAAAGTCAACTTTCTGCTCCAAGAAGACATAGATGACAGCTCGATCTCAGACCTTCTGTCTCCATGCTTTTCTCCTGGTGCAAAGGCAATTTAGGGACATAGAACAAGTTCAAATGCTCGCGCTGCCCTGGCAATTCCTGGGAGGGGCACGAGCAATTCCCTCAGAGCAGGTCAGCTCCCAGCTCATCTCTGCTGAGAATGACAGCCACAAAATTAGCTGAGCCCTATGTTTATTTATTAAGGATTTCCTTACCCTCAGAATGTCATTTCCCAACCTAGAAGTACTTCTAGGTGAAACAGTACAGTAATACTTGTGAAATAGAGCAGCAAACCAAAACGGGGACCAGACTCCATTCCAATGCAAAGATGTTTTTCTTGGCAAACACAAATTTGGTTCTGCCCAGTTAAAATACTTTCTCTTGAGAACACCTATGTAGCACTGATATTACAGGGTCTAACTTAAATGACAACTATTCAGCTGGCAAAATGATAACTGTACAGAAATCCAGACTTGCTTCTCAGGCTTTCAGAAAAGATTGCAGTTTTACTCTCCATAGTCTTGCAAGTTCTAAAAGAAGTGTTGATACGTCATGAAAAGCTTCAGAAAATCTTATTTGGGATGGTACTGTGAGCATTTACTGCAAAATTGAGGCTGTGTATCCTTTTAGTTTAGAAGTAATTAATGACATGCACTTGTCTATTAGCATTCAGCCAGAATTCAGTTACAAAAACTAATGAAAGGACTTTTTTGTAAATCAGTTAAGTTGAATTACTCCTCCAGAACTGAGTATCATGATGTTCTCCCTTTTTTCCTGCTTAGTATGTTCTTTAAAATCGATGTGCATCGTTACCTATATTGTTTAATATAGATGTACCTGTAGAAATTGAAGGGTGAAGGGATGATTGCATGGTTTCTCAGGAGAACATATAATCTATAGCAGCAAAAGCCTTGTATGAGATGTCTTTAAGAGGTCTCTGAAGATTTGTGCTGGTCTGTCCAAAACCAAGTTAGAAACTGAAAGAACTGGTAGAAACTTGCTAAATATGTGGACTTTTCTAGTCTGTTTGCTATTAAAAAAAATTCATGTGGATTTTTGTATTCTGCTAGTGAATTAGGCTGGTTTCAGCAGTGTTTCTTTGCTCAGTGTGCAGAGCTGCATGAACACAGCTGTGCTCCTCTACAATGGCCTCTGTGCTGGCAGCTCCAATATCTCTGTGCCACAGTCCTCTGCTTTCCCAACTGCAGGGGTAGCACAGCAAGCTCATCTGGCTCCTTTCCTGCTCTCTACATATAACCCACATCAACCATATCAGAAAATGAAAGTCTTGTGCAAACGTAATTTATAGCCGTAAATAATGCCGTCATATTTTGAAAAGAGGCCAGACATATCGTCCATGGGGCTCACTGAAGCCCCTCTATAGCCCCTCAGTGCTATACAGACTGTCTCCTTTAAAGAGAGAGAGACTCTTAAGAGACAGGACCAGAAAGCGCAATGAATGGCCCTCTTGGGATGGCTTCCTCTCTCCTAACTCCAGAGGAATCCTTGAAGGTTAGCTGACTGCTTGGGGGCTAAATTTACCTGTGGAAAAAAACCACTCCAGGCTCACAACTTTGGGTCAATTATATATCATATAACAAATAAGATCATGACCCTGAGTGATAAAATACCACTAAAAAAGATGGAAAGATAAAAAAAGATAAGAAGAAAAGGTGTGGATTACTAGTAACAAAAAGGAGAAAAAGAATACAGGGATTAAAATACTTAAAATTTAGGTGGCTTCACATGGAAGGTTAGGCTGTCTTTCAAATTAATTAAGCACTTATCTGTCAGAGGCACACCCCTCTCTTAACTCACCGACTTTAAAGAAAACTCAGGGATTTCGAAATGCAAATATTTAAAGTTGGCTTTCCCACAACTATTAATGTGCACCCAATCCATTGCTGAGGATTTGACTCCAGCAGGAAACAATGACCATTATGGCATATCTGTGCTTCAGAAAGAAAACCTGGATTTTGCAGAACTCGCAGAGAGACATAAACCCAAGGCTAATTTGAAAGATTAATATATTGTGGAATAGATATATTCTAGTCACTGGGATGTAAATCCGGGAAGAATCCAAGTTCAAAATCGGTCTATTCAAGAATTACAGGGTACTCATCCAAAAGGAATTACACATGAAACAATGAAGTTACACATTATAATCAGAAAAATAATTATTTCCAGCCTGTTAAAGCTTAGATAGAATTTTTTTTTTTTTTTGCATGGAAACATATTGCTTTGTGTTAGAGGAAGTTGTAAAATGTTAGTAGGTGAAGGCAGCTTATTCCCTGCCTACCACCAACAGATTGCAAATATTTTTGCAGACAATGACAAAATAAATACTTTGGAAATTTTAAGGCTCTTGTCAACTTAATCCTGCTTCCCTTAAACTGGGAATAATAAATGTCAAGGGTTTGTTTTCTTCAATTTTTCATATCAGGGAAGATTTACCACAAACATTAGAGTTTTGTCTGAAATTATGTCTATGATTTGAAAATTGCTCAAGGAGAATTGGGGAGTACGAATGCTTAGTTGAACTTGAATAAATTATATTCTAAGGACATCAGAAAATCGGTTTTAGTGCTACAGAAACCTATGTAAAATAAAATTAAAAAGCTATATTAGATTGATTTGAGCTACCAAATTAATCCAGAGCTCCTTTCAATGACACAGGAGCCAGGAAGACTTAAAAATCTTAACTAGGAAGAGCACCTGGTGAAGGACTGGTAAAGATCTTTTTGAGTAAATAGTTTGTCAAAACTGACTATTTATTGGAAGTGATATTAACTTTCATCTGAAGCCTAATTCCCTGAGCTAAAACATTTTTCTACTCCTTTGGATATTAACATACTTTATATTTTTGCCACTTGAATACCTTCTGACAACAAATGGAGACAAAGTGGTGAAGTAATGAGGGAAAGCTATATTATCACTCACTACACTATATCTCCTACATGAAAGGAAAAGAGATCTTTAGTTCCCCAAACTGGATATAAAGATCGTGCTCAAAAATGTTACATTTGTGGAATATTCCTTTTATTAGCACCTTTTTGAATTTCTAGGTGTTGATTTTAACACCCTAAAATGGAGTACCAACTCTATCAAGGGCTTCAGTTGCAACTTTGGACAATGCCAAGCTGAGAATTCAGATACCACCAACACTCTCCAGCCTCCACACAACTGCAAAATAGTCCAAGCTCATGGTGCTCATGCAGCAGCTCCCTCAAGCCCTGGTCCTGCCAAGGCTCTTGGACCCCAAACTTGTTTTCAGTCTCACCCCACGGAGAGAATCACTATGTTGTCTGAGAACATTCCTGCCAGAGTAGATGTCACATGCATGAGAGGGGAAAAAAAAAAAAAAAAAAAAAAAAAAAAAGTAAAGATAGAAGGAAGACTTTCTGAAACTGCAGAAATTTAAAGTCCCTCTCGGGGAACAGATGAGCCCACTTTATCTGATCTACAGAGAGTATTAGACTTAAGTCTGTCTGCCTCCCAGGAGGTTCCCATTAACCAGAAAGTATTTGTTATTTGACAAGACAACTTTTTAATTTTCCCCTCTTGGAACTATTCAGTTTGCTTTTAAATATTTATTCAGCCAAATAGCAAGCAATTCACTCCACAAACCAATGTTAGTCTGCTCTACTGTGAAGAAAGGAGGTCAGGTTTAAGTTCCTGCTCCATTAGCTATTTAATCAATTATCCAAATTGGCAGGGTTTCAAGGGGAGAAAGTCACTAACTTCTTCCCAAAATAACCATTCATTGAGTAGCTAGGGTACATTTCTGACCTGAAAGTGCCTATGAGTGAAATTTTTTCTCAACTCAGGAGTGTGGTTATGTGTTTAAAAGGTCATCCACCTCAGTGGGAAGTGCTCTAATTAGTGGATATTTGGGCATCAATTAGCAGCATGTTCTAATAATTTTGGAGAAAAGGCAGATTGGCCTTATTTGTTTATTTTCAGGGGATAGAAGAGACTTTCCCAGTGCTGAAAGGAGATACCTTAAAAATGTAGGTTTAATGTGTATTACTGTCCCACCATATTTCCTTGAAGCTATTCTTCCTTCTGCTTGATGACTTCTCTGATTGTTCCTCCTAGCCATCTATCTTCTCCTATGCTTTGTTCTGGAAGCCTAACTCAGGGTAGGGAAAGTCTTTATAAACAAACTACCTGTCATGTAGACATTGCAATACTTGATGGTTGCATCCAAAAAAGCATTAGGGTGTTAAAAGGCAGAACAATTCACTATATCACTTTTGGTGTCTTGTCCCCATGTTGTAAGTGGCATCCATAATTTAGTGTTTATGAGCTGGATGGGCATCCCCCAGGAAGGTAAGTGGTACAGATTGGGAAGTGGAAAACCCAGAGAGCTATGTAATACCATGGCACTGAAAGGAATTTTGATACAGAGGAGAGGGTTAATCACAAAGTCTGTTTTCAGTTTTGTCCAGTCTGAAGTTAAGCACTCTGTGTAAGGTTAAAAAGAGGTGCATCTATCTTTCAAGGCTTCCAATTTTATTAGCAAAATAAATTTATTTTTAAAAAGTGGAGGGAGGGGGAAAAGAACTGGAATCAAGCTTTCTTTTTAAATAAAAGGACAAGAGATGTGCTGGTGTTCTCCTAATGACATTGTGTTTAGATTTGCTAGCCAAAATATTGAAAGTTTGAGTTCAGTTCTGCCAATTCCCTGTTGTGGTTGTGGCACTGCAAGCTACTACTCCCAGAGACTGTACTGAGATGAAACGTTGGCCACACCTGCAGCAACCATGATCAGAATGAAGGAAATAAGTATTTATTTGCCCACAAGGTAGCAGTGAATGGCTCTTTAGCCTAATGCCTGACATTAGTGCTGCCCAAGGAATGAGTAACTGATTGCAGTACTCAGTCATGAGCCAGAACAATGAAATATTTACAGTTCTCAGATTTGTTAATTCTTCAGAAGACTTAGGGCTCTTCTGGGGACAGAGCAAACAAAAATTTTAAGGCTAAGAACTGAGTTAGGAATGTGCAATTTTCGGACAAGGTGGTGGAGTTTGTTGTTGGGAACCTTGGAGACACGGAGTTGGTTTGCAGTGAATCCCAACTGCCCTACACAGGTTGGGTTTGAAAGCAGCCTTGGTGTATGTGGATTAGATTTCTCTTGAAGCCAAGTAAAGTCTGTACTAAATGTGCTGTAACCTGCAGTGGGGACAAAAGGATCTGAAATAATTAGTCCTCTGAATAGCCTCAAACTACTTTCAGAGTAGTAACATTTTGTCTGAGACAACAAACTGTACCTAGCATGTGGCAAAACATATTGATCGCATGCTTAAATATAAGGACCTCCACACCAGGTGCTTTGATCTACTGCTCTGCTCCTATTGTGCTGAATTGGTTGCTAATACAGACAAAAACATCCAAGTCACATTTTCTGCTGCCTGAAAACCTTTACAGAGCTGTAAGGCTCTGTGTAGATTTTGTTCTTGTTCATCACAGATAATTGTTAATGAAAACTTCAGATTTTCCCTATTTTTTTTCTCCCTTGGGCAAATAAAATAACTTTTCAATAATTAAGTAAGAAGGGATAATTGGGGAAGTGATACAAAAGACAAGATGGAAATTAAGACCTGAAATAAAACAAATATGAGGAACAAAATGCAGGAAGAAAGTTTCACAGAAGTTAAGGGAATGTTAAGTAATGACTAAGAGGGAACAAACTAGAAAGGAAAAAAGGTGGCATTGAATCAGGAGGAAAATACTATTTTGAAGCAATACTTTGTAGAAAGCTTAAAAAAAATATACATGCCATATATAGACAAATCATTTAATATACATTCAAATGTAGATAGCTATTTAGTCTGATCAGAGACTATCTTCTCAAGTCTATACAAGCCTTTACTCATTGCTGGCGAAATAACCTATGATTATCACTTATAACCTCCCCTTCATGGCATCAAAATTGTTGCCCATCTTTTGGGAGAAATCTGTGCTAAGCCAATTTTGTACTCTGCGAGGAGGCATGGCTGGAGCTGGGGATTGGGAATTTAAAGCCTTGGCTTCCATTTGTAGCTGCGCATCTCTCACCTCCAGGGAGGGATAATTCTGGAGCCATTTTTTTCTGTTTACCTGAAAACTATAGATAATCCATAACCATTACACAGCATTAAGCACTTACGAAAACAGGGCACAAACATCAAAATTGCTTAGTCTATAACAACCCAGTGAAAGGAACAAATATCCACATGGGAATGTTAGCAAAAAGAATTACAAATTACCCAATCCAACAAAGTTCAAGAAAAAAAGATCATTTCATAAATCCACCACGGCAAAATTGCCCTATTGGGGAAAAAAAACCCCAAAACTTCTGAGTTTCAGGGAGGAGGACTTTAACCAGGTAGGATGCCTGAGGAGATCATCTGCTGTTGCAGACCTGAAAGAAGTGTATATTTGTGTGTATATACAGATATAATTTTTATATATATATATACATATATGTATACATATATTCCTTTATAAGTGTGTGTATACATGTGTGTGTGTGTGTATCTCTTTCTCTCTATATATATACACTTATATAAACGCATATTTGTGTGTATACACACACACACAAATATCTATGTCTATATATATAGAATAATTATATGGTTAAAACACAGGGATTCTGTTCAACAGATTAGACTATTGCCATTATATACCTTAAGACAGAAGGCTGCAATTTTTCCCAGTCATTTCTAGTTGAGCATGATATAATTCCTGTAGATCTTCAGCTGCATGAAAAATATTTTCAGGGAAGAATAAAAGTAAAATTTGTATTTTTACATCAAAAAACATCTTGAAATTGTGCAAATTTCAAGAAAAATTGTTTTGAAATAGGCATATTTGTAAAGTTTCTCTTCTGAAATACCTTTCCACTGCAGTGCTTCTCCATTATAAAGAAGTAACAAATTGGTTTGCTTTTATCATAACCAATCATTTAAATATATTTACCACTAAGTCTACCTAAAGCAGAATTACTGAATGAAAAATGATCCACTTCTTAATCATTCAATTTATGATGTTATTCTGTTGGAGAACTGGTGAAACTGTAAAATTTCCATAAATGAAATAATATTTTCATATGGCTGAGTGCTTCATTGATAACATAACAGACTCTACTTCTGTCCTTTTATTGAATTGAGTCAATTCATTCATACTGTAGTTTGCATGTACATACACAGAGCAGCCATCTTCCTATTTATTTCATTGATTGCATGAAATTAAATTATTTTCAAGCTCATGTTGGATTTTATTGACTGTATAAAAATTCTCAGTCTTGAGTATCATAGCTGTGCTGCTATGTTTCACTCCAGTGCAAGCAGTTTGGAGTTCCTTCCCATCGAATATTGGTACCTCTTGCAATGCAAAGCTCAAAAATCTATTGTCTGGAAAGATCTATAAACCAGATGTAATTATTGTTGTTAATTTTTTTTCTTTTGTTACGATTGCTTTAAAAATACAGATGGTCTCATCTATTTGCACTTGCCTTCCCTAGAATGTCTGTGAAAAGAAGACTTTTCATCTCAATGGGGTCTTAAGGAAACACACTTCTAGCTATGTGCATTTTGACTGCCAAAATATTTTAAATGTCACTTTAGAATTTCTCATTGCTTTCTCCCTAAATATTCTTCAGTTTGAATCTTAAATACTGTCAGTTTGCTGTAGGTGGGCATGCAGACCAGTGCTAGAGGTCCAGTAGGTCAGGAAGCTACATACAGAGTACTGAGGCTCAGTGAGGTCAAATAATTGAAGATTTTGGCTTTGTTCCCCAGGAAGCTCTGCTGGTGGCCAGTAAGCATCTGTAGGGAGGGCATGGAGACCATCCAAGCAGTGAAGTTCAATCCCTTCCCTGAGCTCCTACTTTCCAGCTCTAGTCCCAGTCCTAACACTGAATTTAGGACATCAGCTGTCTCTTAGCATAGCTGATTGAGGTGAATTTTTTTGTGCCAAACATTCTCACTGGAAAGTCTCCTAATTATTGCAAGTTCTAGAATTAGCAAGCTTGTTATGTTCCCAAAAGGCATTTGTTGGATACTACTGCATTTTCTTTCTCCATTCATTTAAATGAGGTTGCTTAAAAACTCTTTTTTAAGTCTGGTAGTTGCAAGAAACTAATTAGCATTTGTGTCAGAGCAATCTTACTTCATTATGCTTAAACATTGGCCTTTAAACTACGGGTATTTAGAACTGCTGAATAATAGTCTCAAGCAGCTAGTCTGTGAAAATCTTCTATTGTCAGCTTAAATAAATCATAAAATCAGTATAGCCTAGGTTGATAGCCTTGGCTGATAAATTTTATTCTGAACATAAGGTACAGGCAATAACTGGATTGCTTTCGAAATGTAGTTGGGTGTCCTCTCATTCTATTTCAATGCAATACTCAGCAGCTGTGGCTGTAAAATACTTCCCATTTTCAAATTCTAAATTGCAGAACTTTATGTTGTGTTTTTCAAGTTAAATTAGTGGTCTTCTATTACTGACCCACACTAATGCCAGTTCTAATTTCAAAGCATGAATTATTTCCATTGAAAAATAATCTTGATGGAGGATTCCAGATCAATTTCTACCAAAAGTTCCACTCTCTTCCGCCAAGACAAGACTTTCAGTGCTTTGCCAAACAGCAAGAACTTGATTCTTATGAAGTCAAAGTACTTATCACATGAGTAACTTGATGTACAAAATCAGTCAATTTATTGGAATACACACACTCCTTGTGCTCTGCATCTACATGCAAATATTTTTAGGGTTCTCCACACCCTTAATTTTAAGGACGGTGATTCTTTTCTAGTTTAAGCTGTGGAAGAAACTTTACTGAAATTATATCCTGTCAGAATATAAATTCCACTCATTTTGCTTTCCAAAATTGAAATAATTTTGCTGGGTTTAGTTTAAAAGAAAAACCTCAAAATTTTTTTAAATTGTTTCTGATATGGGATTACAGTATATTACCTTTTATTCCAGCCAGAATGTTTTGGTGAAGAAACTGTTTTTTGAGGACTTCTAAATCCGTGTCTTTTATTTCAAAAGGAGATATTTAGAATTCGAAATGTCACGCTGATAAACAGAGAAAACTGGTTTTGTTGCTTTGTGAGTCTGCTTCACCCCGTGGTGTCTGGCATGGTCTCCTTGCCACCTGCGTCCATCTGTCCTTGGTTAGTAATCTGCTCTGGGTACTGCTGCTGGTACCTGACTTCACAAGATGTGGTGACTCATTTGAAGAAAGTCTTTGAATATACAGGGATTTAATGCTTCTTAATAATAAAAATAGAGGTTCTTGACAAATACAAATTGCCTCCACCCCCTCCCCATCCCAATATTCCGTATTTTAAAAAGTCCATACTCATTGCCTCATTGAGAAAAATAATTTTGAAGGAAGCTTATGTTTTATGTCATCATGACCTAAAGTTCAAAGTTTAGGCCTTATGGATCCCTGCCTCTCACCTCCACTCTAACACTGGAATGGGAAAACAGGCTTTCCTGCAATTTCAACTCTTAAACACTTTCTCAGTTTGAAATTCCTATAGTAGCTGTCCTGGATAAACTAAGAGGAAGAAGACATCTGTAGAAAAGACAAGAGTCCTTTGAACAGATGGATTATTAATTAAATATTTTCAGTGTTGGTGGCTTTCCTTAATTCAGTAGCATTATTTACATAGTAGGTTTGGACTGTAGCATAAAATGATTACAATAGTTTTAAGCTGATTTTTTTTCCCCCAAAAGACTACTAGGCTTAAATTAGACAAAATAATCCATTTTACATAAAAATCCATTATAAATAACAGATGTTTATTTAGTCTACACTTATTTTTACATTTATGTATTTCTTTTATCTTTTAGTGGCAGATATGGGGGGAAAAACCCTATACCCTAAACACTAGATATGGAACGTTTCAATTTAGCCAGGTATGGGAGTGCATGCTTAAATTATTGTCTACTGTCAGATCAAAAATATAACATTATCTGGTAAAGAAACACAAATCTATGAGGCTGTTTGCTCACAGGTTATATATATACATTCCAGAATCAAATATCTAGCATTAGCAGTCTGTCTACAAAAATTTAAAAAACAAAATCTAAGTAAAATTTTAAAAGTCTGTGAAAGCAATTTTTAGAAAAAAAGAAAAATATTTATGTGTTATTCATTCATTTCTCTCTGCCCCAGTTTCTGAAATACAAATAAGTATTTCCAGTAAGATATCCTTGAAGAACTGAATGTCTCAGGGGACGGGTAATCACATTTTTGGAGCCTTTCACCTCTAGTTCACTGATTCAGATACAGCCAACGTGCAGTAGTGACGGAAAATCATTGAGGTTTGAAAGCTGGTTTGTGGCCCATATTAAATGAACTGGTATTTCACTCCATTTCTTAGAGGATCTTGAGAAGCCACTTGGCACTTCTGAAAGCACTGATGCTGAGCTCCTTGCAGGATCCAGGCAGGTCCCCACGGAGTCACAACAAGGGCTGGTTTCTTTGAGGATGACAGAGGCTGAGGTTATCAACTAAAACCCCATTCCAGACAAATTTCCCCAGTACACTGATCACTTGGAGCAAATTGGTCCTTAGCCACCTGGAAGATCTCAATGGGCAAATATTTTCTCCATGCCAAGAAGCCAGCCAAGCCAGGCTGTAATGGCAGATCATTCTGGGGTCACCACTCTGCACTGTCGCCTACTGTGCTTCACAAAGGCTGGGTGAAAACAGTTTCATTTTCCATTTCTGCTAATCTGGTACTTTTCATTGACATTAAATAACTTAATTTAAGAAGAAAAACAGCAGAAAAATATTTCTTTCTGCAGAAAGAAATAACCATATCTTTTGAGGGCAAGAGTGACCTAGTCTCCTTCTTTAGACAAAGGTTCATCCCTGGGCAGGAACAGTTAATAAAATGTCTTTTATTGAGATAAAATGACCATATTCCAAAAAAGTTGTCTGACAGCAATTTTTTCCCATCAGCCAAAAATTACCTAAGTTCTGTTTCCCAATGAATGCTTTATATTATTTCTTAAACGTTTGCATCTCCTTTACATTCAGGACTTATCTTCACAAAACTTGCATATGTTTTTATGAAAATACAGTGATTTTTTTCTCTGAACATTTAATATGTTGTATTAGGAGTTTCCTCAGAGGAAAGAAAGAAAAGTCTCTCTTCATTAACCACTAAATATAACATGGGGAAATTAAAACATTCGGATGTCATGTCAGCTATATACATTATCTTCTATGATGTCACATTTGATTTTCTTTTTTTATGACTTTGACAGCATCATATTAAAAATTTGATTGCACTGTGACAGTACAGGCTTTGAATTATTCAACTTATGAGTGCAATCTTGCAGGAAGACTGTTTTATGTTTCTTGTCATTTCTGAAAAACTGACATTTAAAAAAATTTATAAAGAAAAGGAAAATGGTTACTAATAACTAATTAATAACTGAGCTTGGCAAAGGTACCCGCATTTTAATAGAACATCACACAAATTAAAACTAGATTAACTATAAAATGCCACGTGTTTCAAAAGTCACTTGAAACATTATTCTCAGGTTGACATTTTGGCCCAGAGAAATGGATTGCAAACCTCCAATTCATTTTCAGTGAAATCACGACTTCCTTCTAACTGAAGAAAGCCCATACATTTCTAATCTGATTTCAGTAACTATCACACTGAATTCTTCTGGTGCTTAGTTGAATTGCCCATCTCTTCTCTTAGCATACACTCGAACTATTAATGTTTCTTGAAGTCAGTGGGGCTTTTTCCATTTTACTCCCATAAGGGAATCAGTTAATGTTGGAATCTCTTGGGCAATTTTTGCAAGTCTTTCAGAGTTTATACTGTGTTTTTTCCATGATGATTGTTTTTGCCAGCTTTCTTTTCTGTTCCATTTTACATTTGTGTGGTGTTAGATAAGTGCAATCTTGTTGGTTCGTTTGTATCAAATGGCTTTATTTGTAACCTTTTTCAGATTATCCAAATTTATCTTTTCTTCATTAGGACTTAATGTTATTTTTAAATCACTAAGGATATTTTTAATCACTAAAGATAGAAACACCTACCCTACATCTTGATTAAATTAATCTAGTCCTTTCGTAAAGGACCTTAAAGCAAATAATGCCAGTTTAAGAAACGTTATTCCCACTCCCTAACGTGAAATTTTGGTGGTATCAGATATGAAAACATTCAAAATCAAACCTTTTTCCAGTAAACAAGAGTATTATTTGGTCATAATAAATCTGCCCCTAGTAAAACATATATTATTCTTTCTCACAAGAATTATCTTAACTGAGCTGTCTGGGCAGGTAAGAACTCTAGGCCTGAGTACTGCTTAGGAAGGTAAAGTGTGGAATATTCCATATGAGTTACAAAAGAAACCCTTCCAGCTATGATAATGGGAAAAAATACAAATTATATTTTCGTGTCCCCATTCCTCAAAAATGGTTAGCAGGGATGTCTTTGATTCTGCTAACAGCAGTGCCTGGGGAGAATCTCATACTGATTTAGCTGGGATCAGAATAATGACCAAAGTTTTACCACGTAATATGCTTGCATTCCCCTCAGAAATATCTGATGTTTATTCAAGAGTTTAGTCTGTCATTAAATATATGTATTTTGCTGTTCTTCATCTTTCTTCCAGCATCTCTAAATTCCAAGTCAAAGATAACAAGAGTGCCTGTTTGCATTATAAACAGTGAAAATTAGTTACGGATCACTTACACTACGTTATTTTAGTTCACTTATTTAACTTGAATCTAGCCTGTTTCTACACATGAATCACTCTGGGACAGCATTTTTTCATTTTAAAATAAACATTTACACATCTGTGTTGCTTTCCCACTGATAAACCAAACTTATTTCAAAATGTGCAACTGGAAACAAGATATCACAATTCAATAACATTTCGTTCTGCAATATCAGTATCAGTCTTCAAATATTCTGGCGGAAATAAAAATGTAGGAGCTACCAGGACAAAGTCCTGTGTCCTTATCATTTACTGCTCAATCTCTACCCAAGAAAACTCTGGCTGAAGGCAACAAATGGTATCCAAAAAAGTGCTGAATAAAAATGTCAAAGTAGTATAGCCCACTACCAATTTTATGTGTTTTTAACATCCAACCTCCTCAATGGTTTCAGAGTTTAAACACTGTGTCCAAAAAAACTGACTAAACTGATATCAGAATCAGAGTGTTTCCCTTAGAACTGTATGTACTTTGACTGAGAATAGGCTGACCATTAAAGGTGACAGAGAAACTTGCTTCCATAATAACCTTTAAATCTTATTGTTTCAGACTGCCATCAACTGTGGCAGGTAAGATGTGCTGAAATCATTCAGATGAGTCTCAAAGAGATTCCTCTCTGCATTACAAGGACAAAACTATCATCCTGTGACTTGTACAGAAACGCAAAATCTACAGAATTACAAGATTTTGCAAATGATGTTCTTTACTTGTATGTAAGACCACTTGAATCCCTTTACCCAGTGTAATGCAGGGCTAAGGAATCCTCTGGAAGTAAGAAACAACACTATGAAAAAGTACCAGTGAAACACATGAGAAAGCACAAGCCACAGCCAAGGAAAAATTCCAACAAAATTTAGCAAGAAGCAGGAATTAGGTGGGGAGGGAAAGACATTTTCCCCCAGCCTTCTCCAGTCATTAGCGTCATCACAGCACCAGCTTCTGGAGAAGGCGGTGAAGACTGAGTGTGAGTCTTATATTTGTACTTGTTGGCTATGTGGCAGAGGTAAGATGCTGCTTTTTTCTCTTTTTTCTTTTTTTTTTTTTCCTTTCTTTTTCATTAAGGCAGTTTCCAGGTCTTTAACATTACCCTGTGCCAGAGATAAAAAAAAGAAAAAAAAAAAGAAGCGGGGAGCGCTGCTGCCATAACAACCCTTCGACAGGGAACTATTGGGATACAGATAGTTACTATACTAGCTACCACCAGCCGTGTGCATCATGACACATAAAAACCAGAAAACCCTTTTCAGACACAGCATCCCGTCGTTTGCACTCGCGTCTCTGAGCAGCGAAAGCAGAGCAAGCACAGACTTCAAACCCCCCTCCCCCCGTCACTTTATTTATTTGGTTATGTTGGTGGAGAGAGTGTTGGAAAACTCCATTTGAGCGCTAAGCCCTGCCCGAAGCCGCCCCCGGAACCCCGCGGGAAGGGCCGCGCTCCGCTTCACCCGGCGGCTCCGGGAGGGACCGGGACCCTCCGCCCCCTCCCTGCGGG